>JAAAKM020073195.1:8813099-8907315 GCA_010016025.2 Alatinidae sp. Z8VKAUB7J3 | reverse complement strand
GCTGAAAGTATGTATCAAGCTTCGGTGGATGACGCTCTTGACGGCTCAACGATCCCAACTATGTGGGGTACTGACGCTGTCCATGGACATAACAATGTCATTGGAGCCACTATATTTCCTCACAATATTGGACTTGGTGCCGCAAACAATCCCACTTTGATTAAACGAATAGCCAAGGCAACCTCTATCGAAGTGCAAGCCACTGGTATTGACTGGATTTTTGCACCAACTGTCGCAGCTGCCAGGGATGACAGCCTCCGTGCTAAAAATCTAAAAGTTCTGGTTCACTCTTTTTGTCCTACCTTATTCAGCTCTGACGCAATCAAGTACACTGACTGCATCACGAATGCAGGAGTCTGCGAAAGGCTGCAATGTACTAATCCCTTCAAATTTGAAGTTTTTAGTTTAGAAGTTTATTATTATTATTCAATACAATTAAAAATGGAATTAAAATACACTTATTCCCCTTCGAAAGGCTCCATGGCCAGGGATACAAGGGGGAAATCAAGGAAGAAAATCAAAGTCCAAGAATCAGAAGCTGTGCAGTTTTGCCATACAAAATGAATAGAGCCAAACTGGCTCCCAAAAATAGCCCTCAAAGGATCCTCATACAAACTTAGTCCTCGAGACAGGGCACGAGAAAGATGGACGAGAATTTCATCAATCTCCTGATAACGAAATTGCATCTAACTACACAGAATAAAGCGTTGTAGGAAGGTGTGACCCAGAAAAGGTCTCTAAAAGAACCAAAAAAGCTGCGACCCAAAAAAGGTCTAGTGGAACCTAAATAATTAATAATTTGACTCTCAACATCTTTTGAAAATTCTGGTTCTCTAAAATGTGTTGTATCCTTTTTTGTTGCGAACAGAAATAGTTCTAAAATGGATCCTTTTGATTTCAGAAGGCCCTTTTTGATACAACCCTGTGGTAGCACTGGATTGATGCTCTGCTTGGCAATAGGGGGCCCAATGATCGATCCCCGCTGTGGAAAGGTTGTGCGATAGGTGAGCTACTTGTCCCTGGAAAAAAGACCCATCAACTGAAATGCTTATTCGACGCCCTCTGCACCAGCAATGGCTCTGGAGAATCTTTATTTATTTATTTTTAATCTTTTTATAAATATACAAAGAAATACATTATGGTAATTAGCATCTTTCGAATTACTGCAAATCAATTCGAAGACTAAATGGCACTTTAATATCTTTTAGGCCTTAGACTATTGTCACAGTATGGGTATTATGCATCGAGACGTTAAACCTCACAACGTTATGATTGATCATGAAAATAGAAAGCTTCGTTTGATTGATTGGGGTCTTGCCGAGTTCTACCATCAAGGCCAGGAGTACAACGTTCGGGTGGCGTCAAGGTATTTCAAAGGCCCAGAACTTCTAGTTGACTACCAGTTGTATGACTACTCACTAGACATGTGGTCTTTGGGATGTATGCTTGCCTCTATGATCTTCCGCAAAGAGCCCTTCTTCCACGGTCATGATAACTATGATCAACTGGTGAGGATAGCAAAGGTGCTTGGGACGGAGGAATTATTTGAATACCTTGATAAATATCAAATTGAACTCGATCCTCGTTTTAACTATATTCTTGGAAGACACTCCAAGAAACCCTGGAAGAGTTTTGACCACAGCAAAAATCAGCATCTCGTCTCACCAGAAGCATTAGATTTTCTTGACAAATTACTTCGTTATGATCATCAAGAACGACTAACAGCTAGAGAAGCTATGGATCATCCCTACTTCTGTAAGTTTTCTTAAGTAGGCTTTGCTTAAGTTTAAATTGCAAATAATTCTAGGCACACAGATAATCAGGGCTGCTGAGTCTTCTCCAGTGTTGGTTAACGATTCATTGATTTTCGAAAACGGCGCGGTTATATCCATAGTCAGAATGTTCACGATTGGTCAGATCTTTTAGGAACAAGAGAAGCGATGGACCATCCTTACTTCTATAAGTTTTGTTTTGTTAAGTTTGAGTTGCTTCTGTAAGTCTTTCTCTGTTTCAAAAGGAAAGATACGGTAATTTAAGCTCCGAAGGAGTCGTGTATAAGGAAAGAAATTGAGTCTACGTTGCATGGTCAGCGTGATGTGTCGTGGGAACCTTTCATCAACTTTGTCGAACAAGGAGTTGCGAGAGCAACACTTTGGCTTTGATTGATTTTCTTTGAAAATGATTAAATGCCGTGGTTTTCAACCAAAAGTTCGTAAAAGTGGGCTCTCTCATTCTCTAAAAGGAAAGCTGAGTTTTTTGCATGTTACCAAAGAAATATACTCGTACTTTGTATGATACATTTCTGATCCTTTGGGTCATCGCTGCATACAACCAGAGCTTTGGGCTGAAAGAAGAAGAGACATTAGGACACTTTTTCCTAGGTGGGTGGGATCAATATCATTCGTAAAAGGGAAATTTTAGGCATGTAATTCTTAGATTTTTTGGGACCAATATCCCCCTCCTCTTTTCTGACATGCGTAGCTATGTGCATGGGATCTTTTTGTGCAAACTTTTTGAACAAGTTCAGCCCTTCCAATGACTGCTCATTATCTTGATCATGATTCCGTTTAATAATACTTTTATTTCTGGTGTCACTTGTCAACACTGGGTTCTGCAATCATCCGCTTAAAGTGGGGCTTAAAAAATCAAAAGATATGCAACAAGGTTTAAGAATAAAATTGTTATTTTAGCTTTTAAAGTAAACTTAACTTAATTAAAGGTAAAAATTTGAATATTTGTTTATATGCAGTCTCAGGTCAGTACTAAGTTTATTTAAAAAAAAAGTCTTCTTAAGAAACAAACTGTGATAATCTATTTCAACAATGTTTTGTTTTGTTCTTATATAGAAATTAAGTAGGTTGTTTTTTTGGGGGATGATGTTTAACATTGGAAACAGCGAATATTAAGGTTTTTTTATGTTGTCCAAAAACTTGTTGAAGGAGAGGAGGGTGGATCCTCCTTTGAGTTTGTTAATAAAATGCCTAGAGTCGTTCGTTGAGTTAAGAAAGATTTTGAAAACTTTCATAAAGTTATTCATAGTATTTAGAAATCAAATTAGAAATACCAGAAGAAAAGAAAGAAGCCAGAATCCAAGGCAAAATTTTCTAACGGGGACAAACGTGTAATTAGGAAGTTGAGTGATTGCTAGTTAATGTTCTTAGAGATAGCTAACCAAATGTAGACCTTTATTATTTCGATCAGATATAATATTGGGAAAAAAATTATACGGGATAACGCTACGAGCCCATGCGTTATTTTTTTATATTTTTTTTTTCAATATCAGAAATGCATTTGATTTGCAAGGAAATGCAGAACATCTACGGGAAAAGCACTTTGAATGCTAAAGAATTAAAAACAAAGGGAAAGCGTTGCAAAATAGAAAGTAAAATATTTAGAAATTGAGCCAGTTATAGACATTCAAAACTTACCAATGCTACTACTACTGACAACATAACTGAAGCAAGCTTTGAAAGTACAAAAAAAAACAAGCAACGTTTTTGTCAAATATTAGTATAAAAGTCTTTATTATTTGACTCGGTCTTTATCAAGGAAAAGGGGGGGGGAGGGGGAAGAGGAAGAAGAATTAGCCTAAACAAACAAGCTTTTGGATATGAAGTCGAAATTTTCGGTGTTTTATCATTACTTGTCCTAAAAGTGTTTTTGCTTTGTCTCTATCAAAGTTCTCCGTCTCGGCAAAAGTTTAATACAATTGTTAATTTTTTCATTTCAATTTAATGGTATTGCAAAAGCAGTATTGTCTAAAAAAATTCTTTCACCACTAACAACGCATTTTAATACCAGCCTCCCTAGCCACACATTTATGCAGACTCATCCTTCACTCTGTTCAGTACTATACTCTTAATTCCCTCCCACGAAATTTCTACTATCTTTAATTCTTTGTCTTACGACCTATCCCCACTCCATTTGGCAACATTCTGCTTCTTTTTTATGTCCCAGCCGGATTGCCAAAAAGCACCATTTTGCAGTTTATCATTCTTCACCTATAAAACGTGATAAAACCATCTCAAACTTTGTTGCATTGTGAACTTATAGGCCTAGGCAGTAAGGTCAAAACGTATCTTTCGTACTCGTGATCGTTTGATATATAGTTGTTCAAACGAATTCAGGAACCTACCTTTTCGAACTTTTTCCGGTTTTTGTCGGGGGGTGTGGGGGGGAGGGGGGGCGGGGGGGGGGGGGGGGGTGCTAGATACTCCTCCGATATTTTTGGTCACCAGCAAAGGACACTAGAACTGCTGGTTTCCGTTTAAATGAGCTCTTTTCCGTTCTTCTAGGATCACTGGTTTGTTACGGTCACCCGTGGAAAATAAAAAATAAAAAACGTATCCTTAATCTTTCTTTGCTAAAAATAGAAAATCCCACATTTTGTATATAGGAACTTGAAACCTCTATGGTACGGCTCTCTCATATGCTGAATCTGATGGTGCAATTTTCAGAAAGATCGCTTGACTCTGGGGAGGAGTGTTTCCTCCTTTTTCTGAAAATCGGGAAAATTTTCTCAGGCTCGTAGCACTAAACTTAATGAACATTATATGTTTGGAATCAGCATAAAAAGACATTTCTTTTGTTATTTCACCAGCAGAACTTGAAATTCATTTCTCAACAGATAGATCTACTCTACCAAAAATCCCATGCCACCGCTTTTGATGTGTTGATTTTTTCGCGTCCTTCAATCCTTAAGTGCGTGTGTATATGTCGTGCATAAAAAAATACTTATTTCCTAAAAATCATAAAAAATTTTAGGATGTGAATTCATTTCGAAAATGAATTCACTTCTTTCTTTGTTGGAATCTAATGAATATTTCCACTCTTATGATCTTAATTTTTAAGATACCTAGTTTCAACTACTAGGCCAATATCTACAATTTATCAAACTTTTTATGGCAACCAACGTAGAGGAAAGAGTGGTATTACGGGGATTGAGCTACTCGGCTCGGATGTGAATGGTTATTATTCTTATTTTGTTAAAACTCCGACAAGGATTTGACAGACGGAATCAAATGGCTAATCCTTTTCTTGTCTAACTTTTGTTAGTAAAAAAAAAAAATGAAAAGAAAGAAAAAAGAAGGAAAAACCGATGACCATGCAGCAACCTCGATACATTCTCATCAATGGGAACTAATTTTTAGTAATTAAGCTCTTATGAAGAAACTATTTTAAGTATTGTTTTCTTGACGTTCAAATCATTTTCGCTTTTTGAAATTTAATTCAAAATCTGGGATCTGTTCTAGCTTGTGCAACTGATAACAAAGTCCCCCTCATGCGGTGACGCCTTTCAAAAATTGATCGCTTTTATTTTTACCAATCAAATTCAAGATTTTCCAGTATTGATTCAAAAAAATCCAAGAATTGTCTTAGATAATTTTTATCTTAGATGTTAGGCCGCTTACGTCAAACTTTATATAGCCCAAATTTATCCTTACTACTGTTCACAGAAGTGCGTGTGCTGACGTAATTCAGGGATATGACTCCTTTGGAGTGTCAGCATAGTTCTCTTGCGTTGTCAATCTAAATTTTTCAGAAAATGCCACTAAAAAGGAATCGAATGAGGATGTTGGTAATGCAGGTATTCGACTTCAATGGTCTCGGTCTATGTTTGTTGTCTCTCCAATAAAGATATTTTTTACTGAAAATCTGGATTGTTGGTTTATCAATGAAAATGTAAACTACTCTAATCAAGTTCACCGCATAAAATTTCTATTTGGGGAGGGTTCCAACGTCAATGATGTGAAAAAAATGGGTTATTGTATTATTACTGTCTTTTTTCAAACAGTAAAACCTTCCGTGTTACATGTTTCATTACAAACTGTTTTAATGGTAATAATCTTAAAAGTTAACTTGCTCATTCTTTCCAAATTTGAACCTTTATACACACGATCTGAAAATCAAATCTGGTAATTTTACTCGAGATAGGGATTCAAAAATCCAAATAACAGTTCGACTATGGGGTTGTGAATGGTAATAAGATATTCAAAAACAAATTGTCAATAGAAACAAGAGCTAAGCGCTCATATGGCACTTGTGACGAGGCGAGAAGAGCTAAGAGCCAAGAGATCATATGGTATGAGCTCTAACAAAATTCTTTTCTCCACAATTCTATTGAAATGACTCGAGCAGATTTTTCGGTAAAAATTTTTTAGAATGAAAATCTGGCGCAACGAATAGGAAACAAAAAGGCTCATTTATTAGGTGGTAATTACCAGATATTTAGCTCGGTGTATACTCATCAAAACACATTTAACAGGCAATTAAACAAAAATTTTTCCGAAAGTAAACGGGGGTTTCAATATATTTAATTGGGACTGGGAGCCGAAGGGGAAACAAATTCATCAAACTACTAACTCAGTTTGAGAAAACATTATAGGTTTGTATGGAAGCTTTTGAAATCATTAGATATAGGGAAAGCTAGCCTCTCCCGTACCCCTATATAGATTCCTTATTTTTAAGCCAGAGCCAAAACCTGTCCATCCCAAAGCGTCTTTATATTCATATAACTTAACTTTCAATTCTTTAATTAGTGAATAAGAGAAAAACCCAAAAAGATTTAAATTTTTCGTTATATACCATTTATTGTCTAGCAGTTTCTAAAGGCGTTTCGGCTTGATAACTGAAATTGGAAGTCATCTTACCTGAGGCAGCAGCAACCAGCAATAGGACAGCCAGGCAAATAGTTTTCATTTTAAACTGTTAAACAACTATTGAAATACTGATTTGAAAACCTAAAAGTCTTCTTTTATATTGCTACAACAATGAAAAATTACGTGTGGTCAAACGAGATTTTTTTTTTCTTAATTTGGGTATTACGAAGATCCTGTGTTTTCCAGATCTTCTTTAAAATGCCTGTCGGGTATGTTTGAATGATCTAGCTGTTGTTGCACAGGTTGTTAACCCAGATGCGAATTCTACGAATTATGAAGAAGAAGCTTTTATTTCAAGGGAGAACCTTTGATGCTGCTGTTAACCTCGAGATTCATTTGGTGTTGGAAACATCTGAAAGTGGCCATTTTCTTGTGTTTTTGATTTCTTGCTATAGGCTTATATGTAATGAAAAACTGTAACCCTCGATAGCTCCCCATTTTTCTCCATAACTAAACTAATTTTTTTGGTGTAAAAAGACAGTTTTCTTAAAAAATATGTTTTTCTTACATTTTGCTTATTAAATTGAACCTGTAAATTCTGAACCCGTTCAAACAGTAGGCTGTACGAAAAGTGTGGTTCAATCCCGCTTTCTAGGGCTGTAATGAGAAAAAGGTTGAGATCGTTAGGGCATATTCTGTGGATGAAGTATGACACATTGCCTAAGATTGTCATCTCCGGCCAACCGTGTAGGGCTAAATGGAATACAGGTCATGCGCAGTTGGGGTGGGAGTATGTTGTAAAGAAAGATTTAGGGGAAATGGAAACTTCACAGAAGTTCCCATTTACTAATCTGAATAGATTAAGATGGAGAAGGAAAGTGCCTAAGTGCGTTGGCCTCAGGAGGCTTGGTGCTATGGTGAGATTGAAGAGTCATGGGATGGTAACCAGCAGTTTTTCTGTGCCTTTTTTCGCTACCAAATTCGCTACCAAATTTTAAGTTCGAAATTTTGTTCAAGATAGTAAAGAGGTCCAATTAGTATACCTGCTAGAATAGTACAAATCCCACACCCCCCCCCCCCGGGGCGAAGGTTGTAGCAAACTGTAACGGACGCCCTAGACGGTCAATCGTTTTGTTTGAAGATTTCCATCTTTCGATTTACTCAAGCAGGATTGACCGTCTAGGAACCTGTTTGACGCTTGAATAAAGCGTTGATGGTGATTAAAAGAGAGTTTGAATGACCCAATCATCAAACAGTTCGTGGTAACGAACTGTAGTAAGGAGTGACCCGGCTCAATAGTAAACGTAGCTCTAAACAACAGAATTTTGATATTAATAGATACATCAAAAGAATCGGGTTCTTGTGATGATTTTAAACATATAAGCTTAATCAAATTTAGTTGTACCCATCAAAAGTTACGAGCCTGGGAAAGTTTGTCTTATTTTGAAAAATAGGGGATGACATTGCGAACCTTCAGCTCACCTTTGCGATAGCCCGCAAGCAGACTGGCGATGATCGGAATCATCGCTGCCCCTCCAGCACGCCTTGATCTCGTTGTTCAACCGCAATCAAGGTTTGACCAGCGCGCACTGACGCACCCTTACCGACAAAAACCTCGGCCACGAAACCGGCCACCGGCGACGTTATCGGCACTTCCATCTTCATGGACTCGACCAGGCATACCGTTTGCCCGATCTCAACTGTGTCGCCCTCTTTAACAACAAGCTCCCAGACGGAACCATCGATGCTGCTGCATACCGGCTGCTGCCCATCGGCAAGTTCGGACTCGGTTTCGGCAGCTTGTCCCTGATCTTCATGGAAGACACCGTTGCCGGACGCTCGCGATGCATCCATTTCCGCCTGGAACGCCGCGCCGCGTTGTTCTGAGAACGCCTGTATTTCCGCGCCGTCGCGCGCAATGATTTGCTGATACTCGGCCAGATCAAATTGTGTATCTTCAATTTTTAACGGGTAAGCCCCTAGTTCGAACTGGTGTCGAATATCGATGAGTTGCGCCGCGTCAACTTCGTAAAACCGTATCTGATCAAAGAAACGTAGCAGCCAGGACTCCTGAAACTCGCGTGTTTTGCGATAGCGGTTCCACATTTGTACGGTGCGGCCGAACAGCTGATAGCCGCCCGGCCCTTCCATGCCATAGATACAAAGATAGGCGCCACCTATGCCCACGGAGTTTTCCGCGGTCCAGGTGCGGGCCGGATTGTATTTGGTGGTTACCAAACGGTGGCAAGGATTGAGCGGTGTGGCGAGTGGTGCGCCCAGGTAAACGTCACCCAGCCCCAGCACAAGGTAGGATGCGTCAAAAATAATGCGCTTTACGGCGTCGACGGATGCCAGTCCATTGATACGCCGGATAAACTCCAGATTACTTGGGCACCAGGGTGCGCCGGGGCGAACCGACTGCGTGTAGCGATCAGCGGCCCGCTGACAAACCTCATCATCCCAAGACAGCGGCAAGTGCACAATGCGGCTTGGCACCACGGGGTTGGCTCCCTGCTGACATTCGCTGCATGCCTGTTCAACGTGCTGCAACAGCCGGGGCAACGGGAGTCTGCCGGGATCGTAATGCACTTGCAGCGAGCGAACACCGGGTGTCAGTTCCAGTCTGCCTGGCAGAGGGTTCGCTTCCATCCACAACAGTAACCGCTGCACACGCAGCCGGCGCGCAATATCCAGCTCCATCGGGCCAAGCTCAATCAAGACAAAATGATCACCGGCAACGCGGACAACCACCTCATCATCTTCAAGCGTCGCGCGCAGAGCGACGGGCGATGATGGTGTTGCGTGTTTATTCGTTGCCCGCGCCTTGACCTGCACCGGCACCGCCTTGAAGCGCACCCCAACGCCTGCTTTAAGCTGCCCAAGCTTCCAGAGATCCGCGTCTATAACTGTTGCCGGGCACACAAAGCCACCGAGAGAGGGCCCGTCAGGACCAAGAATGACTGGCATGTCCCCGGTAAAGTCGACACTGCCAAACGCGTATGCATTGTCATGGATATTAGACGGGTGCAGACCTGCTTCGCCGCCTGTTTCGCGCGCCCATTCAGGCTGCGGGCCGAGCAGCCGAATGCCTGTGCGACTGGAGTTGTAGTGAACTTCCCAGCGGGTGTCGAAAAACGTTTCGATAAACGCTTCACTAAAGTAGTCCGGCGCGCCGTGCGGGCCGTACGCAACTTGCAGTGTCCATGTGTCCGCCTCTTGAGCGGTTTTGAACGCCTCGGCATGCCTGGCAAGCGCAGGCCCGGTATCAGCCACAACGTTTTCATTTGGCCGTGTTCGCAGCCGCAGGACATCACCGGACCGCAGGGCGCGACCCATATGCCCACCAAATTGCCCCAACACAAAGGTTGATTGTGAACCGAGGTAGCTTGGGCAGACGATCCCTTGCATGGGAGCTACAACCCCGCAACGAATGCAAAAATCTTTTCTGCTACCAGATGTTTAGAATTCCAGCAAATCTTATATGCCAAAAGGTTGTAGATCCTAGCGAAGTTACGACGTTACACGTCTTATGAGATGTTGAAGCTTGCGTATGTAAAACGGATGAACTTATCGAATCACTCTTGAAAGAGTATGGTATTTCTGATAATTTTGAGGAGCCCCCCCCCCAAAGAAAAATTAAAAGATCCGATCGGAAATCGCGGTTTATCTTGGGGTAGTTTCTCCTTTTGCATAAAATTTAATATTTATGAAGTGTTATGCAGTCCAACCTCAACGGGGGCGATTTTACCAAGACTTCCATGTGTGGAATTATCATAAGTTTGAACTAGGAATTCAAGGTTAGGCAGAAACGAAAAGGTATTAAATTGCGAAAAATGCTGGTTTACTTTTAGTCTTAAACTACGAACTACTCGTTCAGCGATGCTACACTTTATTTGCGAATAGGTATGGTAATGAATGATATTATGTTTTTCAATTACTCTCTTTACTGCAGGACCTATAAATTATCTGCAATGGTCACTCTGTAATTTGCGAAAAGGCGAATGTGAAAAGAACTTATCCAAATGCTTAGAAACCTCACCACTTTAGATCTTCAGCTTTGCCAATAGTCCAACACTAAGTTATACTAAACATAAGACATTATTTTATTAACTTAAAACATTTTTTTCTTTTTTTGCTCATTAATCAATAAATTTTTTTCTTTCACACCTCTTTAAACAGTTTTCAACTTTGCTTGCACTCCCACACCGAGCTATACATGTCGATAGCGTTCGCAATAATGTACTTTTTTTTTCTTTTAAAACTCTTGAAACCGTTTTCAACTTTGCTTACTCTCCTATACCCAGCCACATCTGTTAAAAGCCTCTGTAACATGGATTTCCTATAACTTTTTTCTCTTATAACTCTTTAGCAACTTTTCGACGTTGCTTGCACTCCTACACCAAGCTATATCTGTCAAAAGGCTTTGTAATATTAACTTACAATAACTTTTCTCTTTTACAGCTCTTTAATCAGTTTTCAACTTTGCTTACATTCCTACACCAAGCTACATGAGTCGAAAGACGTAATTTCATTAACTTCAAACACTCTTTTTTCTTTTATTGTTCATTAACCAATGGCTTTTTTTCTTTTACGGCTCTTTAAACACTTTTAACTTTGCTTACACTCCTAGACCGAGCTACACCTTTCAAAGATTTTGCAATATTAATGTACAATAGCTTTTTCTTTTACAACACTTTAACCTGTTTTCATCTTTACTTACACTCCTACACCGGGCTACATCTGTCAGAAGCCTTCGTAATATCAATGTCCAACAGCTTGTTTTTTTCTTTTGCAGTTGAAACAGTTTTCAACATTGCTTACACTTCCACACTAAACTAGGCCTGTCAAAACCATTCGCAACATTAATTTACAATAACTTTTTTCTTTTACAGCTTTTTAACGATACTTTTCACACTTGCGTACACTCCTATAAAACCAATCTACCCGCACGGCTGTAAAGAGGGGTTTTTTCAAGAGCTCTTCTTCAGAAGACATTTTTTCGAGAGATCTTTGCTGTCACTCAGTTTCAAAAGGCTTTTAAGTTCGACTTTCTTTGAACTAAGCCTTTCTGCTATATATTTTGAAGCTTTTAACTGATTTTTTCAGTATTTTAATATTTGTTTCATATTTTTATTATTTCCTCGGGTTTATACATATCTCGATTCAAGCAATACCTTTCGGAACGCTTTACAATACCATTTCATTCTTTTATTAATATTTCTCATCACCCATTTTACTTACTTACTTACTTAAGTCCCGTCCATCCTCGTGGGACGTTTTGGGGCCACTTCTTTTGACAGGGCATGAACTAGGGCTCGGTACGTTGTTCTATCGTGTGCAGTTCGAGTCAACTCACTTTGGAGGTCATCAGACAGAAAAAAAAATCATCCACATATGACAAATGACTTGCATCTACATATGGCTCAATTAGATATGGCGGTAAATGGCGAGTAGCCGAACGAATAGAACTATTAAAAATCACAGGACATTAAGCACTGAACCTGGTTTTACTCCACGACGAACATTAATACGGTTACTCACATGGCCTCCTACTCGCAGGCGAATTGATGCTTTTCGATACCATGTCCACAGACATGCACAAATGAAAGGGTCCACACCACTTCTTAGTAGAGATAAAATCCCTTGGGAATGTAGAATCTTATCAAAGGCTTTAGATATGTCAATAGCACAAACGTAAAGATTCCTTTTCGAATGCTTATGACGTTCAAAAATCGCAAGAAAAGCTGCGTGGGCATTTTGGACACCAAGACCTTCACGAAACCCAAACTGTTGGTCCCCGTGGTCACACTTATGACTAATTTCTCCATATAACATCTTTCAAATAGTTTTCCTAAAACTGAACATACTGTAATTGGAAAACTAGGTTACTGGAAATATTCATATTATACATGAGGGTCATTCAAAATTGTGGACATATTATCATTTGTGCGAAAGGGCAGGGATTGTAGGCCTGATATCGCTAATCATCTCGATTCGAACAAAAGTTCGCGCTGTTCCTCTGTAAGGTCAGCCAGAGAAAAAATCATACTGAAGCCATTTTCTAGTGTTCTATCAGAAATACTAAGCAAACAATTTTACTAAGAATTGCGCTTCCGTGAGTTGAAAAAAAAAAATGTTAGCTAAGACTGTTAGAAAACTTCTCTACAAAATTGGATCTTTGTTGAAAAATCTGCTGGAACATTTGAAGCATACTATTCACACAAAAATGGCATTGGTAGAAAATCCATGATTACAAATGTTTTTATAGTGGGAATATTGTTCTTAATTGGTTTCCTACAAATGTCTCAGATGATCGGTCATCATTATGATTTTTCTCCCTTTCTGTCACCTGGCGATATGAATTAGGCGTTAAAGAAGCTTCCAAAACACTACAGTCTTTTGAAGAATAAACAGATCCAAAACTGTTGCCTAAAAAATTTTTGTAAGTATCACATTTAACTTTGGACTCTCTTACATAAAACAGAATTGTTACTGGCGTTATACAGAAGTTCACAAATGAATACCTGACATAATAATCATCTTCTTAACCCCCAAATTAACAAAAATTTCGAACCAGCCTAACAGAGTGGGTGGCACACTGACCATGGCACACTGGCAATCCTGTGTAATTCGCAAATCGGAATCGAATCTAGGTGTCACCAAACTCTTGGTCTGATTTCGAATGGGTCAAGTGAAGTAACTGTAAGATCAGTAGCCAGGAGTGCACAAACAATGGCCTTTGAGGCCTGAGCCTCGATCTGTTGGCCCCCCATCACTAAATACAACAGGAATTTTCAGTAGCAATTTCCAGTTTTTAGTCAATATCGGAAGAACAAAAATCCAGGAATATTGGTTTAATTCAAAGGGTAGCAGTTGAAATAAAATCTGACCGGAGTTACTTATTTACATAAGAGACTAAGATTTTTGTCATATGTTAGATGCATAAAATAGAGGTCTTTTTAATAAAAGTGTGGATATCTTTTGATTTCGTACCTCCTAGACAAATAGCAGAATTATCCAGCATTTAAGAGCATTGTGTGTAAGTAAAGAGTTGTTTTTTGCTTCGTTTTTTTTCCACTGAAAAACCGGCATTTTTGTGACAAGTACTTAAACTTTGAACCCTGCTGTAGCAGAATGGATTTATACTCAGCTTGGGAATACGGGGCCCTGGGTTCGATCCTAGCCGCAGTAAAGTTGGGTGACAACCTTGCTACCTGTCCCTGAAAAAAAAAAGAAAAAGAAAGGCCTGAAACGTAGATTTGACGCCCTATGCGCCAGCAATGGCTCTGGAGGATCCCTTTTTTTCTTTACGGAAACGCACGCTACTCTGACCCACCACGCGCGAGAATTGATTGTAAGCATGCAGACAAAGTGTATATTATCTGACCATCGTTCAACGCGGGAGGAAGATTCGATGAAAGGAGCGATTTTCCATGGGCCGAATGTACCCATGACGATAGAGGATGTGCAGACCGATGACCTTGGCGCTCATGAAATCCGTGTACAGACCAAGTTTGCCGGGATATGTCACAGTGACCTGCATTTCGTGGAAGGACTGTTTCCCTTCCGTGCGCCCGCAGTGCTGGGTCACGAATCAGCCGGTGTGGTGGAAGAAGTCGGATCCGAAGTCGAATACGTCAAACCCGGGGATCACGTCATAACATGCCTCTCCGTGTTCTGCGGTCACTGTAATCATTGCCTTTCGGGATTTCCCAACCGGTGCGGCGGTCGCGGTACTGATCGCAAATCCGGGGAGAAACCGCGTCTGTCCATCAATGGAGAGCCTGTCGCGCAATTTGCTCACCTTTCTTCGTTTGCGGAGCAAATGCTCGTACACGAAAACGCCGTTGTGAAGATCCGCGACGACATGCCGTTGGATCGTGCAGCCCTCATCGGCTGTGGCGTGACGACAGGTGCGGGTGCGGCCTTGCGCACGGCGGATGTCGAGGCGGGTTCGACGGTTGCTGTCATTGGTTGCGGGGGTGTCGGATTAAGTGCCATTAACGGCGCCGCCATTGCCGGAGCTGGCCGGATCATTGCGGTAGATCAGATCGCATCAAAGCTCGAGCTGGCCCGTCAGTTCGGTGCGACTGACACAGTGGATGCGACCGCGGGTGACCCGGTCGAGCAGGTCAAGGAACTGACCGGCGGCGGTGTGGATTACGCCTTTGAGGCAATCGGTCTCAAAGTAACCTGTGAGCAAGCCTGGCGCATGTTGGCTACCGGAGGTACCGCTACGGTCATTGGGATGGTGCCAGGCGGTCAAAGTATCGAGGTGCCGGGCATGGATCTGCTACAGGAAAAGAAGCTGCAGGGTTCGATGATGGGATCTAACCGGTTTCGCATCGACATGCCGAGGTATGTCGATTTTTATTTGAACGGCAAGCTGAAACTCGATCCGCTCATATCCCGGATCATCAGCCTCGATGAAATCAACGACGGCATGGAAGCACTGAAAGGCGGCGAGGTCGCTCGCCAGGTGATCGAGTTCTAGCACGGCAGGCGAGTTAGATGGGCACGATCGTTTAGAGTGAAGTGAGAAGGACTCAGCATGACATCTGACAATTCAGATCCTGTATATGACGCCATCGTCATCGGCGCCGGCATGGCCGGCATGTACCAGTTACATAAGCTCAGACAATTAGGATTGTCGGTGCGGGTGTTCGAGACGGGGTCTGGAGTCGGCGGCACGTGGTATTGGAATCGTTACCCCGGGTGCAAGTTCGATTCCGAAAGCTACAGCTACGGTTATTCATTCTCGCAAGAGATCCTGGATGAGTGGGAATGGAGCGAGCACTTCGCAAGGCAACCGGAAACGGAGCGTTACTGCAATTTCGTGGCTGACAAACTGGGCCTTCGCGAAGACATCGAATTCAACTGTCGCGTTGCTTCCGCTGCGTTCGATGCGCAGAGCAGCCGTTGGCGCATTGAAACCGACGGCGGCAACGTTGCCTACGCTCAGTTCCTCATCACAGCAGTGGGACCTTTGTCGGCGCCGACGTTACCCAAGTACCCGGGCATGGAGACGTTTATGGGGGGAGCCTGGCATACCGCCCAGTGGCCCAAACAATCGCCGGACTTTACCGGTAAGCGCGTTGCGGTGATCGGCACCGGCGCCACGGGCGTACAGGTTATTCAGGAAATGGCATACATGGCCGCCCATCTCACCGTGTTCCAACGCCATCCGAACTGGTGTGCACCGCTCAATAACGGGCCTATCACCCCCGAAGAGCAGCAGAAGATCAAAGCCAGCTAGAACATTGGAAAAAGAGTCCCTGCCCAGCACATTGAGCCTTAAGAGTTTATGTAAAAGAAACACTCTTCTGGCCATTGTCGATATTTTTGCAAACCCTACGTCATCGTAGCTGGTGTAAGCAAGATCTGCCTGGAAGGAATGGTGAATGGGAAGACAAACAAAGGACTACAGCCGAGAAGATGGCGCGACAACGTCCACGACTTAACGAGCCTCAAATGAAGACGCTCAACCCTGCCCTGTATGATTGGGAACTATGGAAACGTAGCTCCTATGTTGATACGCAGTCAGAAGTAGGCTTAGAAAGTGAACAATGACGGTGATGTTGATGACGTCATCGTTATTATCAACTTCATCGCTATACGCTACTAAACCCAGCGCTAGAACGTCCTTGGTTACGCGGTGGCAACGACATACCAAGTACAGTATTTTCTACAAGATACTGATAATATTTCTACTAGTTTGAGTTACAACCCAGAAAAAGATTTCCTCGATCAAATATAGTTGTAGCTTAGTTCCATCGATAAAAAATCTTCACGACAGCTTGCGTGATACCTTCCATAATTTTGACATTCTGAAGTAGCATTAAGAGAACACTGTATCAAGAGTGTCGTTGCCACTACGTAACCAAGGTCGTTATGGCCTAAAGAGCACTTACGGTTTAGTAGCGTATAATCAACCTTCCCATCCAATCATTACTACTATTAGAAGCAGCAACTATACAACCATCATAATGGGGACATAATTTACAAAGTGGTTAAAGTTTTAGAGGACACGTACATTTTTGAAAAGAAAAATAAAGAAATAGACAATGTGTCATCACTGGGATCAAACACGTGACCCGTGACGAATGTACATTTTTATAAAAACATTTGGGATGATCTTAACATGTTCTTAGATCCTTCAAAAAGAACCTTTGCAGGGGTGGCCTCATTAAGTTAAAATGAAAAGGGGTTAAGATAGAATGAAAAACCCTTGGTTTATTATTCTAATCAATAATCAGAGAAGATTTTACTTCTTTACACATTTGTGATGTGTCAAAGGGCTCCCTTTCCTCCTTCCTGGTTTGTTTTATTGTTTTCTTTGTTCTCTTTGCCGGGAAAAACATTGTTTTGCTCAAGGACCTCTCGTCTTCTTCCCTCCCATTTCCCCCTCCTCGCCGCCACTGCTTGAAAACTTTAAATATGTTTCTAATGCTATATGTTCGCAGCTTTCTTCTTTCGAAACATAGTGTCTAGGCCAAAACGTGTAAAAGTAAAAACATAGAACGCTAGAGTAAAAGGACGCGATTCACAGAATGACAACATCCACACCACACATCATTTCCATCAACTTAATATAGTCCTTACATTTCTACGATCTATTAAATGTCCTTAATATTAATCCAACTTAAAGCTTTCCTGTTCTTGAGATATTTTTAACTTGTACTTTGTAGTCTTGCGTTTCTATAATTACTTAATTTTGAAAACTTACACTACGTAAAAAAACAAAAGGACGTGCATTCACGTCGTAAAACTCACTATCAATGAAAGATTCAGAAGTCGATCAGCATTTAAACAAGGAATAGTGTTGTGTCCTTAGAAATAAACTGAAGTCACTTTTTAATGGTTACTCAATTACCTTAGGCCCTAAGCTTTTGGTAAATGATTAATACAAACAAGAAAAGTACCCAAAAAAATAAAAATTGTTATTTTTACCACTTCTATAAACATTTTTCTTGATGGCCTTGATTTGTTGGTCATATGTTTATAAGTTATAATGTAAAAATTTTCGTCGTCCTTTCTTATCTTCAACATTTCTGTTATATCTAAAGAAAACTCGTGTGAGCTCACGTGAAAACAGCGCGAAAATCCTGTTCTTATCAAACTGGATTTTTTGCCATCCGTGTAGCCATCTGTGCAGTGCAACGCCTCCAAACAACATTCTTTCTCGTTTCTTTTCCTTCAAGATGCGTATAGGCCATCTCGTGGCCCCAGTGGACAAAGCCTTTTTCGATCCGAAGGGCGTTCAATGCCTCGCCGCCTACAAGCTTTAGGCCAAAGGGCTGGCCAACCTTGTGCAGCGTGTCAAAGACGTACTCGGCGAAGTCGGTGGTGACGAAGATTTCCCACCCCAACTCGCCAGTGTAGGAGAGACGCTGTGCAAAGACCGGTGCATGACCGATATGGAAGTGTTGTAGGCTGTTGAACGGGAAAGCGGCATTGGACAGGTCGATGTCGGTGACCGCCGCCAGCAAATCTCGCGACTTTGGGCCGGCAATGGACAGTACCCCATAGGCAGTCGTGTCATCTCGCAAACGCACATCCTCACCCGGGAGTCGTTGGTCGCGAAGATAGTCGCGGTCCCGGCGGGTGTGCGAGATGGAACTCATCACCATGAAGCTCTCTGCCCCATGGCGCGCCACGGTTACATCGCTTTCGATACCACCGCGTTCGTTCAGCATCAGGGTATAGGCGACACGGCCTTCGGCCAGCGCCATGTCGTTGGTGCAGACCCGCTGCAGGAATGTTTCGGCGTCCGGGCCTTCGACCATAGTTTTGCCGAGCATCGTGTAGTCGATCATGCCAACGGCTTCGCGGACGGCCTTTTGCTCGGCTTGAGCGAAATCGAACCAGTTCTGACGACCGAAGCTGTATTCGATCTCCGGGCTAACGTCTTCGGGTGCAAAGAACAGCGGACGTTCCCAACCCTGAACTTCGCCGAAACAGGCGCCTTGGGCCTTCATTGGATGGTAAAACGGCGACCTGCGCAGGCCTCGCGCCGTCTCGCGCTGCCGATTTGGCCAGTGCATCGCATAGGTCAAGACGAGCGTTTCGGGGCAGCGTTCGCGGAGGTAAGGATCGCGCGCCTGGAAATCTTCGCTTCGGGCCGGATCCATCTCGGACAGGTCCATCGGCGGATGGCCCTGCATGATCCAGTCGGCCAGGGCCTTGCCAGCGCCGGAACCCGATTGAATGCCGGTTGAGTTGACGCCGGCCAGCACGAAATACCCTTTGAGGTCGGGGGCTTCGCCAAGGATGAACCGGCCGTCGTAGGAATAGCTTTCGGGGCCGTTGAAGAAGGTGCGGATACCGCAATCGAGGGGCACCCGGTTCATCGCAAGTTCCAAAACCTCCATCACGTCATCTTCGACAAAGGGCAAGCTGTCGAATTCGAAGGCCTCCGGGATGCCGTCCATCCCCCAGGGCTTGGCTTGGAAGTGAGCGAAGCCGAAGAGGAGTTTGCCCGCATCCTCCTTCCAATAGGTACCGTCGCAATAGGAGCGGAGGACAGGCAGATCGCTGGGAAGATCCGGAATCGGCTCGGTCACAAGATAATAGTGTTCGCAGGCATGCAGCGCGACGCCGACGCCGTTTCGCTGACCCAGTTCTCGCGCCCACATGCCGCCACAGTTGACGACGAAGTCGGCCTGGATCGTTCCCTGTTTGGAGCGCACGCCTGTGACGCGACCGCCTTCCGTAAGCACCTCTTCCACTACCACGTTTTCGCGGATAGTCGCGCCGTGCATCCGGGCCCCCTTGGCAAGCGCCTGGGTCAGATCAATCGGGTTAGCGGAGCCATCGGACGGCATGTGAATGCCGCCCAGAACACCCTCGGCGTTCATCAATGGCCAGCGTTCGGCGATCTCCGGGGTGGAGAGGTAATGCGCTTCGACATCGTGGTAGGCGGCGAAATCCGACTTGCGTTTCAACTCGGCGAGTCGCTCCTCGTTCACTGCGATGGAGATCGAGCCGGACTGGCGGAAGCCGGGGTTTTGGCCGGTCTCGCCTTCGATGTCTTGCAACAACTCGACGCCGTATTTCGCAAAGGCGGTTGTCGAGTGGCTGCCGTGAAGCTGACCAACCAACCCGGCGGCGTGCCAGGTGGTGCCGGAGGTGAGCTGTTTTCGCTCCAACAGCACTGTCCACGATTGAAAAATTTCCTCAATTTAAAGGTGGAAAAAGGTCTTGATGACGTCATTTTGGGAGAAGTTGATTTGGCTGAGGCCCTTGTTTATTCAAAAAAAGATCATTTTACTGTTTTACCCACGAGAAAGGGTCGGTCGATCGCCAGTGAACTTTTGGGATCTCAACAAATGGGAGCTATTGTGAGGCTACTGTGTCGTGATTTTGATTTGGTCCTTTTTGATAGTCCTCCTTGTTTATCAACAACAGATCCAATTGTTTTGGGAAGTTTGATGGATGCCGTTTCACTTACTGTGAAAATGAATCATACGCCGCGGCAGAGTGTCGAACATTCAATTGCTCTGATGCATCAGTCAGAGATCCCTTTTGTGGGTCTTATTTTGACACACCACGTTGTTCACTATAATACCTATCTCTTGCAGAAATATAATTATTATCAAGATTATTACGGTTACTATGCCTATCAGGACAGTGAAAATACCTGATCAACTAACTTCTTGAAGATATTTTTAACAATATTATTGTCGTTGGCCTGGCAAAAGATTAATCTTCTTTGAGTGGTCGCTGAATTTCAACAAGAAAGGTTTGACGTTGAAAAAAGCAACGGTATTTTTTTCGATTGTTCTGGTAGTTTTTTTACTTGATCAGTGGACAAAAGATTATATGTGGAACGCGGTCTTTGCCAGAAGAGGACAACTTGTTGAAGTGACCTCATGGCTTAATTGGAGATATGCACAAAATACCGGTATGGCCTGGTCATTATTGTCAGATTACCCTCAATATTTGTTGATTCTCACCTCAGCCATTTCTCTGGTGGTGATTTTTATTGCACTCAAAACAAGTTGTGGCCTGAAAGTTCTGAGTTCATGGGCTTTGGTCGTGGGAGGAGCCCTCGGAAATATCTGGGATCGTCTCATCAGCCTCAGTGGCAACCAATTGATGGCTGTTCGTGATTTTATCGATATCCATTGGCAGCAGTACCATTGGCCGACATTCAATTTAGCAGATACTTTTATTTGTCTGGGTGCGGGCTATCTTTTTCTTCACTCGTTTACACAGGAGCCTTATGGCAAAAATTAGCCTTGATTTTTGTGGAATTTCTCTTAATTCCCCTATTTTCACAGCATCTGGGACAAGTAATTATGGAAAAGAAATTTCAGATTTTGGAGATCTTTCACTTTTAGCAGGTGTCATCGGCAAAACGATTACTCCCCAACCCCGGCAGGGCAACCCCATGCCGCGTATTGCGGAAACCCCTTCGGGTATGATCAATGCGATTGGCCTTGAAAATGTCGGCCTAGAAAGATTTGTGAGCGAGATTATTCCCGACTTTATCGATCTTCCCTGCGCCAGTATTGTCAATATTGCCGGTTTTTCTCTAGAAGAATATGGTTTGATGGCACGTTCAGTTACAGGCAAGGGTTTTGAGATGATTGAAATCAACGGCTCTTGCCCCAATGTCGAGCATGGGGGGCGTGTTTTCTGCGCTGACCCAGAAATGACTTGCCAGGTCACAAAGATTGTAAGAGAAAATTGCGACGAACCCATCATGATGAAACTGAGCCCCAATGTCGGCAATATTGTGGAAATCGCTCAGGCAGCGGTTGAGGCCGGAGCCAATGCTCTGTCTTTGGTCAATACTCTGGTAGGAACAACGATTGACTGGCGGCAAAAGAAACGAGGGACATCTTTTGGCACAGGCGGGCTCAGCGGCCCTGCCATCAAACCAGTTGCTTTGAATATGGTGGATCAGGTGTGCCGCCATGTCAATGTTCCTGTTTGTGCCATCGGGGGAATCAGTACAGTAGACGATGCCTGTGAGTTTCTGGCGCTTGGGGCCAGAGCCGTGCAAGTTGGCACGGCGCTTTTTCGAGACCCTGCGGCAGCTTTTAAAATAGTCAGTGAGCTGCCACAAGTATTAAAAAAAGAAGGTTATAATTCGATCGAACGAGATCGTGTCTTAGATATTCTGGCTCTAGATGCCAAATAAGCTCTAGAAATCACCTACATAAACATAATTTGTTTTGAAGCCAGTGAAAAGGCATCCATTTGAGAGGAAAAACACCTCTCTTATGGGGATTGACTGGGAAGCAATTGTCAGAGTAGTCACCATTATATTTAGAAATAATGTTGAATTGAGTCTTAAATAGTAAAACCCTTCTGTTCTTCTAGTGCTTAGTTCAGCAGTGACCATCCTCATGAGTGTTACCAATTTACCAAGGAGAGTTTATCCAGAAAGGAATAGCTTATCCAATACCACTATGACTGATACCTTACATTTTAGGTTAAGGTTACTTATAAAACCAAAATAAAATGTATAAAATTTAATTTGACCCTTCAATTCACAATTTAGAACCCTTTCTGAATATAATCAATTTTGAAAAGAGGGGTGCAATTTGAAATTCGAAGCATCGTTAGGTTTTTTAGCTCTCTGAGACTTACTCTCGCTGGAAAGTTAGATGTTGTCAATACGATGATAATATCACAGGTTCTATATCAGGCAATTGCACTCCCCCTCGTCCCTTCGATCGCGAAACAAATTGAACTTATTATATTTCGTTTTATCTGGTCATCCAAGACCGAAGTAATTGCTCGGCACACATTATATCTCCCTCCATCTAAAGGGGGCTCAGGGATCCTGCATTTATAGATGAAATCCCTCTCCATTCAAATTAATTTCCTACGCCATCTATTGTCCACAACTCCTAAAAAGTGGACCTCTTTGGCAAGATATTGGTCAGCTCAACCTCTACGCTTTGTTTGGCTACAACTGTGGATACGTAATATCCCCTCAGTTTATGAACATCGGCCCGTTTTCTATGAAAATATCATTAAAGCCATCTAGAAGGCACCTGATTTTTTTCAGGAATAATCCTCCAACCACCACTCTTGCTAAAAATATTTACCAACATATTCTTATACCAGATTTAGATCCCCCACGATATTTAAAACTTTGGCCCTTAGTCCCAGCAAGCGCATAGCCCAGCACATGTAATGCAGTTTACTCTGCATTTTCACCTGGCAAGGACAATGATGTCCAGTACAGAGCCGTCCACCACGTTTTAAAGACAGGTGCCTTGCTCAGTAAGTGTAAAAATGCTTTGAAACAACCTAACTGCCCTGAATGCTTGGTCCCCGAGGATTGAGAGCACGCCTTGATTACGTGCCCCCGTGTTATCGGGGTCTGGCAGTTATTAACTCCTCTATTAGGACATGTACTGGGAGATAACTTTCGTGCAGATTCATCCAGCATCATTCTCCTCCCTCATCCGGCTCAGGTGACAGGAAAACGTCTGTCCCTGTATACCTAAAATAACAAATCGCATAATTTGGCAAGCCCGCTGTCGATTACTGTTTAATACTCAGGCAACGTCGAGATCGCTATTTTACAAAATTGTTGCCACTCTAAAATCTAGAATCCAATACTCGCACATAGCAATTAGTTCGGTGCTACGAAAAACTTTCTCCACTTGGTCATACGCTTCGCTCCTCGGTAGAGAAGGACCAGGTGGAGAATTGTTATTTACTTGATGTGCATTACATTCTGTAGTGTTCTGTATTAGCCTCCTAATCGGCACTTAGCCTCGCTCTGAGAAGTGTCAATCAGTTCCTCTCTATATAAACCTGAGTAGATTTGCAAAAGAGGGAATGATCCACGTTACACCTTGATTCTTCTTTTACGTGCTTCCTACAACCACTACAAATTGGCGACGAGAATGTTGTACCATACAAGTTCAATTTCTGCAGGACACAAGCCCGTTCAATTCGAACGGATTTCTGGACGTACAGGTCTGGTTGAAACATTTCTCTATCTTTTTTTGCTTGTCAAATTGCAATGAGGACAAGAAAGCCGATGTTATACTTTCGTTTTTGACCATGGATGTCTTTGATGCTGTCCTTTCAACGCACCTACCCATGGACATACGGGCAAGAGTCACCCCACAGTCATCCCATAGGTCCGACATTTTTTATTTTCGATGCATTATGATATACTAAAGTGAAAAATATATACGCCCATCAGAATGTCAGGGGGGTGGGTAGAATACGCCCAGGGGGAGGCGCCCGCCCTTTCCCCCTCACCTTCGTGACTGGTTACCAGCCGTAACCATCAAGGAAAACAGAATAAAAAATATATGGTAACCAATCCAGAATGTGAACGGGGGGAGGGGGGATAGTAGAAGGAGGAGAAGAAGAAGATTATCGATTGTCGACCGCAGTCCAGACCGTGCTCCTCTTTGTTTATCTCTTACCACTACAGTGGTAGGGGTGGGCGCCACTCCTGTCCCAAGTCTATTTTTTGATCACTTGACCGCTTGGGAGCTGAGTAGTCAACCCTAAAACAAACTTGATTTGTTAAATGAAGATTTGATGACACAACTATTGCTTTTTGTTAATACTGAATATTATATTTCTTAAATTCATAGACCTCTTTGAGTGTCAACATTGTCCGAAATGGATTTATGAGGGGAGATGCCCAGATTTCAAAAATCTGACACAAGAAAGATGTTCAACTGATATAAAATATTTCATGGTAAAAGCATGCTTGACACTAAAACTAAGAGATAATTCTATTTAGGGGGGCTAAGAGTCTTTCATTTTCATAAGCAGCATTTTAATGCAAGGGAAGTATACGAGGGGTAAATCACTTCTGAAATCTCGTACACCTTTGCAAGAAATCAGTTAGAAATCAGGTGAAATCAGTTGAAATCAAGTGAAATCAAGTGAAATCACTGAAATCAAGTGAAATCAAGTGAAATCAGGTGAAATCAAGTGAAATCAGTCGAAATCAGTTGAAATCCAATCTCGACATCTCTTTTGGATTGATTTACCCCTCAGAAGTATAGGCCGTTAAAAATAGTCGTAAAATGGTTATAGCTTTCACAAACGTTTGAATCATAATGAGATACTTACGTTATCATACTTCTCTTTTCATTCTTTTTCTTATGAGATATAGTAAATTGTTGTTTAAGAAAAATTAAAATATATGTTTAAACTTTTGACCAGGATCATGTGAACGATAACGATATCATGAGACAACCTGACGAAAATGTTTGAATAAAAATTCAAAATGGAGCCATATAACCTTTGGACTCATTTCTGATGAGATTCTTCCTCTAAAATATCCCCCCCCACACACACACAGCCTAGGAAATACAAGTAGATGCGATATTCTGAGAAGAAGGATATTTCTAAATCCTACTCTTTATCGACTCCGGCAACTTTTTAAGGGATCAATTTCTTGAAATCCCTACAAATGCTTAACTACCCCGACTAGTTTATTTTTTATGGGAAATTTGATACGAAACTGGAAATTTGATACGAAACTGGAAATTTGATACGAAACTGGAAATTTTGTCACAATAATAGAAGCTCTTAAGAATTGTTTACAAAAGTTGCTTTGACTATTTGGTGACGTCAGCCCTGCTTTGTGACTTTGTTGTCGCTCATAATGTATTGGGGTGCAATCTTCATCTCTTTTTTATTTTGTTTCGCTGTTTTATTGAACATTTATTAAATTTCTCAATTTAGTTGCATAAGCATTAGTTATCTGGTGAAATTTCCTAAAATCTGTTCCCAAGTTTGACTCACGTGCTCGAATTTTTTGCCTTAAACTTTGTTCTGGCTGAAAACTAACCTATTTTCTTCTTGTGGCATTATCTTGTGGCACTATCTTGTGACATTATCTTGTGGCATTATCTTGTGGCATTATCTAGCACATCGTAAACTCAAAATCCTTCTCCTCCTAAAATATTGAGACATCACTGCATATATTAACCCTTTGTTTACCGACGGGACTTTTAAGTCCCGGTGAAATCTTTCCTCTCCTGTGCGGCTCAACCAACTTTGGAAGGCTAGTTCCAAGATAAAGTCTTGTCTCACTGTCACTATCCTACGCTGTTCTCCTCTACACCAGGAGCTGGGATATTTCTGATTCTCTGAATCAGGACAAAATAAACAGCGCTGTGTAGTCCGAAAAAATGTAGTATTGTTACCTAGAAGCTTTCAATAAGTATGGTAACTGATCCTAATGAAAGCTCGCTGAAGCCTTAGGCTATTTTTTATCTCGGAATTTAAAAACTCGGAGTTTTTAGAGCATATTTTCCAGTTAAGTCAATCGTATCTTCTCCCATGTTTCTGAATGATACGCAAAATACACACATAAACCGTCGGTAATAGACTTTTGGTGGGCAAAAGAGAAAGTAGGATGCACGTTTCTAATTCCTCATCCAAGTAGCTTGTATAATTCCAGGGGTGCAACGTTTTGAGGGCAGGGGAGCTTTATCAGAATTAGGGCAAGTTTTTATCATATATATTTTTATGAAACGATGAAGTCATAGGAGTTCGTTTTATTATAAAACAACCTGTTCTTTACACTCTAAGTCTCATATACCTTGTTCCCTACCCACAATTAACAGCTTAATTTCTAACAAAAAATACAATAGATTCACAGCATAAAAATTTAAGAATCGACTTGAGAATTATTTGTGGCTCAAAACGATTTGTTAAGAATCACGTGGCTCATAAAAATGAAGACCAACTGTTAGCGTATTGCGTTCAAGGGCAAGGCCTCCCTTCTAGTTGTGCTTTAGATGAGGGCACAATTTTCCCTCCCTCTAGTTGCACTCCTGAATTCGACTTCGGGGACAGAACTTTCCAACACTCTTAGTTTCCAATTAAAGCAACTTTTTAGCTAGTTTTAACGGTACAAACACCAATATCATGCTTAGATACCAAAGCTTGTCAAATAACACAGCAACAAGCCTTAAAAGTTGAAATAAGTTTATTTAGAAAAGAAATAATTAAAACCCTTTTTCTCAAAGAAAAGCTCTATTTAATGCTGACACTTTGTTCATGTAAAATAGCATGCCATTTATGATAAAGATTTTTTTACTTCCCCTCTTTCCCTAAGGAAACGACCTGTAGCACAAGATCTGATGTTTTGCTGTTGGTTACAAAAAATTCTACAAATTACAAACATCTTATTAACATAAATAATCAAAGAGTGTGTCAGTTGATTTTCTTACGCAGGAGACATCGAATGCTATCAGCAAATTTGACGAAAGTCTTAAAACGTATTGCAAAGAAGGATTGCCCTTGTCCATGCTAAATGTATGAGGTTGAAGCAATCTCTTCGCAACGACCATATCAATTTTGCTATCAATTTTGCATTTTATCATAATTATCCTAGAATTTCCAACACTTATATATTATAAATAAAAATTCCAGTCTTGGTAAAGGGAGTCACTCAAAGAGTAATCTATGGTCTCTACCTATAAATGTCGTCGTAGAATTATGTACAATATAGGTAAAACCCTATCCAGACATGCCCACGTAAGACTGTCATAAAGTCTCCCAACTAAATTTATCCTAGGGTTTAGAAAATTGTACGCCCATAGATTTCTTGTATCTTTAATGCCTCACTCGTTGACCGACTCTATTTTAGTTCTAGGCGATGCCAGAATTTCTCACCATTTGTACCCATCTTATGCCTTATTTATTGCCGCACTCTTACTTCGGGGGACAGTACAGATTAGGTTCCTAAATGTAAGATTCTTTTCGTAATTTAGAAGTTTTCACAAATCCAATATCTAAAATTGATATCCATTAACTTTTCCATAAAAGCCTTAACCCGGTTACATGTGTATTGATTAAATTAAATTTTATTGACCTTATGAAAATAAAGAGCCACCGTGGTCCAGTGGATAGTTCACTTGGGTTTGATTCCCCGAAGGGCCATTGGTGACGACAGGAAGGGCATCCGGTCTTAAAGTGCTCTGTGCTTCAGCAAAAGTCCCAAAACAAATCAAGAAACGTTTTTCATTAACAATTGATTACAAACTGTTGATATATAACAAATATCACACTGTTGATAACGTGTCAAGCAAAAAGATCAATGATCCAACCATTATTTGGTATATTTTCATTTACAACAAGCTTGGCATCTCTCCCATCTTCGTCTTCTTCAAAATCGTCACAAATTATCGACATCGTCATAAATTATCGACATCGTCATGGGTATCTGGTGGAGTTGGTGCAACTGGGAGGGTTAAATACACAACTGCCAGGGGCTACATTTTGTCAACCGACAGCGCAACGAAATTCGACGATAACCTGTAGTGATACCTAAGCACCTACTTAAGCAACTCCAAGCCTGGATTTTGAAAATTGCTAAGCAACTCGAGGTCCGACCCCGAGAATGGAGTTGCATATAAAAAAAGACATGTAGATTTCTAGTGGCTCAAATTTTCAATTGTCTTAATACAGGGAGTATTAAGGTACCTGCATAAGATTCAATCTTTCTAGTCGCTTAATTGTAATTGCCTAGCGAATTTGTCGAAGACTGAGGCACTCAAGCGATCGTTTGACATTTTTGCAGTCTCCGTCAATTGGTGATTAAATTCGATTCTGGAAATGCTTCCATAAATCTTATAGGAAGAGAAAGTATGCATAGTTCATCAGTTAGTAGTTAGTTAGTTAGTTAGTTGGTTAGTTAGTTACATATTTGCACAACTTACTTACTTACTCACTAACTAACTTATTTACTTACTTATTTACTTAAATTGGTTACTTACTTACTTACTTTTTTAGTTACATTGCTAACTTACTTATTTATTTAAACTCCATACTTAAATATTTACTTAAATTGCTTACTTACTTACTTACTTACTTACTTAAGTTGCTTACTTACTTATTTAGTTAAATTGCTTACTTATTTACTTATTTACTTACATTGCTTACTCACTTATTTATTTAAATTCCATACTTACTTATTTACTTAAATTGCTTACTTACTTACTTACTTACTTACTTAAATTGCTTACTTACTTATTTATTTAAATTCCATACTTACTTATTTACTTAAATTGTTTACTTACTTTCTTACTTATTTAATTAAATTGCTTACTCACTTGCTTGAATTGCGTACTTATTTAATTAAATTGCTTACTTAGTTACTTACTTATTTCCTTAAATTGCTAATTTACATATTTACTTAAATTGCTTACTTACTTCCTTACTTACTTATTTACTTAAATCGCTTAATTACTTACTTACTTAATAAAATTGCTTACTTATTTATTTACTTAAATTTCTTACCTACGTACTTTTATTGCTTACTTATGTACTTAAATTGCTTACTTACTTACTTACTTACTTACTTAAATTGCTTACTTACTTATTTACTTTATTTCCTTACTTACTTACTAACATACTTATTTACTTAAATTGCTTACTTACGTACTTACTTAAATTGCTTACTTACTTATTTACTTAAATTGCTTAATTACTTACTTACTTAAGTTGCTTACTTACTTACTTAAATTGCTTACTTACTTATTTACTTAAATTGCTTACTTACTTACTTACTTACTTACTTACTTACTTACTTATTTATTTAAATTGCTTACTTACTTATTTGCTTAAATTCCTTCCTTCCTTCCTTACTTACTTACATTCTTATTTACTTAAATTGCTTGCTTACTTACTTACTTACTTACTTACTTACTTAAATTGCTTACTTACTTATTTACTTAAATTGCTTAATTAATTAATTAATTAATTACTTAAGTTACTTACTTACTTACTTATTTACTTAAATTGCGTACTTACTCCTTATTTACTTAACTTGCGGTCTCCTCGGGAACCTGGACACGAGAACAACGACTTGCTTACTGGCACTCTCATTTTAAAAACCTCCTGGGTAGTCCCGCAAGTCTTCCAGATAATATTTCGCTTCCAAAAGTTCGACAGGCGAAATACTTCTCAAAGTTCTCAGTGCTGCTTTGAGCAAAATTGTAACTAAATTCTGATGTTGTGGGAGCAATGCCAGTTTTCCTCTGACTTCCTTTTAAATGGCTCACAGCTCAAATGTGAAAGGTGCATCTTCTCTTTATTAAAAGAGACTAATAGTTACAAATGTATAATCTAGAAATTCTACAGCAATTTTATCGCAGTTCCAAGCAGTTTGGCTATCAACTTTCTTACTCGTATATTCTCTTGTACATTTTGTACTTTTTTCATTTTTGCCTATTTAAGGCGCCGTAAATCAGTGTTGCTAACAGATTTATCACATTTACTTTTCTACTTTTGAACTCTGCTTCAGATTTACATTCAGGACATATATGGTCTGCTATACTTCTGAGGAAGATGGATATTTTGATATGAAAATTCTGAGGTACTGAGATTGTTGACATGAATCCATATTCAACGCTCCCTTAATCTTTTAAAACATTTCATATGACAGATATACATGGTAGTGCTCTACATGTACTAAAACGAAAGAGATTGTTTGAATGCTGATAGTAGTGATTTTGATACTCAGCAGCTTACACTTTCAGTATTGGTAAAACACCCCAGAATTGAAATTTTTCAATTGGTGTATTTCGCAGAATTCCTAACCAACCGAACATGTGCTACTTGTTTTTAATACAAATCATGGAGTACTTTCAACCTATCCAGAAGAAATAAGTTGTGATCAGTAAATAGTTTAGTTTTAGGCTCTAAAATCCTAAGTTTACCAAGAGTTTAAATTTTGTCGCTGATGGCAAACCTTTGAAGAAAACATCTTAGGACCGTCAGGATAACCTTGTTGAAAAATTTGTTGCGGCTAACTGCGCAAAAAAGATTGGCCATCCCTTCGCTATACAGTTGTCACAGTTGAACGATTAGACGTCGAGACTTCTCACGAAACTCAGGAGTCTCAGAGAGTATAGCGTCAAGGAGAGTATGGCATACTATTACAGTTATGATGTTTTTGTAAAAGAAGGGGCAATTGAGTGCTCACTCTCTGGCTGGTACAAAGATATGTTAAATGCATGTATTTTTCTTTGCATGCTATTTTGTTGTAACTGTTTATCGCACGTTTCTCATATGCTATTTTATTGACGTCACAGGTCAAAGTAGAAGCGATTTCAACTTCAATTAAACTGTACGACCAAACTGTAGCCCAGTCTTATACAAGACAAAAACTAGAAATAATACATCCCCTTTCACGTTTTTGTTTCAGATAAGAAAGCAAGGTAGGCAGTAATGCACGGAAGCCAAGATGTGCTGCTATCATAGGATTTTTTACCGCGATATACCATACGTAAAATTTTTTTGACTTGCAAAAAATCTTGGGGGCATTCTAAAATTTGGCGGGGGGGCATCGCCCCTGAATGTCCCTCGTAGCTACGGGCCCGTAATTTATGTCTGTAGAATCGGATCGCAGGCTTCTTCTCTACGAGAAAAATTTAATGCCATACAAAAAATAGGCAATCCTGATCAAATAGAATTATTTTTAAAAACATTAGGATTAAGAAAAGGTACATAGCATTTGTGATAATATAGAAGCTCATATTTCTGGTATCACTTTGCATTTAACCCTATCCTGTGGCATTATTGGACTCTGGTGCGCAGCTATCCAGAATGAATATTCTGATAATGATCACATGGGACGTCTTCGAGGACTAAAACACCTACCTTATTCCTTTCAAATTTCGCCTCCCTATAATTTTCGCTCCCTTTAATTTTCGCCCCCTGATCCTTCGATTGGCTTCCTTCAATTTTTGCCCCCCGGGGGCGAAAATTCGAGGAAAACAAAATTTCGGTGTATATTGTAATTCTTTGCTTGTTCCGCATGTCCCTGCAAACCTGCCCATACTGCAGCCCGCGCAATTAGATATAAAACGCCGCAGTGAAGGCAAGGCACCGCGGAAAAAAATTTCAACTGATCCACAGTGGCAGTCTTGTGCAATATACCTTTCAGGTCATAATGTAAGTAACTACCTTTATTAAATTTTCTTAACTTACATACATCTCTATATATAGAATATTTTTTATTTAAACAAGTCACTGTGTAGTAGAAGATTGTTTTGATTATTGCCAGATCATTTTTGTTTGTGAAGAAAACTAGTAGTTTTAGGGTGAATAAATGTATATATAAAGGGTGAATAAATGTCTTTATGTTTGCACCAAAGTTCCAAGTCTTTTTCTACACTGGCACTTGTGTCATTATGGAAGCAATCTTAACTTCTGCATGAATTTTGAAAATCGAGACATTGATAAGGATGCTTCAGATTCGCTCAGATTTTGGTCAAACAGGCAGACAAACAAAAAATAAGAAAGAAAGAATGGAAATAAGAAAGAAAGACAGAGAGAAAAAAGAAAAAAGGAAAGAAAAGTTAACAGAAGAAAATGACTGTGCTCACTGCTTTTATAGACCTGAGAAATGTACACTCTTGTAGGCTTGTCCACCGCGAGAGGTATGAAGAAAGTACATTTGGTAAAGGTAGTGCAGATAGAGTTGCAGATAGGATAATGTTTGTTTTATTGGATTTTGTAGGTACCTGGAGAAGGGGAGCACAAGATTATGGACTTCATTCGATACATGAAGTCCAAAGACGACTATGACCCCAACACAAGACACTGCTTGTATGGATTAGATGCAGATTTGGTAAGGAATTTTATGTTTTTTATATCCTACTTAATGGGGTATATAACTATTCTGTTTATCGTAAAACAAAACACAAATAATAAAACCCTCCAAAACCAAAAATATAACTTAAGTTTACAATATGTTATTCACATTTGCAGATGTTGACGTTGTTGCATTGCCAATGACTCGTTGGCCACGTTCCTCCTAGACCATGGCATCCTCCCGGTTTGATTCCCCCTATCTGTTACCTATGGCCCCCATGTGGCCTTCTCCCCTCATCTTACTTCATCAAGGTTCCCTCATCTGAACCAAAATAACTGATACCTCCTACATATATAGTATATGTATATGAATGTCAGTCTGACAAACAATGTGGAATGTAAACCTAATGATTTAATCACTATTGCATTACATATTAGTGTTGTGTATATATATATTGCGATATATACTACACTATATACATAGATATAACACGAAATTTTGGTTGCCCATTACCATCTCTTGAAATCTTATAGACACAATTTCATGCTTTGAGTAGTTGATGGAGAAGTTTAAGGATATATAAACAGTAAAGCATTGTAAGTTTAGAGGCCTGTAACACTGTATATTTGCAGGGCAGCGGCTATCAGAGTAATGGAGAAAGCCAGTGCTTGGGCAGTTCAAGGCATAATTTGCATGATATAATGAGCAGTAAGAGCAACAGAAGTTTTCACTTATAGTAGAGGTACTCAAGTGATTTGCATTGGGAAAGAGAAGAGACCTTAGGTACCGCAGTTTTAGCAGGCCGTGAAGAAACATACGAAAAAATAGAGTTAGGGTAGGTGATGCATATAGATCTATCAGTAAGCTTGGTGGCGGAAAATATAAAATATACTGAGAGAAACCCCAGTCTACCTTAGTGGTTGATTCTAAGTTGACGAAATTGCTCAAGTTTGCTTTTTTGATATTAAGAAGTTGAGGTATGTTTATTACAAATATTTAACATTTAAACGCTAAAGGAAATCCACTCAAACCAAAATCACATATATGGAAAACAAGATGTACACAGTTTGAAAAATTGAAGCGAGGCAAGAGTAGTATATTGGGATGATGAGTTGTTAACTTTCAGAACCAAATTGTGTTAATCATTTCTCAATTTTATTGTTTCAATGAGGCACCACCATGGTTAGTGCCGAAGGCAAAATTTTGAAAATTAGCAGTTGTAGATGGCAAGAAAAAAGCATCCCCGCATTCTTTGAATCTGATAATGCTACAAAGTGAGAAATACAGCACAACTTAGTTTTACAAAACAAGTCCTTAAGATCAAGGACTATCAACGTACATTTCAAGCAATTTTAGAAAATTACTTATCGTGCTGGTTTGTTTAGCAGGTTGAAATTATCTCCTGTAATAATACTTTATAATATCATATCATATACTATCATAGGATGTATTCAGCTACTGTTGCAAAAAAAGCAATTTTCTTGATAGTTTCAATCATATACGGTTTTCGGCGTTAAGCTACCCGGATACAAGTTATACCTCACGTACTTCAAGGTATTTATGTTTTAAACATGTTTTCATGCTAATCAATAACAAATCAGTCATAACAAACCCTTGTAGCACACCAGCCACAAAGTCACAGAATTATCAAAGGAACTTTTAGCATAATGTATTAATTAAACACAGTCAGTATAGCTGTATCCTTATCATCAAAGTCTTAATCTTAACCAAGGAAGAGGTTGGTGACTTTTTATCATACGACAATTCATCGCGCGACGATTCATCACAGCGACCATTCATCACACTGACTAGTCATGGCAGAGACAATTCATAATGCCACTGTTCATCACCTGAAGATGACGCCAATGAGTTATTGAGTAACATGTTATTTTAGTAGTAAGCACACTTTTTTTATTTACTAGGAATACGCCTAAGCAAGCTATTTGTTCACGCGATTCTCTCCCGTCAACACTTACTGATTAAATTTTGGTCGAGCCAGTGAGAGGCACAGCGAGCAGCATCGGACTGCCTTATCTATACTTGTTACTCCATGGTCGGCTCTCAGTGTTGCTTGCAGTCTTTTACGTCGGTTATGTTAGGTGAAACTGAGATTTTAACATATTTAAAGGCAGTGCAGTATCTGGCCTGCAAGTAGATTTTGTTGTAGTCTGGTGGAATAAATAAATAAATCCAGGTGGCGAATTGTCTTTGTGATGCATTGTCGCGTGATGAATTGTCGCGTGATGAATTGTCGCGTGACGAATTGTCGCGTGAAGAAAAGTCGAACGGTAGTAATGAATTTTTATTTCAATTCTAACTTGAATTGAAATAAAATTCATTACTACCGTTCGTTCTCCTTGAATGTATGGCAGAATGTTCACTCACATTAAACACAGCTATAAGTAGAGTACCAACACTGTTTTAATCCGTCTTTGCACGGAACTATCTCGACTTTGCTTTTCATACATACAAAAAGCTATAAATTTTTCCAACTTTACTTAGGAACGTTAGCATACCGTTTACTTTTAAAATGCCTTACACATTATATCTAACACCTAAATTACCTTACACTTGAACTTTTATCATAACCCTATTTCTTTTTAAATACCAGGACATCAAAAAGCCTCACTATATCAAAAATTTAAATATTCATCAAAAAATTTGTTTATGAAATCTGAAGGCATAATGGGCTTATTGCGTAATTTAAGAAAATTGAAAGACTATGAAAAACGTATTGAAAATGAACATTAAGTGCTGAGGCGTTTTGGGTTCCATAAATCGATTGTTTGACTTTTCAGGTTAAGGCCGTTTAAAGTAGAATTTGATTGGTGCAAATGCTGTTATCACGAACATCAAAATTGATAATTTTCCTATGACTTTTTTTAAGATCTTTGCATCAAAACTTTAGGTAGAGTACAGTGTCCTTACATAGGTAAAACTGTCACAGTCCCTGTTTATAGAATATCGAACTGCCAGAAGTTTTAGGAAGGGAAGAGACATTTACCACTCTTATTAATAGATGAAAGGTGCTCTTTTTCTGTAAGCGGGCTATGGGCGCCGCAGCTCATTTGGCCTCTTTCAAAATTATAACGTTTTGCTGATAGCCTAAGAAATGCTGACCTGTCTTTTGATTTTCAATAATTGTTCGAGGACACTTGTTACTGTACTGAATCTGTTGTAGTTGCACAGAACAAACACTCTGTCTGAGGTACAACTAAATTTATACACTGACCTGCAACGTGTGGAGATGACGGGGTCGTTTTTACTAATATTAGAACATTTCACGAAATTTTGTACCACAAACAAAATATTAGAACAGTATATACTTTGTTTGAGTTTCCACTTCTCCTAGACCCATCAATGCAACTAGATGGCTCGATTTAAATCATAACATCGCCAGGAAACGGTGTTGTATTTCCGTCCGGAGACATATACGATTGCACGTGCATGTGCCCACACACGATTTAACACGAGCGAAAATTCGCACGTGTACGGCTGTTACATGACTTTTGGCCTATTCAAGCCAAAGGGGCATTATCTGCGTCCTGAATTTGTCTTTTATTCCCTCCCAACTCACTCTTTCTCTGTAAATCATGTAGTGTTTTGCATCTGTTTACTGCTAAGCGTCGGTACCTTCCGATACACAACAAGCATGCTCTTCGCCGTTAAGCTGGTTAACTGTGAACGTCAGAGAGTTACCAATTTTTCAGCGAAAATCGTATTCCGTTATGTAAAAATTTTAAGTGTCATGCATTCTATTGTCAACGAAATCAAATTGGCCCAAGTGGACTGTCCGTGCACTACATTTGACTCAAGCTCCTTGATCATGAACTCCTATAAGGCCCACCTTCGTCTGACTTTGATTCTTGACCCTAACTAGCACTTAATTTAAATTTGAAGTTGGTAGACTCGCAGGTGCTGATACTATGGCAGTGCCGGAAAAGACGATAAATGCGCGAACTTGATTTTACTTAGTGTGGATAGGCACAACATACACGATTTTGTGTAGTGTGACATAGGATTGTCGATCTTTTGTAATAAAACTGTCGCCACCTGCGCTGTGTAGAATAGCTCTTGTAACAGCATACGAATATGTTAAATATATTACAAAAAATTAGTATACGTAGAAAGAATGAGCCAATCACTGAGCCAATAATAACATAGAAGAATATCATAGGCTTAGAGGAATCAAGGAGTGACAAACGTGTTTGGATTTGATTGGTAGTGAGTAATAGGACAAAGGTTAGTAATCAGAGGAACAGCCAATCACATGCATAATTAAAGTAACAATGCTTAATCGTGACACTTCCCATTCATTTACACACGCATCCATTCGCACACACATTCTCATTCGCATCGAAATGTTTCCAATAGAGTACTGAAGTGTGACGTCACTATTTCATGAATGTCAGAAATTTGATAATAATTTGAACTCATTGCTTTCCTCTTGTTGATATAGATAACCTGTCTAAATCTGAAAACCATACTTTGAGCAATCACTGAGATACGCCCTTTCAAACTTTATGTCATGGCTGTCAACATCTTGTTAAATGAACCCAATTCATAATTTTATAAACTGAGCAAAATTAACAGAGTTTCTTACGGACTTTTTCGTATTCAAACAGTCGTTTCTCGCAGGTGATATGAGATTTGAGCGCAATATTTTGTATACAGGTAGTTGATAGTAGGGTTAGCACTGTGATGTAGTTATAATTCCGGTCCCTCAATGAAAGTTTTGTATGACGTCATCACTTTAGTACTTTATACAAACTGCGCATTACACCAGTTGCGCATACAACAGAGGGCCTACATTTTACTTTATAGGCACTAGGACCCTATTGGTTTGTGAATTATAAAACTACTAGATTTGACCCTCTTAGTTGCATAAAAATTTTACAAGTTCGAGTTTGGTCGCATTTTGAATCTCTGCATAGAAAATCCTGTATTCCATAATATTATTATTATCGTTATTGCATTGAATTCAATGCACTCTCTGAGAATATAAACCAGATAAGTCTAGTTGAGGCTCGCAAAAATATTTGGCTTATTTACCCATTTATTTCGTTTCGGTGGAAACTATGATTTTTGTGTACCTTATCGGACAAAACAATGTAGTAAAATATTTTCGTAGGACAAAGTTTTCGTTACTTGCTATTATACGCATGCGTAAAACACTTTCCATCTTGCCCAATCTACCTGCATGCTTTGAATCCTTTTACACGCAGATAACTATTAGTGTTTACAAATAGAACAAATTGAATGTTCGAGTGTATTATACATATTTTATACTGGTATTATTATATTGCTTTGACTTAATTATTTTCAGTTTGAGAATAGCAACAGGTTATACCGAAATGTTTTGCTCATGTTGCAAATTCTGTCTCATGAAATGACTCTCTTTCATTCTTTTACGCCAACTTAACTTTAGATGGGCAACTGTTAGAAAGCACGTTCGTATTGCAAGCAACGATGTAAAGTTGAAAGTGATTTATGATTTACCATTTTATCGGTGTAATGTCATTAAATGTCGAACTATCTATCTCGAAGTCGTAAGGGATCTGGAAATTATTATGAGATCAAGAGAGTCTAAGATGGAAAGGACGAAGTTGCGGTGTAATCAGTCGAGAATGCTCAAACTGTTGAGGCATTTGCTAGAGATCGAGTTGGAGACAGAGGTTCTTCGAGATTATAGAGTTGCGTGTATTCAGAAGTCGGTCTGCCTTTTGTAAAGTAACATTGGCTTTCTTAGCGAGATTCAGTATGACTGAATGATTCGAGCGAGAGGCCTAGACACATACGGTGCGAGCGAAGTGTATGGGGTCGATCATATTCAGTTGGATATTGCCTTTAAAAAGCCACATTTGCTCTCTTGCTTTTCTATCTATTGACATTTACGTTGCAAACTATATAGTGCGCTATATATTCTCTTGGCTGTCTATCATTCAGACTTTAATATTTTCCTTTTTTCTGTAAAAAAAATTAAAGTGTATGAAAATCAGGGCTAAACCCCACAGCTTTTTAGTTACTCATTATTGAAAAAACCTAGTTACAGTACGGCCTTGCAAATTTCACGAAATTTTACATCACGAAAAATTTTAAACCATGCCTGGTCCTGAAAAAGCCTTGCAAATTTCTTTTTTGGCGAGAAAGTGGAAATTGCATACAACCAACTAATAACGCATAGTAATGTTTCTATCGTTCTTGTGCGGAGAAAATTCTCAACTTTCTGGGAAAGTGACGTTGGCAGTACAAAAATACACTTTTAAAGTTGAATCTTTTGCAATGACCATTTCATAAGATCTTGAGCTATCTCGTTTGCACAACATTTCCTCTATCATTGCCTGTGGTACACATTCCGGAAAATACGTTTCGAATACAACCATTTCTCTTACTATTTCTCACATTTTTAATTCTTTTTCTTACTTTTTAATTTTTTTAATCTATATAAAGTCTATTTATAGGGGAATATAAATATTTATGTATTTGTTTCTAGCTGTTGTGATTAAATAGTGATATCGATTTTGTCGCTATTACAGACATTTGACTTGTTGCTACGCATGTGTTTTAGTACTTTTAATTTGTCAATGAAATACAATTTAGAGTCTACCTGTTGCTTCTGATCAAGCTAATACAAGGCAATATTAAATTTTCACAAAAAGGATTAAAAAAACATTTCCCATTCTGAGTTCAATCAATTAGAATAGCCAAGAATGCTACTTTCATCTTCTTAGGTATATTTAAGCAAGGGGACATATCTTTGGGAATTGAAAAGTAAAAATCTACTTTCTACCCTTATGCAATTGATCTCATTTACGTGTGTTTATTCAAATGTAAAGATCGCTTTAGTACTGTAGTACATGCAAAATAACTCGAATCTCCAAGGGACCATTGAAAATGGTTAGGGTCAACGAATATTAAAAGTGATTTGAGTTATGAGAAAAGTTTTAATAAAGCTTCGAGGGGAGTACAAAAACATTTCGAGTTCAACAAAGCTCCAGTTATCAGGGGTTCGAGGTATTGTGATAGTACTTTATGAAATTGATATTAAAAAGTATATCTCGAGACAGTGAATTTGAAAGACTAAACTATCTTTAATTATGTTTTGTTCATAAATTTGAGCCTCTTTGTATACCACGATACCAAAGCACTGTGTGACTCGCTATTGACAGGATTGGAGATATATGAAATTTGGAGGGAAATGACAACTAGGGGACTTGTCAAACTGCGTGAGTTTAAACCATTTACTTTTAAATTCGAAGTCAAATATTAGGGGAGAAAGTACAATGAAGACGGGTACGATGACACTAAATAACGCTTGATCGTTTTAAAACGTTAATAAATGTTGTTCAAACATAAAATTGCAGATAAAACGTTAATTAATGTCCATCAAAATGCATTTTTAGTCTAAAAAAAACTTTAATTAGATCAACGCTAATACGCTATTTAGTGCTAGCGTGTCCGTTCCGCTCCAGCGTCTTCGTTAACGAAGTTGGATGTCCTAGCTGGACACGTCAGCACGACTCATCCCTCTCCTGTTGTCACGATCTTCTGTTGCCTGGTATTCATCCAATGTTTTGCATTGTCCTAACATATTAAGTGCTTGTGTATCAGTTCGGTTTCAACATCTTCGCTAACGAAGTTCGCTTTTCCCCCTGAACACGGCAGCACAAGTTCTCCCTCCCCAGTTGGCCGGATTTTCTTTTTCTTGGACTACCCTGGAAAGACTGGTATTCACCTGGTCTTTGACGTTGGCCAAAAACTGTTTCCATGGGCGTTCTCTACTTAATTCACCTGGGTGTGAGCCGCCCACGATGTCCCTGACAAGACCTCGCTAAGGCACAGTGGTACGAGCATAACAGTTCATCTAAGAACTTCTCTTTCAAATTATCAGACAAGAGTCACCTCCACTTCAAAGATAGCTTACCTAAAGTGGCTCATGGGACGATTCAAAAAGTATGAAGCTTTGAATGGGGGAAGGATATCAGGCTAATTGAAAATTTTTTATTTAATGATCCCTTTATTTTGTTATTGAGGAAAGGGGTAGAATGTGAAAACTGTCAAAATTGACAGTTTCTGCGTTTTTGAATGATTTTCGTGCCTTTGCTATTCAGGCTCTTGTACCACTTTCAGAGCTGAATATATTGTTATGTAAGTAGGTAAATTCGTCTACAAACATTGTCAACTTAGCAGTAGATATGTCGTTAATTCTGTATTTTTTTGTGTTGGCATACAAACAAAGGACTTTTTGCCCCTCCCTTTATGCGTTTTCTGAAGTTGCACGGGACCGTAGACATTCGATCCGAATTAATGAATGGTTTCTTTGACAAAAGCGTCCCTGGTACGGGAAAAGAATGGGAGTGGTGCGAAAACCTGGTGTGCAGTGTAGCATAGAAGATGCGATGTTGTTAAAAGTCACATATCCTGAGCCACTGTATTGTGGGGCTGTCCCTGTTACACCCGTTTGCGCACAAGATGTGCATGAAAACTACGTTTTCCCAATGCCGGTTTTAGGAGGTACCTACTGTTCCGCGGCCCTGGGCCCCGCACCTAAGATCGAAGCTGGGGAGCCCGCACAGCTCATTCAGTACACTCAATGTCGCTGAAGGGCCCCCAAATCACTTTATGGCACAGGGACCCCTCTTGCCAAAAACCGGCACTGGTTTTTCCCCTATCACTTCTACGTGGCCTGAAGTATGAAAGCAGAGGCTTTGTCGAGAGATTTGCAAGTGTCTATCTTCACCTTTGTATGGTCATTAAATTTAGCCCCATGTTTGCCAATCTGTAAAACATGTTCGGATGCCATAAAAACAAGTCCGTAGCTCCAGGGGGTATGGTGGGTCTCGCCCCCCTCGAAAAAACTGCTTAATTTCGGTTTACTATTCTCACCTTTCTACTGGCCTCCTATGTTTGAATATATGGTCAGAGACGTGGAACGCAGCTAGCCCCTGCTCCAGGACACAGGGGCACCCTCTATTTACGTAACTTTAAACTACTGTTACCACACCTATCTGCTATTTACTCCCCAACGGGGGATGAGGGGTTGGAGGCCATGCGGATGATTCGAACTGAAAACTTGATTGGAAAAGTTTCCTGGTACTACAAAATTTGCAGATAATATTTAATAACGGAATCATTAGTGAAATGCCATTAATGCATAAATGCATAACTTGATGTTTTCATTAAGTCTATATGCACCTAATACCATAACTTTAATAATAGTAAGACAGTAATTAAACATAATCGTTATATAACAGGGATTGTATAACTTTATCATTGACGCCACAGCGATAAATATTTATTGAAAGACATATTGTAGGGATATATATTTATTGAAAAAACACATCGTAGGGATATATATTTATTGAAAAGACATATCGTAGGAATACATATTTAATGAAAAGACACATCGTAGGGGTATATATTTATTTAAGAGACACATAGTAGGGATATATATTTATTGAAAAGACATGTCGTAGGGATATATATTTATTGAAAAGACATATCGTAGGGATATATATTTGTTGAAAAGACACATCATAGCGATATATATTTATTGAAAAGACACATCGTTGGGATATACATTTATTCTGTGCATTTATAATTGCTGCTCTTATTCAAGTAACTGTGAACAACTTTCTGACCTATTTTGACACCACAAATGATCCATCACGTAAGTTGAAAGCTGTAATTGAAGTGACCACCATGCGTGTTTAGAGCACAATGATAAGGCCACAGTGAGATGGATACACCATGTGAAAGCAGAGGGCTAAGTCAGCACAACATGTCTCTATCAGACTGGCTGTACAACCATCAACCCAATTACTAGACAGAACAGCAGTACCAGCAAAGGATACCAGGGGGAAACACAAAGTGCAACCATCAGGGATGATTTGCGTGCCTGGAACCTAACCATGGACATGATGGATAATACAGAAGGGGGAGAAGGGGGAGATTGAGAAAGGGGAGAAGGAGGAGGGGAGAAGGAGAGGGGGAGAAGGAGAAGGAGAAAGAAAAAGAAAAGGAAAAACAAAAGGAAAAGGAAAAGGAGATGGACAAGAAGAAGAAGAAGAAGAAGAAGAAGAAGAAGGAGAAGAAGATGATGAAAGAGATGAAAAAGATGAAAAAGATACTGTTAGAAGTACAAATTCACTAAGAATTGGACCAAAGCTTCTGCGATGTTTGCGACTTGCAAAGCAGCAGCAAGCTCAAAGCAAATGAGAACATCAATTATCTTTAAATAAAGACATTGTTGCTCGTGACTTAAATCTAGAAACTTTAACGAACAATATTGCAACATTTCAAGCTTCAAATAAGCCTAAAATGTTAAGTTAATGAGAAGTGCTCTTCAATGATCATCAATAATAAACCACCAATGATCCTCACTCAAATTTGTACCCGGTGTGTCTGGAGGAGCAAAGCACAGACCACACGGCTTTGCAGTACCAATCAAACATAATAGATTATGGTTTCTCATTGGTTTTGGGGTGTGGCACCACCTATAGGAGATGGCTTCAGACGTCTGGCATGGAGGGGTGAAAACCAAATGAAACAACTGCTACCAGTTAGTGAGTCTACGGATTTCAAGAAGAATTTTGCTTGCTTCAGATGTTTGCACTCTTACTTAAGTGATAGACAAGTGTGAGCACACTGTTTATATGTCAATAGAAATGTAAGGTTTGATTAATTTGTATTGTCTCAAGTGGTGAATGTCTTGATGAAATAATTTTCATAATAAGTGTTAAATTCTGGAGATCAGATCTATAAGAAATTCATATGTTTTATTCACTGTTGACAAGAAGTACAGAACGACACAAATCCATGATTTCACCCCTTCTCGGGTGTTTTCAACAGTGACTGTTACTAATATGGTTAAGGCTTGTGCTTATGGCTTACTGGGATAATGTAGCCCTATATATATATATACTCAGTGGACACATTTATTATGAGAGGAGCATTACTACAATAGCTTGCCTTTTTCATTAAGGGAGCTGAGGGGATTCAATCTATACGAATATACACCGATGGTATGCGCATAGTGCTTCGTGGGTAGAGCGGACACGGGATTTATGAAAAACTCAAACATGGCTTCAAATAATTTTACCATCGAACTCCCATAAATCAACATGACAGCATGCGACGACCTTTCTATCAGGTGCATGGAATATACTACGACAGGTTGATAGAAACTCTCAGTACCTACTATACCTCAGTGGCAGTGTTCAGTGCAAGTAATTCACATTTAAACTCCACTTGCTTAGGAAAGAATATTACAAATTGCTTAGTTTCTTGCACCCAAATAATTATCATGACACTATCAGCTTTTCGATCTTAAGAAATGACTATACTGGACTATACTGGAAGCATTATAACTAAAGCAAAACCACAAACTATTCTCCTGTTATTTCACAAATTCCTAGAGCAACTTCTACAAGAAATGTATCTGAGAAGTATTAGTATGTTAACAAGCATTTATGCCAAGGTAACTTTTGTAGGAATCTCTCCTCGCCGCAAGCTTGTATATACTTTACTGTGTGCATTGACAGTACCTTAAACATGCGTGAAAAACGTCTATTGCTTTGCCAGTCTTTGCAAGTTCAATAAATTTACTCCCACACAATAAACTACCTTGTATACAAAGATCTCCTTGATGCTAAAGAATCAATTACAAAATCTAAATGTATATGTAAAATGGCTAAATAACGACAATCTGTGTTGCTGCTATTAAAACAAATACACAGGTACACAGATTTAAAGGAACTATCCCCTTCGCATATCATTATCCATTTCATCCACCTGAAAAGCGATCCTCAATGTGATATTAGCATTTTGCGAACAATTTGGTGTAAATGTTAGCCCAGGATTATACTCAAAATTGTATACGACCATTCTAAGCAATTCCTGTATTGCATTACATCTGCACCACTCAAGATAACAAGGGGTAGCGTACAAACTTTAGTAGCGGAAAATGGGTACACGGGCGAGCAGACAGAAAAGAACAACAATTAAATTAACTTCAAGGTACGAAACCTACGTTTTGGTCAATCATCTGGAACATGATAATTGGCAGCGAAGTCTGGTAGAATTGATCTGGATCTGTTTCAGGTTCTTCACTTGCACGCCAATCCTACACGTTCCACAAAAACAGAGATAAATGTGTCAAGGAAAGTAAAATACGTGTGGATACACTAAACTCTTAATTTCTGCAATGTTAGATAGTGTCTGTTAATACTATTATTACATTTTTACATGATAACTACGCTAAAATTCGTTTCTATAGAAACCATGGCAGAGTACCATGCCACCATTTCGTACGGATGTGACTACTACCGTGGGACATAAGATTGCCTTCCGATCCCAAGGAACAGATACGGATATTTTGGCCATTAAAAACTCAAAACTCAACAAATTCCATTCCAAAATAACCAAAATAATAACGCAAACCGTTTTAAACAAACATGATTACTCAGTTTCACATTTTACTGATTTTTTGAAATTGCATATTTTACTTATCTAGCTCTTGTACACGAAGTCGTTTACTCTTTCAGATGCAAATACTGCTCTTCGGATTCGCTGCTATACAGCTGCATTAAGCTACTACACCCCTAATTTGAGTTGCAACGGAAAGAAATGAATTCGAAAATAAAGGCAGAGCTCTGATACCATAAAAATGCACGTTGAAGAGATTTTGGCAGGGTCGGGCTGTGTTTTAACACTTGGTGCAAACTTGTGCGAAGACATCACTTTTTCTGACAGGTAAGAGTGGATGAGTAAGATATCGCATGAGTTCTTAATGTGGGTTAAAGATTAAAGCCCTGTCAAACGCGGCTCGACTTCCCACTAGACTTCACTCGACTATGTACAAATCGTTAGTAGCGTCGAGTCGGCGTGTACAAACGGGCTCAATTTTTCACTCGACTGTTTGCCGGAATTAAACTCATTCTCGGGAATTCGAGTATTGGAGAGAGGTGCATTGAAATGCAAAAAGATTTCCACATCTGCTATATCAACTATGTGAAGGCTTTTGACAAAGTCTGTCATAAACAAATTTTGCTCAGTACTCTAAAAAGATTGGATATAAATAGCAAAGACTTAGAACTAACCAAAACCCTGTAATGAAGTCAAGAAGCAGCCATAAGAATTGGTAACATCACAAGTGATCGGGTCAAAGTGGAGAGTGGTGTCAGACAAGGATGTGGTATGTCTCCTGAACTGTTATCATTGTACAACAAGTCAATAACGAGCAACACCAAACACCTGAAAGGTATCAATATTGGTGGATATAATGTCAATAATTTAAGATATGCTGATGACACAGCTATAATAGCTGAATCTGAAGACAAACTCAAATGAATAATGAATATTGTAGCAGAAGAGAGTAAAAAGCTAGCCTTGAAGTAAACCCCAAGAAATCTTGTACACAAGAAATTTCCAAGACAAAGAACATCCCAAAATGCTTGATTAAAGTACATGGAAAAACTTTACCACAGGTTTGCAACAATAGTAGTACAGTAGGCTTAGATGGAAAATCAGACAAAGAAAAATTATTAGAAGAATTGGAATTGCAAAAACAGTCTTTAAATCACTATTGAATGTACTAACTTCAAAAACATCAACATTTTGACAAGATTAAATGTTATGTTTGGAACTCCCTACTTACCGGCTGTGAGACATTGACCATCAGTGGAACAATGGGGGAAAAAGACTTGTGAGCAGCAGAAATGTGGTTCCTGAGAAGAATCCTAAGAATATCATGGATTAAAAAGATAAGTAATGAGGTGGTACTCAAAATAGCACAAACAGAACCACATCTGACCAGGACAACAATCCAACGAAACCTCAACCTTTTTGGACATGTTATGCGTAAGAAAAGCCTTGCATATCAAGTTATCACGAGAATGATAGATGGAAGGAAGGACAGAGGAAAACAACAACTACTACTCACAAAAGGGCTGGCGAAGTATGTGAACAGAGATGCTGTAGGCAACAGACAAATAGCAGATAGCAGGCAACAGACAATGTTACCACAATGTGACAGCCAATGTCAGAGTCTGACACGGCACCCCTTGAGGATGATAAAGATTAAAACCTGCTTAAAAGACTGTAATGAGTATTACATTCCTTGTAAATTCCCTTGTGTGGGAAACATTTGCAAACATCCACAAATCCTGTATTTAGCACAACGTGTCATGAGTGAAAATAGTGCCAGGTGCGGCACCTATTACATAGAGTTCAAGCACATTTTTTTATTAATCTATGAAGTACTGGCACTTTCTTTAACACAAGAGTTGTCTTTCTATGGCATAGCTGTAACAATTTCTTGTGGCATACTTAACTGCAAAGCCTGAAAACGTCTCTGCTCGACCCTTTACACCACATTGAATAAGATACAGTTATATGTAACATGCGACTTAACTATAGACGTGCTGTAGAGTCCATGGGTAAGTTAAGATTCAGGTTGAGTAAATATTTTATGTAAGTTTTTATTTGCTTGAACCCAAAAAAGTTTACAGTTTACATGGTTGAAGTGACAGGCGGCATGTCACTCATGTACATGTTTTAATTCAATGACTTAAGTCAGTCATCTCCTAATCTATAAGGCCTTTCAAAAATTTCCTACTTCATCCCAGTACACTGTGACCAATGTCTGCTGGTTGACCAAGGTTTAGCAAAATGCATCTGTTGCTTCATGTAGTATATATTTAAGTGCTGTACAGGTTCGAATCCCGGAGGGTCGTTGGTGATGACAGAAAGGGCATCCGGTCTTAATATGCTGTAAGCTCTGACAAAAGTCTCATATATGTAGCTACTGCCCTAGCCCCTTTAAAGGGGATTGCAAGGTTTAAAACCGCATTTTTAAGTCACATTTCAGATATAGGCCTATATATCACTTGTTACACATGCATTCACATGAGATTAGCTGCTGCCAGAATCTTTGTGGTTGCGTGTTATCTCTGGACTGGTTAGAATAGATTTGACGGATTCTAAAACTTAAACGTCCCACATCACATTTGTAGACTCGATCGGAGACTTTGAGCGCAGGTGCTTTTGTAAGACTCCAACCGTTTAGTTTTCTCGAAGTATGAAAGCTGGGGTATATTTCAATAGTGTGGAATTGGTGATAGGGGTCAGGGGCGGAGTAGTTTTAAGCCTGGTTCACATAGGAGTAAAATCCGTCGCCAGACAAGCGTTTGGCATTTTAAAGGCAGGTTTTCTTGCATGTGAACGCTGCTACTTGGCTGTGAAAGTTAAAATTTCATTGAATATGCCAAAGTAAAAGATGCCGGAAAGTAACAAAATATTTTAATCTTTTCCGACGAGTTTTTTCAAGTGGTTTCCGACTATCACTTGAATTGGTGGCGCCTTATTTGTTCAGACGCGGAAATTCTATGATGACGATGACAGGTGCAAAGTTTGACAGCTATTTGATACCAATGGGAGATCAGGTTCCTTAGCAAGCACGGGAGTTGTATCCTTGGGGTGATAATTATTTTTTGAAGTCTGTAGACTGAAGTCACAATCAGTAAGATGGATGTAAACCCCCGTCAACGAAATTCGTGAATTGCTCCGTTTTGGATATTTGCGCTTGCAAAGAATGGATCGGGCATGTGAATCAGCAAAAGTAAAGTAAAGTGATCTCCTTGCTTGCTCCTCCTCTCAACCTAGCGACGAGTTTTACTCCTATGGAAGACAGGCTTTAATACCGATGGGAAATAAAAATTCAGAACAGCGCATTCGGAGCTAATTGAGGATGTCAGGAGCGTACACTTTGCCCGCGAAACTTGCATGGAATAATTTCGGTACTAATTTCCATCAGATACAGACATTATAGTACTTTTGAATATTCTAACACTTTTCGGCTCAGTCATTGCCATAGATGGTAGAGTTAAGATCACGCCATTTTGCGAGCTACTTTTCGAAAGAGACTTCAACCATCTTCAGGCTTGTTAGTTACAGGATTATAGTACTGTCATATTAGAGTTTCGTCCTTCAAAGCACCCCAGTCCCAACCCGGAAAAGGGTAACTTAGAATAGGATTAGAGGTGCAAACTATTGTTGTTTTGTAAAGTATTGGAATTAAGCTTTGTTAATTAGAGAAACATCGCCACATTAAATTTCTTGGTTTAAATTGTAAAGCTAATCGTTCATTACCTTATTTGATTGAGCATGTTTATATGTTTATATTTTATCAAAATGCATATTAGAATTTTTTGAGACAAAGTATATGACAAGCGTAAGTATGGAAAGCTGTGGGAGAAAATCATGTTGTTAAGAAAAGTCATGGAAATTACAAAAAGTTGACCATTTGTTGAAATGCAAGAAAGATCCGAAGTGTCGACAGTAAAGTGGTGACTTTTTCTTCTCCAACTATTTTTGGACAACGAGTTTGCCTAGTTTTTACGCTCAATGGTAAATAATGTGGGGTTCTGGGCAAGGTATCCTGGGTGGAAGTTAAGGTAAAGAGATCACCGAGTTACTCTGAAGAACTAACAATAATTTTCAAATGCCATTCTTGCCATTATTCAGGAAAAAAGAAGGAAAAAATTAAGTACTGTGGCTCTTTTTTAAAAATACTTACCGAACGCTATGGAGAAGTTATGGAGATTTAGTAGCGACAGCTTGAAATATGCCGTTGCTTTTAACGAGGCACACTCGAATCCAAGCATTTTAAAGTACGGAAGTCTCATCTATGTATGTATGTATGTATGTATGTATGTATGTATGTATATATGTATGTATGTATGTATGTATGTATGTACGTACGTACGTACGTACGTATGTATGTATGTATGTATGTAGACGCAATGTATTTCAATTGTATCAAAATTTAGAGTGCTCGATACATGATGTAGAAGCAAGCCATGAGGCAGGCTCAACCGCCCAGTAGGACCGCCTCTCGCGGATTATGGAAAGCATCTGTCATCAATGAAACAGATACTACATCCATTCCTTGCCAAAAGGCCGAGAATGCATTGTGGCGCTCCCGTTAAAAAAAATTGAATACGACATGAATCATCCACCTCTGTAACGTTGGCCTCGTACTTACTTAGGATGAAATATACAATACGAGGAAACTTCGTAGCTCTGTGTAGTGCTATTTAGTTGTAATAAAGACCCTATGTGTTGTGATAAAGTTACTTCGCTACTGAGTTGACGTTTTACTCGTTTCTAAAGTGGCTTCAAAGTGACTGACCTGTAAACAACAAGTTGCTAAGGAGGTACGCTTTGATACCACAAGAGTGATGCCACTTCTGCACAACTCCTAAAGCTCGCAAAGAACTATTTCCAACATGCTACTTCGAATTTGTAGCTCTCTTAAAAAGACCAGGCCGAGGATGCTACCGTCATTGCACACTAGTATACCTTTATAGTTTCAACTTGGCCATCTAAAACATAGGTAGCTTAAAATTACCAAGCAAAAAGCATATTATTGATAACCAATAAAACCTTAGCTTGTATGCAACACCTTGCGTTTAGGTACGACCTTACCTTGACATTAGTCATCCTGTGACTGGTTTATTTCTTCCACGGCATGCGATGACATTTTCATCAATTCGTTTATCACGGTACGCCATGTTGTTTTCCTTTTCCCACTGGAGAGAACTTGGTGATATGTTTTATGCTTTTATGAATGTGATCAAAAGATCTTTTTACCCCCAGAAGAAAAGCACTCAATAACTGTGCTTACAAATAAACGTTTTAAATTAAATTAAAAACAATCAAGACGAGATATTAACTCACTGAGTTTTCTATGCTAGTAATTGGATAGTAAGAAAAGGTTGGTGATGAATAGAAATCTGGAAGTATCGTCGAGAAGAGAGGATTTGAAATGTTTTGACTTTCTAACTTCAATTGGCGTTGGGTTGATAGCAGAGGGAGGAGATGGAGGGCAGTTCTTCCTTGGTCGAGTCACATGCCGCAGAGAGGCTGGTCTTCAATTGCTTCAGTTTTGAGTGGGAAAACTCTCTAATCCTTCTTTCTTTGGTATTCGCCCTCATTGCACCGACTGTAACACACACATTTCCATTTCAAACTTTACCTTTCTTACTTCAGCCTCTAGGCCTACTGAATTTGGTCTCCTTCTTAAAGAAAGCCTCCTTTTGTCTAAATTTACACCAAGCTTCAACATAACGTCTTCTTCAATAAACCTTTCTCCTTCTAACACTTCATTTTCCACCTTGCTTCTCCCCTTATCACTTACTTTCCTCCTTAGGGGTAATTGGTACTTTACTGTTGTTTGCTATATTTGGTATTGTTTTAGTTTCACTTTATTAACTCATATTTTTACGTTGTAATTTTCACGTTTGAAAATGATGTAAGGAAACATCTAAAGCTCAGGATCTAATTAATTCTTTGTATTTTATTGCATTAGCACCATGATTCTTTTGCGGCCTATATGCTGGGTTTTATTATTTATCTTAATATCACCAACCATAATATCTAATTTTGAAAGAACACTAGAGAAATAGAAAATATGTCACCACCGGGGATCGAACCCGTGACCCACGCTTTCGCTTTGTGCGCTCTACTAACTGAATTAGGTGACCTCCGATGTTAACATACTTTATTTCTCTAGTCGCCACACTAGTTTCCAGTCATCCACCGTGCGACATCGACATCCAGCTCAACGCAATTGGAGATCAGCCTCTCTGCGCCACGTGACTTGACAAAGGAAGAACTGACCTCCGGTCCGTCATCAATCCAAAGCCTATTAAAGTAAGAGAGTATTATCGAGAAGAGAGGATTTAAGATTCAGTGAAAACAGGAAGTATAGCAGGCAGAATCAAAAAGCCAACAGCGCAATTTCATTGTTGAAGTTGAATTCTACATGACGTATTGCAACTTCCATTAATTCAATGAAAACTTCTTGAGGAACTAGTTCTTTTGTTGGTACATTTTATTGTTGAAGTTGAATTCTACATGACGTATTGCAACTTCCATTAATTCAATCAAAACTTCTTGAGGAACTAGGGAGGGACGGAGGGACACATATGAAGTACGGGTTGTAAAATTTCTGAGAGCCACTTCATGTCATGGGAAACAAACCATAGAAGGCATTGGTGGAAACCGAAGTTCCTTCTTATGTATTTTGGCGAGGCCATACATACATGGACGTTGTTCAGCGGAGGTCCTAATTCTGTCGTAAACATCGCAAGGCAAACGACCTTGCTTAACTAAATTAAGTAAAAGTTTCTGTACACGCTTCATTTTGCTCATTTTGACGATTGTACTCTGAGGAGTGATAGACGAAAAAGGTCATTAGGTCGATAATATTTTCGCTATTTCAAGCAGTAATATTGTTTTGTGCCACATACAAGCCCTTTGATTACAGAGAATACTTCTGATGCCCTAGATAAAGGCTAAACCCTTCAAGCTTTTCACTGTTACTGATGAAAGTGACCTTTCTTCTACAATATTATCCATTTCGGTAGTGTTACAGTTTAAAAGGACTTAAAAGAATGGAAAGAAAAATAGCGATTGCGACGATAATGATCATTATGATGATGGTTGTAAAATTTTCATTACAACCTACCATAAAACGTCTTAACGAAGCTGTTCATGAAGGTGGTGGACTTGAAGGTTATGCTGATATCGAAGTTCAATTAAGTGTTGATATTGATAATGTGATGAAAGCTCCTTTACTTGGGAGATTTATTTAGTTCAATTATCTTTTTGTTACATGTGGTAATAGTGATGGATAAGGAGACGATGGTAATGGTGGTGGTAATGATTATGATGACGATGATGATGATTTGGACGATTATACTTATGATGCTTATTATGACGAGGACGATTGTGATAATAATGATTGTACTGATAACGATGATCATTATGATGACGATGATGGTAATGATGATGATCATAATTTGGTGATTAATATTAATGTTGATGGTAATAGCAATGCTGAGATGTAGATTGTAAAAGGGGGTCGGCACGCGCTGATAGCGATGTTTTGTCAGATATGTAATTCTCTTGATTAGCTATCATTCCGCGTGAACTACTTGCAAAGACCTATGCTTATCTTTTGGGAAGAGAAGATATAAACACCCCTTTTTTATGTTACTTGAGTAATGCACACAGTCCATGGCCTGCTACTATCTATGCCTTTGCTAACTACAAGTGTTTTCATGCTCTTTGAATATGCTCTCCTTCCTTAGTTTGTTTATGAAGAAGAAATCTTTCTTGCGCCTACACGAAATGAATGCTCGTCTTCAGCTAGCAAACAGTTGACCATTTTAAAAACAATAGCGAATTCAAGAAGCCAAACATTGGAAAAATCTGCCTTTCAGAAAGGCTTCAGTATGGAAAACGTGGGTCTCCAGAAATTGTTTTATCTGCCCTTATTCCCGTATAAAACAGTGAAACCTATGGCAGTGTACACCGTATGCAATAACTGTGCATGCTCTAGGAGTATGATCTACTTCCTTGGTTTATTTTTTAAAAAGAAATGCAACAATTTGCTAACATACTTCTTCTCTTTCCCACATTCTAGCAAAAACTGGCGCATGTTATAAGTACGGGTTTTCCTCACACATAGCACCACTATTTGACAGCGACTATAGACCAAAGGATTTTCACAAAGATCCCTTTTCCCCTAACTTTTGGAGTGGTTACTACGATCGTTGGCTTCGATTTAAAGCAACGGGGGCATCAATCATAGTAAGCAAATGCCCCGCACATTCAAAGAAAGCTTGTTCCAATAAGAAATACAATGCCTACATTACTTCAGCAAATCCAAGTGAAGACGAGGGAATAACTGAAAAAGGTTAAAAGGTTCCATCATGCCTTGTCGATAATAGGGAAAAAACGTTCAATATGGCTGTCTTTAGGGACCATTGCTTGATTTTCCTCGAGTATCTGGGTGTCAATTTATTAAATTGATTTTTTTCTTCCTCTGTTCCTTCTTTCCTTTCTTTCCTTGTTCCATACTTCTTTTCCTTGCTTTTTTCTTTCTAAACTTTTTTCCTATTTTATCGTTTTTCGCTGTTTCTTGCCTTCTCATTCTTTCGTTATTCTTTTAATGTTTTTGTCTTGCTTCTTCTTCTCCTTCTCCTCTTCCTTCCCCTTTTTTATTTCTTTTTCTTCTTTTTCTTCTTATGTTTTTCTTTCCATTTACTCTTTTTTCTTTTCCATTCCGTTATTTTTATTTATTTATTTTTATTTTTTTATCTATCTTTCATATTTCTTCCTATCTTTTTCGATGCTTTATTTTGGTCTTACTTTCCTTCTTTACTTCCTTCTTCCGTATATCTCTCTTCTTTCCCATGCCTTCTTTTTTCTTTTCACTTTTCTTTTTGTGTGTTTTATTTCTCTCCCTCTCGCCTTTTTTTTCTCTTTTTTCTTGTCTCTCTTTATTTCTTTATTTTTTTTCTCTTTTTTATAATAATTGTATATACTTTTCTTTTTCTAATGTTTTATTGTTGGTGGACTTAGTGTATTTTCGCCTCCGTCCTGTTTCACCGTCTCACTTCTCTTTTACTGCTTTCCCCTAATCTTCTTCTCTTATGCGTTCCCTTTCATGGCCGAAGTACAATGCTTTTACATCACCTTTACTACTTTGTATTTTCTCAAACCTTTCCCTATATTTTGCTTTATAGGCGAAGTTTTGGACCCTCAGGTAAGAAAGTGGCACAACGTTTTCATTATTTTTATTGTTGTTATTGTTTTGATTGTTTTACATTCGTATTCCCAGTGATTTGCATTTCATAGTTGTCGCCATCATATTCAGTGACGTCGCCGGCATCGTCATCATCACCAACATCATCGTTACCAATGTCATCGTCACCAACATCATCGTCACCAACGTCATCATCACCAACATCATCGTTACCAATGTCATCATCACCAACATCATCGTTACCAATGTCATCGTCACCAACATCATCGTCACTGACGTCACCGTCACCAACGTCATCGTCACCAACATCATCGTCACCAATGTCATCGTCACCAACATCATCGTCACTGACGTCACCGTCACCAACGTCATCATCACCAACGTCATCGTCACCAACGTCATCATTACCAACGTCATCGTCACCAACGTCATCATCACCAACGTCATCGTCACCAACGTCATCGTCACCAGCGTCATCGTCACCAACATCATCGTCACCAACGTCATCGTCATCAACGTCATCATCACCTTGGTCATCTTCATTATGATCATCATCAGCGTTTTCTAGGCATTAATTCTTTCTACATGTCACAAGTTATTTCACTGTAAAGATATTTTTACCCTGTTCCCCAGCTTCTCTATCCCCAGTTTCTCTATCAAAGAGGTAACAATCAGCTCTTTCAATTTATACTTACATATAAATAATATATAAATAATATATATGTAACTCAATATATACTTACCTGTTTTCTTTCCAGGTTATGCCCCTGTCTACAGTATGTGTACAAGAACAAGAAGTTGTGCCCTTGTGGAAGATGATGGATTCACTTCGGCTTTTATCGCAGCACACGAAACTGGACACACGTATGTATGCTTCACTCGTTCAAACCAGTTTATTCATTGTAAACAGTTTTAAAATTACAGCGTTTGATGTTTTCCTACTTGATGTAGTTCTTATGTGTAACGTTACAATTCAACGAACATCAAAAGTTTGACAAAGGGTACTTAAGAGTGACGTCACCATTTCATGAATTTTAGAAGTTTGACAAAAGAGTACTTAAGAGTGACGTCACAATTTCATGAATCATGTTCATGATTGTGGTCCTGTTTGGTTTTCATGATTTGTGGTGTTTGTGGTGCTGTTTTATTGTCAAAATGCAGTGATGTCTATGTTTAATTTTCAAAGATATTTTATTGTAAAGTTTCGATTCCAGGTTCAAACGTTAACCCCTGCCCCACTTTTTAAAAAGGTAAACCGATTTTTCAGAAGGGGTTACACATATATTACGTTAATTGGAGAACAGGCTTGCTCGTATGCCGTAAAAGTATGAAGCATGCCCTAAAATATTCTCATAGGTAATAAGCATCCCCCACCGAGATAGTCTGAACTGACCATATTCCAATGTGGCAAGCCTCTATCCGTTCGGGAGGCGCTCTTGTGGTTGCAAAAGTGATCATTTCTTGTTGTCATCGAGTCGTTTATGACTTCATCTACAAGGTGTCATTTCTCTTAAGCAACAACCCAAAATGACATCTTCCCCATTACCGACTCCGGGTCAGTCGTCACCTCATACGGATAATATTTCCAAGTCTCAATCAAATATCAAACATGTAAACTAAATCCCTCCCTCCCCCCAACTATCTAGTTATAATTCAGATTTTCTTTAATTTAAGAGAAATAGTAATTTGTACACATTAAGTGCGATCGCATACTTGTAGATTCACATTCTGTACATAAGGCGCTTCCACAGAAGTATTTTACATTCTGTTGAAACGTTCGGCTTTTCAGTTAGTATGGCTACCAAAAAAGTTGCTTAAAAATCCAAAGTCGAGCTAACCGTTTGACAGTTTGACTTAATTTTGACTAAGCGATTCCAATGACAGAAAATTAGCAGTACAGAGCGATACATTTAAAATAAGCATCATTGACGCCATGTATTGCATGCTATCATGCATAATCATACGATTCTCAACATTTTCTTGTTGAAATGAGCCGTCCTTTTGCAATAGTTTTTATAGTATCAAAAAGCTACGCTCCACGGTCACCTAAGTAGGTGGAAGTTCCTGCAAAGATATTAAAGTGGCTGGAGATACCTTTGATCACTCCAAGTAGATTATTTTGCCAATATCGTTGTTCTGCAACCGTTTCTAAGTATAATTTTTTATCGTTGCTATTTTTACTGTCACAATCAGGGTGTATATAATACTTCTACTGTTCTCTTCGCATTATGACGCAATATAGTCCAACCGCCATGTGCCAGGTATCCGAGTGTAAAGCAATATGATCACATACAAGGTGAATCAAATAAGTTTGCTACAACTTTCACTAGTGAAAGAGCTTTGGTACCAAATGTACATCTGATATCAGAAGATATTCGCTATCAAAGGCTATTCCTTTGACATGTGTTTGAGACCTAATTTGACTTAGGGAGTAGAGTTTAGCATTATTACCTCATCTGCAGCTAGTGGCCGTAAATAATAAAGGTGTAATTGAAATAATGTAGAATTTCCATACCAGAATTACGGACAAGAATGTTACCTTACGTAAATTCATCTTTGATAATTTTAAATGGAGCAAACCCTAAAGAATAAGGCAATGTGGAGAGAGAAGTGTAGTACGGACGTGTTAAAAAATATAATTAGCTTAAAAAGCAGCTGCAATTATTCAAAATGTTATAGCATTAAGTGTTGCATTTTAAATGAGAAATAATGATGTATTCTTGAGTATTCAAGACTTCCCCTCAAAAGTTTATATGGCAAAGATAGATGTGATAAGGCATCAGTAGAATTTTGAACACCAGCTACGCATTGTAACATCCCCCAAATTTTCTTCGTCGTAGCCAAGCAAAGAATGCGTTTTGCAGGGCATTGCTACAGATCTGAAGACCAAATCGTTTCTGATGTTATCTGCATGCACCTTCAACGTCCTAGCAGGGGAGAAGACACTCACCTACCTTAACTGCGCAGCCAAAGACAGAAACACTGACGTGGAAGATCTACCCAGATTTATGGAAGACAGAGACCAATGGCGCAAAATGTTGTTCAAAGGAGTTAATGTAAATGTAGAGTCTTTATGTGTAGTAATAGATTCTTGAGTTCTTTAAAATACTCGTATTGTCGAACCACATTCTCGAACATAAATTTTGGCGCCCCACGTTGGCTGACCGCCAAAGTCTTTGTGTCAATAATGACTGGAATTGGAGATTTATTGTTCCTCGAACTTTACTAGTTTAATTTAATTCAAGGCATTATTATTCCGTTGAAAGACTTTGCGGTTATAAAGGATTTCATTTAAAGAATTCGATAATTTCAAAGAAGTGTGTAACATTTTTGGGTCAGACGATTCGCCAATTTCTAAGGCGCCTTACCGAAAACGTTCGTACTGTTTTCTAAAATCACGTGCTAAGCAAAGTACAGTAGCCATGCTGGTGATCAAATGTTCTAGTGGAGTGCATCTTATCGGTGATGGAGTATAATTTAACAATCTAGAATAGTAATAAGTTGATTTTAGTATACGGAGCAAGGTAACGCCAATGTTTAGGGGGGACGGGGCGGGGGGAAGTAACTTCACTGTTGCAAAATATTCTGAAATTGACCTCTAGTGTCTTTGTATCAACAGGTTGCTACGCATATAGTAACAAGTTACAAGGAACTGTCATCAGCACTGTACCCCAAGGTTTGTTGCAGTTTTCAGTTTATTGTCCATTTAACAGTTACCCAACCAATTTCTCGATTAAGCAATTTATCATTTAGTCAATTAATCAATCATCGTGTTAGGCACTCAACCAATCATGTGGTCGTTTTATTATTTTAACCACTATAGGTCCACCTTAACTAGTTCTATTGCCGTTTTGTGGTGTGTTTCCTTAAGGCCTTTTTTCAGTTTAAAAACACTTATTACTAGATGGTGGAGTGAGGCCTGGGCACGATGTTTTGTTTACCGGCATTTGGTGGTTAGGGCAGGTTCAGGGCGATCTAAATAACAGGTCTGGACAACTTGAGGCCATGTGGTTTATCTGTCAACACTTGTGTTTTTTCTGTCTTAGAATATAGAATAATATATGCTCAAAAAGTGTTGAAGTATTGGAAATGCAATCGTTATCAATGAAACGAAAGCGCAAATCACATACTTCTACCGGCAATTTTTCTTAGAACGATTGTGTTGCATAATGTAACAGAACTGTTGAGATTTGTATAAAAAGTGAGCGCGTATGTTATTCAGGAGGATTCTGTATAAAATTATTAGTATTAGTGTTGCAAACATGCTTCGGAATTGTTGTGTGATGAATTGTAACGAACACAAATAGATATGTGCTTACCAAATGTGCAATGATGGAAGGTTCTGGACTTATAGTCATTGTTGATACACAATGTATGCTTAGTCAATGGCCTCCAGTTCTGGCATTCGGTTGCATGTTGTCCAGGCCTGTTGTTAAGATCGCCCTTGGCATCTATTAGAAGTGGGCAGAAATTTGTTTCCAGGCAAACACATTTTTGTAATGCCTGGTTCACATGAAGAACAAAGCGGTTTTAATCCGCGAGAACAAAATCGTTTTAATGGCTGAAAAAAAGTTGTTTTCCATGTGAATCAAAAATTTCCCGTTCTTTGCGAGAACAACGAAACGATCGCCAGCGCTTAGAACAAAATGGTTCTCGGAGCTAAAAACCGTTTTGTTCTCCATGTGAATCAGAATTGCCCTCGAGACCGTTTTGTTTTAAGCCGGTTTTAAGGGAACAAATCTTTTGTTCCATTAAAACATTTTTTCAAGAAACAACCCGCGGTTTTCATTGTCTGCACACACCATGTATTAGTACTCTTGCGTCATGTGGCAATTACCATTGCATTGAGTATGGCCAGATTTTGTAATGTGATGATTTGGTTTGTTTACATTTAACAAATTAGTTACTTGACTTGTTTGAGTAATCCTTGCTTTGACAATAGTCCTGCTGATTTCCACAGTCACCCTGCTGATATTCTTAATCCGTCAGTTCGGTCGGCCAAATGGCAGATGAGTAATTTCCCGTTTGCAAATAGGACATAAGGAGAAGAAAAATTTGAGATTTATTTTCTTTGCCCCCCCAGACCAATGGAGCTGGCTCCGTCTTTGGACAAGACCCAGTAAATCTTGCCTTACCAGTTGGCATGAATAGTAACTACTGTATAGAATCCTCAGGGCTCTCGTTCCTTTGCTTCTTTTACTAAGTAAACTTCATATATCAGCGGTGCCTTTTGTCTTTTAGTGAAGGGACACAGACTGCTTCTTTAGGTATTGCTTCTTTTCCTACTTGCAACTTAGAATGGTCTCATCATGCTCTCTTAAACTTTATACAAAGACATTATTTTGGAGACTTCATTGTGGTTTTAGTATCCATAACTTTTGTATTGGTAGAAGGTTCCGAACAAGTAATAAAAATTTAAATAATATATGTATGAGGCATTACATAATGCGTCACATATTTTCCAATAACTTAAATAAGATTTTTAAGCGAATCAAAACAGATAAAAGGAAACGATTATATCAGAGGAACAGCCCGGGTAAGACGGTCGGGTGATAAGGTGAGAGAGGCGAGACTGAGATGGTTTGGCAATGTGCATAGGAGGGATGAGGAATATATTGGAAGGAGGATGCTGGAGATGAGAATACCGGGTAGGAGAAGGAGAGGGAGGCCAAAGAGAAGGTTCATGGATGTGATGAGGGAGGACATGAGGGTGGTAGGCATGATGTAGGAGGAAGCAAACAATAGACTAGTGTGGAGACAAAGGATCCACTGTGGAGAAGAAGAACGAGAAGAAGAAGAAGAAGAAGAAGAAGAAGAAGAAAAAAAAAAGAAGAAAACAGATAAAAAGATAATATTTCGGTACAGATGTCGGGAAACGTAATTTCTTTATTCACACGCTTTTCTCGACCCGTAATGTAAGACTTGGAATTGTTAAGCTTGTAAAAAAGGTGGCAATGATTTTTCGTGATACTACTGGTTCTATGCGATTTAGTTATCAAATAACCATATACAATATTAGTTGAGTGATGGTGGTGTACCCATCAATTTACATCCACAGGTACCGTGCAGTCATCATCACCTCACATAGCCCCAGAAGGGCAGGTGTGGTTCTGATTATATGCTGCCACCCTTCCAGGTCATGTACGGCCCGAACAGCTTCCTTCGCTGAGCAACGTAAAAGTTGTATGATGTCATCCGTCCATGACTTCGCTGGTCTGCCTCTCTTCCTTTACCAGTAGGTATTGTATTGTAATTAGTCAGATGTAACACCAGTAACGACTTATTCGCACAGAACCTTTAGTATAAGATGTATAAAGGGATCGAATGATATCAGATTATCTAAGAAAAAGGGGCGTCTTGGTGATCAGCATATCCGTACTCACAATAATAGTAATCAACGTACTGAATGAGGCTCTCCCCTAGCACTCCTGCAAAACAATCACTCTATCATTTCATAAAACCTACCAAAAGACGAGTTGGGCGCCCCCAAACCACTCGGCTATCAACTATCCTAAATGACCTCAGGGAACATTCAAATCTTCGAATTCATCACAACCTTGGTACCACTTTACGTGAACTTGAAATATTGTATTGTGACAGGAAGAAATGGACTGAGATGATTAACAGCATAATGTTGTCTAAGACAACGAATGTGCAATGATGATGATGATGATTAAATAACAGTGCCTCACACAACAACCTTTCAGACCATCACGTGGCCGTAGTCATTCATATCTTTAAAAATCACAATAATTTGCCAATCGGTTGATAAAAACCGCCAAATTTCATAACTCTGACAAGAGTTATCGAGAAGAGAGGATTTAGAGTTAATAACTTATTTTAAGACTTCATTGCTATTTATTCTTTCTGTAAATTTACAGTTCAGTAATAACGTTTATAAGAAAGATATACAATTCTCACTGTTTTCACCCGGGTTTTAAGGCAACTCAAATATGTTGATGATTGGTGTAGCTTCTAGTAAGAGACACAACATTGACCTAGTTCTGTCCATAATTTTCTCTATTCTTCGTCAAGAAAAAATAGATAGGTGATGTTTAAAATGACATCACCATCCCCCCCTTTTAGAATGTCTAAAAGACCTAAAATTTGTTTTACCCTTCCTCCCCCCCCCTTTGCCAACATCATAAATCTATGGTCCCTTTATATAAATAAAGCAAGCAAACGCCTTTGCCTCCTGTCACCATTTGAGCACTGATTCTCAGCGTACTATCACACTCAACATCCGTTTTTTCTCAACGGGCGTCCTGGGCCCCCTCTTTGAAATTTTAAAGGGATAAATTGAGGCAAGGGGTACTTCTACTGGTTCCACAGCTAGTAGCCTTATCAATGGCTTTTCTTTCGTCAAAATTGCAATACCAAACAAAGGGGTATTACATAATGGAGAGATACATATAATATAATATAAAGATAATAAATATTGTGCCCGCTTACCCCCACGGTGTGAATTCTTTCGTTTTACACCTGGTAAGCAAGTTAGGACTCTTAATTGACTGTTTATTTTATAGTGTTCTTGTTTAATATCGGTGAAAAGAAGGAATGCCGAATTCTCAGGGAACCAGGGGGTATTTAGGAGTTTTGGTAGCTCGATGGGGGGGTAATATACTCTCAATGGTTAAAACCCCCGCCTCTAAACAATGCTTGTACCTGGAAGTAATCCATTATTCTGATGAAGCAATTACGACAAGACTTCTGTGCCTCATTCACTTTTTAGGTTCAGTTTTTGGCAAGGGATAAACGTGTTACATCTAATATCATAATAAATAAATTTTGTACCTTTAGAGAACGATATAAAAGATGGCTAGATCAAAGCTTAATTTTTTTGGTCCCTTCAAACCAACTCCTCCCTAGTTTATTGATGCAATTTCCGTACATCACAGCTCCAAAGAATGATGCTGCCCGTGACTCAGGCAGGTTGTGCCAAATTTTGTCTTCATGATGAGAATCAGTTCTTATGCATAAAAGTCACATAAATTTCTACTAAAAGCTAAAAATGTTATTCTATTCAATTTCAATAACCGGAACAGAAATCTGGAAACACTTTTTCTACATGTACTAAGTCAAAGTTTTAAACAGCTCATCAAGTCCTGGGCATTGACAATGCGACAGGTGACTATCAAGTGGAACTTCTCAAGCTACAAGCGCAACAAACAGTTGAATGTAATATTTAAACAAGGTGGTGCCTCCATCGAAATTTGGAAATAGGTCGTGTCATACCCAAAACTGCGGGAGTTGGCGAAGAACACAAATCAGGTGTTTGGCAGGGGGTACTGTAAGTGATCAAAGTATTATCCTGGTGCATGAAATACGTTAAAAGTAAAAACACGTAGAGAATGTCACATAAAGAACTTGAAGCCAGCATTCGTGTGATGATTTCACAGATCTATAACAACTTGTCGGCTATGAGTAGAAGTTGCCAGGATGAGGGGTCTTTGACTTAAGGGTACGTCCAATATTTATTCGTGCACCTCAGCGAAGCGATGATAAACTGGCTGGCGAAAGATCATGTACTTGCAGTCCCTTGCCATCTGTAACATAATTCTCATAAATCCATTATGTTCCTGGTCAAGCAATAAATAAATTATTCATTCAACCTGAAGATAAACATCTGAGAAAAAGTGGTGTATAAGAAGGGTCTTCATAGGAAACATCAGTTGCCATAGACCTTACTTCAATAAATAATCTAACGCGCCCCTCTTGAAATACTATATTCACGGTTAAGCAGAATACGAATTGATAATACAACTTTGCGCAAATTATCTGATAAAAAGTGCGAGTATATCATGGGCCTGAGTAGGATGCATCAGTTTCCATAAACCTTAACTTCATCAAATAATCTAGCATACCTCTCTTAAAGTCTACTTTACTGACGACGTGGTTCACTTAATAATTACCGAATGAACGACTGACGTTGTGGTAAGAACCATTTTCGCATAGGATACGTTGCACTAGCTCAGTTAGCGAAAAACTGCTCCCCTCCCCTTCATTTCCCTTAATTACTCAAAATGACGTCATCGTTTGCTTGACTTGCCAATGGCGGCCCTCGAAATGCCTTTCTCTATTTCACAGACTGAGAAACCTGATTTCATTGTCTGATTCCGAGAGAGGCTAGAATAAATTCCAATCTTTTCGCACTTGTGGACTTGTGTATGTTCACAAGTGTAGTAAAATTGGATACACGACGATGCTTTCTTGCGTGTTGATGCCTTTTTGAGATTGTTTTTAAAACAAACAGACGTTAGGATGAGACCAAAACGCATGGAAGCTCTTTTAGTAGTCTTTTCTGACACCCGACCTTCTAATCTGTGCGATCTGTTCTAATCTAGTAGTCTTTTCTGACACCCGACCTTCTAATCTGCATGTACTTAACCATCGTTGCAAAATCCCTGTGAAATGCACAGTGCATCGAGTGTCTAACGAAACAGTACACTTTGTTCAGGGCAGTTAATGATATAGAAGATGCATATTCTTAGGGCAGGAGAGAGAGAGAGGCATTCATAGACTATATCTATGCCTCGAGGTTCATAATTTTTAATTCTCTGACATTTAAATTTTTGACATTTTCGCTAAAGATTGTTTAAATTAATGTGCACTGGTGATAGTAAAATCGGGTGGACCTTATCGTAATAAAATTGACATATTTTAGGGTATTATGAGATAGAAGTTAAATCTATTTGGCCTCTGCTAGAAGTGCGTCTATGCTAACGTTTGTCCTTAGCCGGAATACAGGGCTTTTAACTTGCTTGTTTACATTTTGCTGTACATCTATATGATACCTTCAGCTATATTTTATCAAACTTCTCAGCTACTTTGATTTATGTCTTGTGTGGTATAACAAAAGATGAATAACTGAAGTGAGCATCTTAGATTTGTTTAAAGTGGAATCCATGTCCAAAGCAGTGTTCTGACCTGCATCGAAAAATGCGTCGAATGCGGTGGCATTGTTTCTGAAACGGATTGTTAACAGTAGCAACCACATATATTTCTGCTTATTGGGTATTGTATTCGATGTTTTTTCCGACAGGGTAAAACCATGCAGTTCCAGTGCGAATTTAACACAGGAATGGGCATGGAAGATGAGGAAGGTGTTGCCGATGATGGCGACGAGTTGTATAGGTTTGATAACGTCTGTATAATGTCAAGGCCTGACGCTAGGAAAGCAGGAGTTTCAGTTTATGAAGCAGAATCAGAGAACATGGATGGGGTAAGACTACAGTTATTACTGGTTTACGTACTTAATCCCCTGAGCATCAATAGCACAAAATCACATTGCTTTGGCGCATCATTGAGGGTCTTGGGAACTGTACATATGGAAGAGAGGGATATGTATGGCATCCAGACAATAGAAGGGCGGCAGAAAAGGGAGCGGGTTTAATGCTTCACTATTATTAGTTAATTGAAGCTACCCGTAATTTATGTGTGGAGGCCAGTCATTAACTTAACATTTCCTTGTGGATACGATAATCGTGTACCATACTTTGTGGCCAGTTTATTTATGTGAAGATTCTGCATACAGTATCCGAGGTTCATAGATATATTAATTGTTTGATTGCTCTCTTTACTCACTATATGTGTTGTTGTACTCGAAAAGCCCATTTAGTTCCCTTTTTTTGAATAATAGTGAATTAGAACTCTGTTAGACAAATTGTAATGACGTTAGTGGGCAAATATACCTGTACCTGTTTTGTCGGCCATTGGGCAAGTGTCACCAGAAATTTCATGGCTATACCAACATCAGATAAATGCAGTGAAACAAGTTTGCACCTGTTTGTGCAGTTTCATTGCATTGTTCAGAGGCCGAAATGTAAGGATTTGGCATCATAATAACATCATCAAATAAAATATCTCATTTGGAAGAAAACAACTACACCTCCAGTGTTTTTGGGTTATACTACACTCTGCTCGCTGTGCTGGTTTGGCATGTACATTGCATGGACGAAGAAACATGGCAGAAAAAGGTGAACACCATGGACGAGAGCAACTCCTCCTTACCCAAAGCATGTTCCTAGAAGTAATAGATTGACAACATCAAGAATGATGTGAAGGATTTTAACCTTGCCCCATAGCCTGCCCATGACAATAACTCATTGTGAGCTGGTGGAGTGGGGAGTGGAGGGGTGGGTCATCACTATCATCAAGGCCATGTACATGAATGCCAGCAGCTGAGTCAGAGTTGGCAATGACCATACTGTCCCAATGGATGTTAAGGCCAGTGTCCATCAAGGATCGGTACTGAGTCCTTTCCTGTTTATCATCATGCTGGAGGCACTCTCAAGAGAGTTGGGTGCCCTTTGGACCTATTCTATGCTGATGACCTGGTCATAGCTGCATAGACTGTGGAAGACCTGACAGCCAGACTCAAGCTTGGAAGGACCACATGGAGGAGAAAGGTCTGCATGTAAATATAAAAAAAACAAGATCATGTGTAGTGGGAAAGACGTGGACATTGTGAAAGACTCTGGCAAGTGGCCCTATGGGGTATGTTGATAAGGAATTGGCAAGAACTCCATCTTCTGCTCAGGTTGTGCTCACTGGATCCACAAGGCATGCAGTGGAAATCCTGTACGACTGAAGGAGGAGCCACAGTTCAGATGCAAGCTGTGCCTAGGGTTTGCAAGATATCCCCTAGACCATGTGCTTATCAAGGATCAGCAGTTGGAGACTGTAGATAGTTTTTGCTACCGTGGAGACACAGTATGTGCAGGAGCGTAATGCCTTGCAAGCATCATAACCAGATGAATGCAGGTCAGCCTAGGGCAAGGTCAGGGATTAACACAAACGTTTGCTACCCAACACACACTGTGCAATGGTGAGGTGGATCTGTGGAAACCCTCCCAAGATGAGGTGGATACAGAGTTTCTGTACCAATGCCTGAAGATCCCACACCTCAATGCAGTGCTACTACTTAACCGCCTCAGATGGTTCGCACATGTCCATAGAAGTGAGACATGGATCAAGTGGTGCCAGACAGTGGAGGTAGCAGGCAGATCTGGCAGAGGAAGACTAAGGAAAACCTAGAATGAGACTGTGACAGAAGACCTTTGTGCTTGTGGCCTCACCATGGAAATGGCAAGCAACAGGGACAAGTGGTGAAGAAGGATACAGTCGACCATAAGGCAGTCCAACCCTCTGTAAAGAGGAAAGATGGATCTTACACAGCATGATGATGATGATTATGATGAGTGATACAGACAGCTAACTGCAACTTGTGTCATTGTTGTTTCTGTCGTGCCCAACCATCGCCACCCTTACAACATGTAGGAGGAGAACTAGATAGTGTCATGATCCTGAAGGCACCCAACCTAGAAGCATGGTGGACTGAGGGATGTCAAACATCTACCAACAGCAGAAGCAGAAGGAATACTACCTTGCTTTCTAACAACACTATTTTCAGCCAAGAAATCATGATGTTTACCAACTTTTGCACAATTTACTTACTCTATACTGGTTACATTTATCGAATGGTAACTATTAAATCTAATATTTTCTTCTTATATTTACATTGTCATTTTGGATTATCTTAACATTAGGTTGGAAAGATTAGCATTCAGAAATAATTCATTTGAAAGTGATTTCATTTTGGAATGGATGTAAAGTACTAAATGAATGCAGAATTTGTATGAAGCAGTAGCAATCTCTTTCTTACATCACCATGTGGAATATTTCATATACTTTCACACAAAGTCTGCGAGAGTAAATTTTTTGATGTTAAAAACTTGACATGGAACAATTATCTTTTGCAAACATTATGTATCACTTTATGCGGTTTACGTTAAGTGAATAAGCATGTTTAGACAAAAGAAGGCTTTCTTTGAGAAGAAGCTCGAATTCTGAAGAAGCAGAAGTGAGAAAAGTGAAGTCAGCGGCAGAGAACGGATGAGAACAGTTTTCAGTATGTAGACGAATACTAAAAAATGGAGGGCTAGAAAGCGTTTTCCAGTTAAAGGCGATTGACGTATTGTCTTAACCGAACGTGTTTCATATCTTGTAATTAATTGATTCGAGGATGGTGATAGAATACACCGAAAGCTCACCACATGACCTTTTGTCATTATGTTTCACCCACGCGCCTTATGCTGAGCACTTATCTTTATAATAAGAAATCTTCTCTAGCATAAACATAAAATATTTTAGGATACCTGTTAAGAATTAGGTAATAAACTTCGCCTTCTCTACAAAAAGTACATTGAGAAGAGAGGATTTGAAATATTAGTCTTGAATAGAACTCTAGAGAAATAGAAAAGTATGTCACAACCGGGGATCGAACCCGTGACCCACGCTTTCGCGGCGTGCGCTCTAGCAACTGACCTAGGTGACCTCCGATGTTAACACACTTTTTTTATGATGATACTTTCTAACTTAATGGGCTTTGGATTGATGACGGGCCGGATGGCAATTCTTCCTTGGTCAAGTCACATGGCGCAGAGAGGCTGGTCTCCAATTGCGTAGAGATGGATGTCGATGTCCACCGGTGGATGATTGGGAGCTAATGTGGCGACTAGAGGAATTGAAGTATGTTAACATCGGAGGTCACCTAGCTCAGTTGGTAAAGCGCACGCCGCGATAGCGTGAGTCACGGGTTCGATCCCCGCTGGTGACATATTTTCTATTTCTCTAGTGTTCTATTCAAGAAAAAGTACATTCTGGAAACAACTCATCCTTCCGTCATTATGCATTTGAGAATAACGCAATTGTTAATTGAATACTGCATTGAGTAACGAATTCATTTTACTAAACCTTTTCGCCATACACTGATCACAGCAATCATATGGAGTATAGTAAGAAAGCTTTAACGATGGGTTTACAGGCAACGAGAGGACCAGAATACGTACTCTCGTGTCCGGAATAAACATCCCGAGACGTTTTATTAATTTACAAGAAAATTTCCACCCAAGACATTATTATTCCAGCCACCCCGTTTATTTATTTTTGAACCTCTTTTTACCCACACCGGTTATTTCGGACGGTTTTTTCCGTTCCGGAACATAGAATCATGAAGAAATAAAAAACTTCTCTTTAATTGCAGACTTTAAAGACTTTGTGTGTATTACTTACATGCAGTTTTATACCTTTTACCTATGTTTGATTCGTTTATACACGAGCCCTTAAAACAAAAGCCCTTAGAAACACTACTGTTACATGGAGTTCCACATACTTTATAAACAATTTCAAGATAAATTTTTCCACAAACCTCGTTTATTTATTTCGAGCAGAATTTCCATCCACCCCGCGTACTTATTTTGAGCAAAATTTCCACCCGCCCTGTTTATTCCAGCCTCCCCGTTTATTCCGGACACGAGAGTAGTAGAAAAAAACAATCACGAGAGCGACACCTTTTCTGCCACTCGTGTTATTGAAAAAGGCGTAAATTGTAAACAAATTCTTTTTGACGACAGAGTACCGGCTTCTTTGTTTTGATGAATGCGGCTTCTAAAGCGGCAAGATGAAAAGAAGATTGGGCTTTGGCTAATACCCTAAAGGACTCCTGTTGATAGCTGTCAGTACATGATGGGCTTTAAGCAAATGCTGTAAATATTTAAATTTATTTGTAATAAATATCAATAAGCGTGGGTCATGGGTTCGATACTCGATGGTGAGATATTTTCTATTTCTCTGATGTTCTTTTCAAAACTAAATAGTTTTTTTTTTTTTTTTTTTTTAAACTCAATGCCTTTATTGGTGATCTCTTTACAAAAACTTTTCCCGCTGTTGTCACTGAAGACCTTTGGGGTTATGTGGATGGCTCAGAGATAAAACCAGCTGCAGATGAGGCACCAGATGTAAAAGCAAAATAGAGGAAAAGGAATCAAAAGGCACTTTACTTCATTGGCACAAGCATTGAAGCAGAACTCCAAATTCATGTGGATGATGTCACTTCTGCAAAGGAGGCATGGACTGTGTTAAAGGATCAGTTCCAACGGGTGTTGCTATTGCAAAAGATACGACTACGGAAGCAGTACTATAGATTGGAATTGCAGGTTGGTGGTGATATACATGGACATATCCGGAAATTGTGTGAGCTTCAAAATGAAATGAAAGAGCTTGGAAAAAGCAGTTGATGATAAATACTTTGCAATGACATTGCTAGCGAGCTTACCAATTGAGAGGTACCAGTCCTTAATTGTTTCTTTAGATGTAGCTGGTGAGGCCAACCTGAATTTTAATGGTGTTAAGGCATTGTTGTTGAACGAGGCAGACCGTTTACCTGATAGTGCTGTCAGTGAACAACAGGAAATGGCTAAAATGGCTACAGTTGGAGGTTCTGGTCAGTTGAAATCTAAACCAAATGGCCCGAGGTGTTATACTTGCGAAAGGAGAGGCCATATCGCAAAGAATAGTCAGAGACAATAGAAAGGTAAGAGGCCAGAGTGCTTGTAAGATTGCCAGTGAGTCTGGAGAATCCAGTTCTTTTGTCTTAGCAGTTGGTCATAATTATTCCATGTCAGAGGGAGTTTGGTTAATTGATTCGGGTGCAACACAGCATATGGTGGGAGACCAAAGTTTGCTTGAGGACTTTATTACATTTGAGAAGCCACATGAGGCCAATCTTGCTGCAGACTGGGAGCCAATTTATGGAATTGGTGAAGGCAACATCAGAAAAGTTAAGCTAGAAGGTGGTGAAATGCTAGTGAATCTTGAAAAGGTATTGTGTGTCCCAGACCTTGCAGATAACTTATTGTCTGTTAATTCAATTACAAAGCATGGGGCTAATTTGTCTTTCAGTATAGGGAAATGTGTGATAAGTGATGGTGATAAGGTGTTGGGAGTTGGCCATAAATATGAAAGATTATATGGGATGGAGGTAGTGCTGCCAGATCGTGCATGTGTTGCAGATGGAAAGAAACTTGATCCTTATTCATCAGATTTATGGCATAGACGCTTAGGTCACACCAGTAAGGGCAGTGTACAAAAGCTGCAGAAAGTTGCTGATGGGATTGTTCCTGTTAGAAAGACTGAAAGTTGTGTGGGCTGTGCGCATGGTAAGCAGCATTATATTCCATTCCCTGTGAGTACATCATGTGCAGTTGAGCTCTTGGAGATCATTCATAGTGATGTTGTTGGTCCATTTGAGGTAGAATGCCTGTTATGCCTGTACATTCATTGATGATAAATCACCTTATGCATCTATTATGATGATGAGAACATAGAGTGAAGTGTTCGCAAAGTTTTGCCAGTTTGTTGATGTTATGGAAGCACAGACAGGAAAGCATGTGAAGATTTTGCGAACAGATAATGGTGGAGAATACATGAGCCGAGAGCTAGAGAGTTTCTGTAAGCAGAAGGGAATTGTTTGCCAGCATAGCATGGCCAACACACCACTGCAAAATGGTGTTGCAGAACGCCTGAATCGTATATTGGTTGAAGACATGCGTTCTATGTTATACAGTGCCAAATTGTCAAAGAATTATTGGGCAGAGGCATTGAGCACTGCAAACTACTTAAAAAACAGAGCACCACATTGGCGGCGAGTTTGTTTCTTTTCTCGAACCTATCTGATCGTGATGGCTCTATTTGGACATGTTGGACCCTTTGACGAACGCTTCAAAAATTTTGTGGATTACGCTGATCGGATGGCTGCTTTCCTTGCTGCGAACAAGATCAATGCTGACCTTAAGGTAAACACTTTCTTGGCAACAGTGGGACCTCAGACGTTTAAACTGCTGAAGACTAAGGGCCAAAGTCTCAAATATCGTGGGGGATCTAAATCTGGTAGGAGAATATGTTGGTAAATCTTCTTAGCCATAGTGGTGGTTGGGGGATTATTCCTGAAAACTTCTGGAGCCTTCTTGATTGCTTAAATAATGTTTTCATAGTAAACGGGCCTCTGTTCATAAACTGAGGGGATGTTTCGTATCCACAGTTGTGGCCAAATGAAACGCAGGGGTTGAGCTAACCAATATCTTGCCAAATGGGTCCACTTTTTAGGAGTTGTGGACCATAGGTGGCGTAGTAAATTAATTTGAATTGAGAGGGATTTAGTCTGCAAATGCGGGATCCCTAAGCCCCCTTTAGATGGAGGGAGGTATAATGTGTGCCGAGCAATTAGTTCGGTCTTGGATGACCAGATGAAACTAAATATGATGCGTTCAATTTGTGTCGCAATCGAAGGGATGAGGGGAAGTGCAATTGCTTGGTATAAAACCTGTGATATAATCATGGTATTGACTACATCTAACTTTCCAGCGAGAGAAAGCCTCATTGAGTTAAAAAACCTGATAATGTTCCTAATTTTGGTAATCATTCGCTGCCAAACGTTAGAAACCTTCTTAACATCACCAAACGTGACACCTAAGATCTTAACTTATGTGGCCCACGTAATAGGCACCGGGCCTGTGGTACGACCTTTCTGGGGACCAATCCACATGCCTACAGTTTCATTTAAGTTAAGTTTGCACCCTGAGCCTGCTTCATATCTGTTAATAACTGAAAACATGGCTACCAAGGCTGAGGGGGTTGAAGCGAACACTGTAGTGTCATCAGCATACTGGGACAAACGCAGTTCTTCATTGTGGCCTGGAAGTGGAATTCCTTGGGCCTCAGGGCATTTGCGTATAGCGTTACCTAGAGTATCGGCTATCAATAAGTATAATAAGGGTGAGAGGGGGCATCCTTGCCTTAATCCACGTGTTGGAGTAAAGGGGTTGGATAATTCGCCGTTATTGCGGACACGAGTTTTAATATCTGATGTCAAGACGCGGATCCAGTTGCGGAAAACCGGACCAAAGTTTAACCTGGCCATCACTTGGAGTAAAAAACTCCATTCTACTCGATCGAAGGCCTTCTCTTGGTCCAAGCTTACCATGGCAACGGCCAGCTGTTTATGGTTGGCGTATGCCATGGCATCCCGGATTAAATAAAGGTTTTCAAAGATGGTACGATTAGATACGCTACAGGTTTGATCAGGGTGTACAATTGAGGGGAGACAGATCCGCAAACGAACGGACAGCAGCTTAGTAAGAATTTTGTAGTCTACATTGAGGAGTGACAACGGCCTCTAGTTCTTAATGAACTCAGGATCGTCTTTCTTGAATAGTAAAACAAGTATTGATGTTCTCATGTCATCAGACATGTTGTTGTTCAAATAGCAATAGTTTAGTACATCAAGAATATCCTGCCCTAGGATATTCCAGAATTTTTTATAAAACTCGACGGGTAAACCGTCACAGCCAGGTGCTTTATCATTTTCAAGGGATGAAAGAGCTGAGCCCAATTCTTCCAAAGACAGTGGAGCATCAAGTCCTTCTGATTGTTCCTCAGAGAGTTTTGAATCAATTTGGTGTAGGAGCCACTTCTGATCTACCAAATTAAGTGGCTCCTTAGAATACAATTCTGAATAAAATGAAACAAGTTCATCCATAATGGCTTTAGGGTCAGTAATTGCAATATTATTGACAGTAAGTTTTGTGATCGTGTTGGTCTGTTGTTTATTACTTTCCATTTTGGAAATATCTAGAGAGGGGTGGTCCGCTTGGAGGGTGAGTTTTTCACGCGCTCGCTGTAGGGCACCTTGTAATTCAGTTTCTTCTAAAGAAGATATTTGATGAGTAAAATCAGAAATTAATTGGTCGTTTTGGGGGGAGGGAGTTGATTGTTGAACCCTGAGAAGGCTGGATTGAAAATATAGCGTAATGGTTCATGATCCACAAAAATATTAAAGTGTTTTCCGTAGAGGTACAAATGTAATTTTTCTATGGCCCATACGACTGATAGTGCTTCGATTTGTGTGATGGAATATTTTTGTTCATGAATGTTTAAAGCGCGTGAAATGTAAGCAACAGGCCTAGAAAAACCATCATTGTCATTTTGCATCAAAATCGCCCCTATACTTTTAGTACTACCATCAGTAATTAAATCAACTGGTTTTGTTGGGTCGTAAAACTTTAAAACTTTGGCACTAGTCAAGTCAGACTTCAACTTCTCAAAAGCCATTTGATGATGTTTTGACGAAACTAACTCCCTTTTTGAGAAGTTCCCTCAACTTCACAGTTTTTTCAGAAAAGTTGTCAATAAATCTTGACACATATGTGCACAATCCAAGAAAACTTCGCAGTTCATCGACATTCTGTGGCGCTTTAGCATTCTTGAGAGCTTCAATTTTTGAGGGATCTGGTGTCACCCCTTTTTCTGATATTACGACACCGAAAAATGATAGCTGACTTTGAGCAAAAACACACTTTGGTCGATTCAAACGTTAGTTCAAAGACTTTAACCTCCGAAAAACTAATTCTATGGTGTTTAAATGTTCCGTTATATTTTTTGAGTAAATGAGCATGTCATCTGAAATGAATTTGACATTAGGTATTCCCGCAAGGCTAGACTCAAGAGCCCTTTGAAAAATTGCAAATGAATTATTAACACCATACGGTAAACTTTTAAAACGTATAAGACCAGCCGATGTATGAAAGGTTGTAATCGCTCTCGATTTTCCATCCAATTCTATTTGCAAATACGCCTCCTTCATGTCTATTTTAGAAAATAATTTTGAATTTGACATGTCATCAATAATAGAGTCTAGAGTAGGAATTGGATATGTCTCTCTATCGATAGCAGTATTTATGATTCTGGCATCTAAACAAAGACGAACTTTTCCATTTGCTTTAGGTGTGGCTACCAAATTACTTGCCCACTCTTGTGGCCCCGAAACAGATTCAATTACATCTTCTTCTTGAAGACGCGTTAATTCCTCATTTATTGCTTTTCTGAGATGATATGGTTGTCTGCGTAATTTCTGGTAAACCGGTTTCACTTCTGGTTTTGTATGTAAAACAGCTGAATAACCTTCTAATTTTCCTCTCCCTGAAAAAATGTCCGAATATTTTTGAATTAAAGCTTGTATCTTATTTTGATACTTTCCATCAACACTAGAGTTGAGTTGTACTGAATGTGTGGAGGTACGAATTGAAACCAAACCTAACTCAGTGGCAGACTTTAAACTCAGTAAATTTCCGACGTGAGGTTTATCAATGACGTAAATCTTTGTTGCAGTTATTTTGTCGGACGTTTCAAGGACGGTTTCGAAACAACCTTTAATTGGAATCGGTCCTGATGCATACGGAAACAACTTAGCTTTTGTTGGTTGCATCTTTAATGTAGAATTCTTTTTCTCTAACTTAGCGAATGTGTTGCGATCAATAGTGTCGATTGACGCACCCGTATCAATCATGAATTTGACTTTACAATTGTCAATATGAACAAAAGCGTGTCGGAATTTTTCTGTGGTGCCGCTTAAACTATAGGAATTTTCAGCCTCGGGCGAATCAGAAACTGCATCAATAGAAAACAGGAAATTATCATCACTGCTACTGCCTGAGTCATCGCTTTTGTCTGTTACCATGCGATTGGAAAACTGCTTTCTGTGTTTTGTCTTCTGAGTTTCCTTTTGATAAGAATTTGTTTCTTGTGATTTTAAACCTTTCTCAAAATTTTTTGACTTACAAACTAACGATAAATGATTCAAACGACCACATGCATAGCACTTCTTCCCCATCGCTCTGCAAGATGTCATGTGCCCCTTACTAAATGGATCCCCACAACGAAAACATTTGGCCTTAGGGATAGATGAATGATTAGTTGGTTTAGGGTCCTTATTTATTCTCTCTTGCATTGGTGAAAATTTGAAGCCAATTTCTCTGTTCTTATGTAAAAGAATTAGCTATAAGTAGTAGAAGCAATAATGGTGAAATATCTTTCTATGCCAGCCACACCATAGTAACACCTGTCTTTTCGGAATAGATTCTGATCACAGCTAAGTTTAAAGACTCACAAACTTAGGGGAACAGACATTCGTCCCCTTGTATTTTAAAAATACGTTTTTTGGTATTTCAATTGGAAAAAAATGGAATATGCTGCATAATTTGTCCCTCTTGATTTCTACCCTGCTAGTCCAGAAATACTAGCCTTAATAGAATCTTGAATGCCTTACAAGTAGAGACCCCTACCTCCACTGGTGGAGGTAGGGACTTGTAAATACCAGGCCTCTAGTTTCAGCTAAAGAGCGTTTCTGGGTGTTTCAGAGAATTTAAGTTAACTTATTGAATTCTTTTCTGAGAAAGAAACAGTAAGAAAACAATGCCACGAAATGAAGGATCTATAAGCCTGAGTGTAAGCATTTACATTATTACACGCCATGCTTGGAAGAAATTACTTAAAAAAGAGGTTAAAGTGATGTTAAAAACAATTAACTTTATACTTGGGTCTTCAGCAAGCGCGTATTCAAGGGGGGTGGGGTATGGTGTTTGAAACCCCGAAATTCTGTTGTACTCTTAAAAACGTAACAAAAATCCATCGTCTTTTTTAGTTTTTGTATCCTCTCCCCCCACACTGTACTAAAATATTGGATATGGCCTTGGTCTTCTGACATTAAAATCTCCAGTTACTTCCTTCCAAATAAACTTCTATTCTCAGAATTAGTGTAGAAGATTCCTTAAAAATAAAACCACAATTAGCCATTCAAAAATAAAAGCTTGTATGTGCTTATAGGTATTCAGAGAAAAATAGGAATATCGGCTATGACTTCCAAAATCATTTCCTGCGAGTTTAACTTTAAATCTGGTTCGGTGTAGAACGTGACGCTTTCTGATTCTGAAAATTAATTAAATCGACAAAAAAAAAGAAGTTTTAAACATTCAAGGAATTTATTCGTCATTACTGTTATCATGTCTTTATAATGAAAAAAGGAATCACCGATGCAACAGCACAAACGTATAAATAAACATACACCATAAAAAAAATAAAATAAAAATAAACGAGGAGAAAAGGAAGAGTTTTCCTACTACAGTAATTAATATAGGTCAGTACTTGAGTGAGGCCTTAACCCTACTCATCCATCCACTTACATAGGTCAAACAGCATAGCCATATACGATCAACCCTGAAGAATAATCCACGGACAGGCAGTCGTGTCGTAAGCAAGTATAAGTCGTCATTTACCAAATATTAAAAACAAATAATAAAAAAAGACAAATAATTCAGAGGCGACGACCCAACACAAGGGCTCACCAGGAGAATACACACTTGCCTAATATCGACGTATTACGAAAAATGTACTAAAATGTGTTCCAATCGACGTATCTTCAATTGTGATTTGAATGTGTATCTTTGTTTTATGCCCTTTGAAACTGTTTTCTGCGGTTCAAATTGATAATATCATAAATGTATCATTTCTGATAGTGGCTCAAAGACTAATCTTTGTTTAATTTATTATTTGAGAGTAGTATCAAAACAAAATAAACAAAAAAAATACACATAAAAGAACTTACCTTTTGAAGTAAACATTAACAAAGCGGAAGACATACTGAAGCAAACAAACTAAAAACCAAGCCAGAATATACTAGAGGCTATTCACAATTCAAATTGTTTCATTTATTCTGGCTTGGCTTTTTGTTTGTTTGTTGAAGTGTTTCTTCTGCTTTGTTCATGTTCACCTCAAAATTAGTTTTATTTGCCATTTATTTGAAAGAAACCGGCATATTTCCCTATATTTTGTGCATATTTGTATTCAAGCTTTTTTCTAAATTTTAGGAGATTGGGAAAAAACAACTTGAGCGTAAAAAGTGAGGACACGAGGAAGCGGCAGCCCTCCTCATATAATGAACAATTTCTTTTTGTTTTAAGCTTTTATGTCACTTCTTACTTTCTCATAAAAGATAATACAGACCTATCCAAGAACTATTGGTGGATATTGCCCCTATAATTCTCATCACTGCTTGCTTTTATACTTTATACGTAAAAGTATAAATTGCTTTTATACTTTATACTTTATACATTCTCTAACGATATCATGCTGGTTATAAAAAGTTGAAGCTGATCCACTTTTGTGAAATGGTTTTGGGTCTCTGCTCCGTTATTAGTTCCTTTCTCCGTGCCTATTTTTACAAGTGAAACATTGGCTCTTTGCTTGTGATCTGTCTTGTTATGGAACTTCCACAAGTTCTTCTAACAAAAACCTTGGCGGTGAATAGTATTTTTGGGTAGCCTTCATGAGGCTACCCATTTGGGTAGCCTTCATGAGGTTGTCCTCAGGTTTATTTTAGCCTAGTAAATGAGACAGCCTTTCGCAGGATTAAAAACAACCCATAGGCATTGTGGGTTTTGCTTGTTTTATTGTGCTTTTTTGTTATTTTAATTGATAACTCGTCTACATCAACATGAGGAGAACGGAGCATAATGGAAAAAAAAGACAAGAGAATGAAATCAATGACATTGTTTCTAGCAAAACACTAAGTTCCAAGACATTGATTTCTACATGTTTCCATGGTCATACGTGGAGCAGATATTTGAAGAAACGGAAGAAATTAGATCTCATTTGGCTCATCACTTCCAAAAAGCTGTAATAAACTGATTCTGAGGTAGCAAATAGCCTTGTAAGAACTGGTGAGGTAAAACGGTTGAAATAGCTTTTCTGAAAAGAGGTTAGAGGCAAATATTCGGTGAGAAGGTTTTGTTTGTTTTAGTGTGTTTTTTTTATTTAATTGACAATCCGTCTGCGAAAATATGAGAAGGACCGATCCTAAATGGAAAAAAAAAAGTCAAAGAACGAGAAAAAACATCATTTATGCTAGCAAACAACCCACTATTGTGTTAAATTACACCCCAATACTAGAAAAAAGGAAAAGAAATCAACAAAATATAAATAAAATTATCGACACCATGACTGACTTGTAATTTTTTTTATACTTATCATGAATTTCAGGGGCAGTAATTTCTGCTTGTTTTCATGAATGTGTGGAGCAGGTATTCGGAGAAACAGAAGAGGGTGGACTCAATTTTGCTCATAAATTTAGTAAAAATCTTCCAGAAAGCTGTAACATATAAAATATTAGGCAGCAAAACTACTTTTCGAAAAAAAAATTGAACCATAAGAGGCAGATATTGGAGAGAAGTGTAAGTACTTAGAAGACTGCAATCATGGTGAATATAGATGCCGGTAGGGAGGCCTAGGTATGAGATATCGTCAAAGATCTTAATAGCAATACTATAAAAGATGGCCTGTGGTGAGTAATTATCTAGCCAGCTAAAAATACCGAATTCTAATTTTTTGACTGGAGCTCTAGTCCAAGACTTTCTAGTTTCTAGTTTAGTTTTTGGTTTGCAACGATATTTAAATCTTCATTCGTTGCATAAGATGGTATTTATTATGGAAGGGGGAAAATACTAAATTCACGCATGTGTAGAAAGTGTTGTGGCTTTTTGTGTATCTGGATTGGTCTCAGTAGGACTCCCATGGGCGCAAATTGACCTACGCAAAGACAAAATTGAATAAATGGCTTTTAGAATAAGAAATATTTAATGAAAAGAAATGTTATGCTGTGCTAGCAAGTGCCAAATTTACTAAAGCATTTTCACGTGCTCCGTGTTAAAATTGCTATCCTCGTTGTTTTGTATTTAAGGATACTTTTCATATTCTTCACTAACTTAAAATACTTTCTTCTTCTGCTAGCTTCTACTACCACAGCACCAACTACAACATGCTCCGTGAAAAGTTGATCTCACGTAAAGAATGTAAAACTGTAGAGAGCCCGGAACAAGACTCTCTAGAACATCCTTCTAGAAAACGTTGATCCGTGAAAAATTGATTTCATGTAAAGAATGAAAAACGGTAGAGAGTCGGGAACAAGACTTTCTAGAACAGCCTTCTAGAAAATGTTAATTCGTGAAAAGTTGATTTTTTGTAAAGAACGGGAAATGGTAGAGAGCCTGGAGAAAAGTGTGGAGCCTTCTAGAAAATGTTTATCCATGAAAAGTTCATTTCATGTAAAGAATAACAAATGGTAGACAGCCCGGAGCAAAGTTTGGAGCCTTCTAGAAAATGTTTCTCCATGAAGAGTTGATTTCATGTGAAGAATGAAAAATGGTTGAGAGCCTGGAACAAAGTGTCAAGTTTCTAAGTTTTATAATGGGACCAAAAAAAATTTTCTTCGTCTTTATCAAATTATTTATCTTCAGTCTCATCGGTGAGGCGGCAAATTTGGGAATATTAAAATCCTTTGTACAGAACTTGTCATTTTTAGCATCTTTTAAAAGTCGATTAAATAAACTCGTTACTTTTCATTTTCTCACCTTCTCTCATTTGCTCTCTCCCTCTTCTATCTTTGGGCAAGTTTTAAGCTATGTGGATTATATTTTAATTATATTTATATAATCGATTATATAAAACGGTATTTTAATCTTTCAAGTATTTTAAAGATATTTTTAAGTTAATGAATGATTTATTTATAACCAGTCATAGAAAAAGAAAACGATTTATAGACAGAATACAGTACAATCTAATATACTAAAGGAAACTAAACAAATAAAACTTCTTAGAAAATGTGTGTAGACAAAAAATCTACTTTCCACTGTGGCCGTTTCCTGCTGCAGGATATAGCTCCTTTCGCGTGATAGTTTAGTGTTGAAATTCACAATACTTGTCGCAATGGTAGTACATGGATCAGTTATATTACTTAGACACAAACGAGTTTTGGGTCCAGGGTGAGTGGCGAAGGAGATATTTTGCAAAAGGGTAGTAGCTCGATCTAATAAGCTTAATGTCTGTACGAGTAATGATTTTCCAAAACGGTGTGACTAACGACATGTGTGCAGAGCAATAGCAATGAGCAATCTTTCAGGAATTAGACAGTCAAGTCGCAGCTTTACCAAGTCTTAATTTTTACCGAAATCTGTGGAATTCTTCGTTAATAATTTAAGCTTTTTTGTAATAAAAGTTTATGTAGTTTGTCGGTTTACTGTTTTTCTTTCATGTTTAGTTCCGTTTTCTTCGCTGACTGAACATCCAAACGTAGAGCTGAATTCTCCATATGCCGATGAGATTGGATTTTCATCTTTTAATGCTCAAGCCTCTACTAGCAGTTATCCACCTCCTCAAGAAACATCTACCCCCAATCCAGACATGGGAGCAACCCCAGTTCAACCAGTTTTGGAAGCTGTAAGTGGACTTCTAAAGCTCGTTTTCTAAAATTGTTTCTTTTGCATCGGACTAAAAGTAATCAGATCATTATAGTTTGAGTTACAGATGAGACTGACGGAATTTTACTAAAATATGGGTGTTGATGAGCTTGGAATGTAGGTTTTCTTAGGAATGCCAAATTTAGGTTGGCCAAGTTTATAAAGAAAAATACAAATGAGGGGTTTTCATGTCATTTTGAATTTATATTTGAATTTCTGGAATAGAAGACAATAATTGACATAAATAAATCAACAATCGGCGTAAATAAGTAAAAAAAATCTGCAGCTGATTTCAAGGCAGGGCCACTGAACGGCTTGTGTATATTGATTCTCATTGTTGCTTGTCTTCTAACCGCAAAAAAATAAACCTATTTTTGAGACGATGGCTGTCACTATAGGTTTGAAACAACAACCCCGAGAAAGATACAAATTCTTCATTGAAGTTGCAACCTTTTTAGATACTTTATTTGGCAAGAGTGGAAGCTCTGAGTTGTTCAAAATAGTCTCTGCTTCCTTCTTTGTGTTAAGCAATTGTCTTCCTTCGGGGTGAATGGCCCGCATCGGGGCCCGCGGCGCGGGCTTTGGTGGGAGGAATCGCTGGCATGTCTGATCGAAGGCTTCCGGAAGCGGCCCTGGATCGACTCAAGAGCCTGGCTGGGGCCGGTGGTTGGCTGGAAAACGAGGCGGACAAGGCGCCCTACTTGGTAGACGAGCGCAAGCTCTATCGGGGTCGAGCGGCCTTGGTCCTTCGGCCGGACTCGGTCACAGGCCTGTCGTCGATGGTTTCCCATTGCGCCGAGGCTGGGATCGGGATCGTTCCACAGGGTGGCAATACCGGCTATGTCGGCGGCTCGGTTCCCAGATCTGGCGGCGAGGTGGTGATCTCCCTGTCCCGCATGAACCGTATCCGCGCGATCGACCCGCTGAATGACAGCATGACGGTGGAAGCCGGCTGCGTTCTGGCCGATGTTCAGGCCGCCGCGGCTGAGGCCGATCGCCTCTTTCCCCTGAGCCTGGGGGCCGAGGGCAGCTGCCAGATCGGCGGCAATCTCTCGACCAACGCCGGCGGGGTGGCGGTGCTGCGCTACGGCAACGCCCGCGATTTGGTCCTGGGTCTGGAGGTGGTGCTGCCGGACGGTCGGGTGTGGGACGGCCTGCGCAGTCTGCGCAAGGACAATCGGGGCTATGACCTGAAGCAGCTTTTCCTGGGCGCCGAGGGGACTCTGGGGATCATCACGGCGGCGACTCTGAAGCTCTTTCCCCTGCCGCGCCGGACCGTCACCGCGTTTGCCGCGGTGGCGGACCCGGCCGCGGCGACCCGGCTGCTGAGCCGCTTTCGCGCCGGCAGCGGCGAGGCGGTCTCCAGTTTCGAGTACCTGAGGCGGTCCTGCCTCGATCTGGTTTTGGAACATGTGTCCCAAACGACGGATCCCCTGGACAGCCGCCATGAGCACTACGTGTTGATAGAGCTCGGGACCGGCCGCGCGGATGATGATCTCGGCGCCATGACCGAAGAGGTTCTCGCCGATGCCCTGGAGGCCGGGGACCTTCTGAACGCGACGGTCGCCGCGAGCGAAGCTCAGGCCCGACAGCTGTGGCGCCTGCGCGAAACCGTCCCGGAAGCGCAGAAGCACGCGGGCGGTTGCATCAAGCACGATGTTTCGGTGCCGGTCGCCGCGGTCGCCGACTTCCTCGCGCGTGCGACCGAAGTTGCCGAGGCGGCAATAACGGCCGTGCGCGTTGCGCCCTTCGGCCATCTTGGCGATGGCAACATTCACTTCAACTTGACCCAGCCGCCGGGTGCCGATCCCGCGGCCTTCGTCGCGCGCGGCGATGAAGTCACGCCTCTGGTCCACGACATCGCTGCTGATCTCGGTGGCAGCTTCAGTGCCGAGCACGGTATCGGACAGCTCAAGCGGAGCGCCCTGCGGCACTACAAGTCCGAGGTCGAGCTAGACCTGATGGAACGGCTGAAGGCGGCGCTCGACCCCAAGGGCGTTATGAACCCCGGCAAGCTGCTTTGAGTGCGATGGCTCTCTGGTCGACCCACGCCGCCGGAGCCTGCGGCGCGTGACCGCGCCGCTGCGGGTCCTCCTGATCGGCGCGACCGGTGCCAACATCATGACCGGTGGCGCCGGCGCCGACATCTTCGCGGCCGCGCTGCCGGACCCGAGCGGCCAGGGCTGGAATGTCCACGACGACCTGGTCTTCAACACAGTCACCGACTACAGCGCGGCGCAGGGCGACCGGGTCGTGGGGAACGCCACGGTGCACGTGGGCGCCAACGTCCACGTCACCGATGGTGACGGGACCCTGCTGTTCGTGCTGATCGGGGTGGATCTGACCACCGAGACCGTCGACCTGATCGCGATGTAGCGGCGCCAACGGGCTGCCGCGCACGCAGACCGATTGAACCGAACCGCCACCGAAACAATTTTTTCTGGAAGGGGCCGGGGACTTTTGTTGCGTTTGATTGTGAATAGATCACGGTATTTTGTTAGAATATCACCTATTGAAGTCTATAACAAGTTGATTAATATGACCCATTTACGTTAAAAATTACATTTTTTCTACTGAAAAGTACATAAATCTCAATAATTTCAATAATTTGTTGGAATTCAAATAGTAAGTCACAATTTCTATAAAAATAACAGTTTCACAATAGAATATTCCATCAAAAATACAATTTTTAGCCCTTAGATCTTATCAAAGAGCTATCAACTTAATGCGGGTCTGGTACATAGTTTTCATTGTTATTTTTATTTTTCGTTTTCTTTATAGATGAACTGACGGAAAATGGAATAACAGTCAGAAAAAATGATTCGACATCGAAGTCAATAGACCAAGGTGCTACTGCACTTGCAAAGAGGATAGACTCAGTGATTAGTCCAAGAATACCCGAGTTTCTTTTTACTAGCACCTTTATCAAAACATTTCTAATAAAGCAGTTCAAACAATTATTGATAAGAGGTGCTTTTTATGTGGTAAAGAAGATCTTTCTTGGTCTTTTCTTTCCGTTCTTTGGTTAAGATAGCAGAAGAAGACACTGCACAATGAGCTACAGCAGATCGACTATTTGATGTCGCGGAAAGTTATGCAATTCATAATGATTCGTTATCTGTTAGCTTTCTGGAAATCTGAGTTATAGAAAAGCAGGACTAATTGTCAGCCAGGGTTATATATTCTGCATGAAACAATAATTCCGACGCATTCTTAATTCGACGTAACATAATAAATAAAATGATTCGATGTAAATTTCGGATAATTCGACGTAGGATAAAGACTTACTGCAAGAATTGAACGCCTCTAGAGAGGGTCAGTGCCACTATACCTCTTTAAAATTTGCATAACTATTGCATTCTAAGTCCATTCTTCGGTTGTGGCTCTTCGTGGAACGTCTAACCAAAGATGTAGTACTACTACTACTAACAACTCACCGCAGCACCAAACCACCTGAGGCCAGTACAGCTACGTACGCTCCTCCTTCATCCCAATCTATTCAGAGCCTCCCTCTTTACACCCTTCAAAGAAGTTCCCGTTTCCATAAATCTTTCTTTATGACAACCTACCACCCCAACTGTGAATGACCTTCTCAGGCTAAGATGAATGGAAGAATTAATTGACCCCAGTACCAATATGTTTCTTAAAAGTTGTGTGATATTGTATTTTAAGCCTATTCGTTTGCTAGATTTCTTTGTTCTGTGGGGAGCCACCATTGAATACCTAGTAGAAGAATTAACAAACTTTAGAGGATACTGTTGCCAATATTCCTTTTTAAGATCTGTGGGGCTACGGTGTTCTAAGCCCTTTTATCAGCTATATTTTTATCCGGTGCGAGGCAAAGTTGGAATTTGAGTTTTTGGTATAAATATAGTGGAACAATTAATTGACTTTAGACGAGGCCAGTGCAACTATTCTCTCAAAAAAATTTGTGGCTATTTTATTTTAAACCTGTTGGTCAGCTGTATTTTGGCATTGACTCTAGAGCAGGATACTGCCACTGTGTCTCTTTATAAGTTGTGTGACTATTGTATTTTTGGCTCATTTGCCAAGTGCAGTAAGTTCATTGTGTGGCAAGTAGTGGACCTGTGATCATTAAAATAAAGATAGTGGACTAAAAGAAAAAGAAAGGAAAACAAAACGAACACAACATAAAGATATACACAAATTACCAATTATACTACAACTAAAATAGACTAAATATAACCAGAACTCTCCAGAATAAGGCCATCTGGGAATACTGAAAAACTGTACAAGCTAGTTAATAGGATAGTCAGTTTTTGACGTCCTGGAGACTTTAAAAGGCTCAGGTTTACTTGCCAACTATTATAAAATAGTTAAAGTTAAATCATTACAAAAATTATATTGATATTTTTTACGAGGCCGGCCTCGGTGCCCCCGAGGGCCGCGAGGGCCTCGAGGTGCTTCATCAGCTCCGCCTGCTTCTTGTAGGGGCGCGGGTTCTTGGCGAGCTTGCGGATCTTGCTCTTGAGGCCCTTGATCGCGTTCTTGCGGGCCGCCTCGGTCGGAGCGGGCGCCTCCTTGCCCTTCTTGGGGTCCTCGGCCGCCGTCGCGGGGGCCGCAGGGACCGCGAGGATCACGGCGAGGAGCAGGGCGAGGGCCTGGAACGTGGATTTCATGGGCACGAGCATCCTAACGTCCGCTGACGCCCAAGGTTGCGGGGAAGGTATCGTATCGGCCCCTGAGTCCTACCTCGGAGCCTCCATCGTGGACCCGCTGCTCGCCTACCGTTCCCACTTCCCCACCCTGGAGACCTGCACGTACCTGATCTCCAACTCGCTCGGCGCCATGCCCGTCGGCGCCCGCCAGGGCCTCGAGGAGTACGCCGACACGTGGACGAATCGGGGGGTCCGGGCCTGGGAGGAGACCTGGTGGAGCCTCGCCGAGAAGGTCGGCGACGAGATCGGCCTGCTCTTCGGCGCGCCCCAGGGCACCGTCTCGATGCACCAGAACATCACGATCGCCGAGGCGATCATCGTGTCGTGCTTCGACTGGTCCGGTCCGAAGAACAAGGTCGTCTACACGGACATGAACTTCCCGTCCGTGCAGTACCTCTACGAGGGCTACGCGAAGCAGCTCGGCGCGCGCATCGAGGTCGTCAAGTCGCCCGACGGCATCGGCGTGCCCACCGAGGCCATCCTCGAGGCCATCGACGAGGAGACGCTCCTCGTCCCGATCAGCCACGTGCTCTTCCGCAGCGCGTACATCCAAGATGCCAAGGCGATCTGCGACCGGGCTACCGAGGTGGGGGCGCACGTCGTGCTCGACGCCTACCAGTCCGTCGGCACCGTACCGGTGGACGTCGGCGATCTCGACTGCAGCTTCCTCGTCGGCGGCGTGCTCAAGTGGCTCTCCGGTGGACCCGGCAGCTGCTTCATGTACGTGCGACCGGACCTGCTCGACGACTTCGAGCCGAGGCTCACCGGCTGGATGGCGCACCCGAATCCGTTCGACTTCGCCGTGCCGCCGATGGAGTACACGGAGGGCGCGTACCGCTTCCAGAACGGCACGCCCAACGTGCCGGCGCTCTACGCCGCCCGCGAGGGCCCGCACCTCGTCTACGAGGCGGACGTGCTCGCCATCCGCGAGAAGAGCATGCACCAGACGGCGCGCCTCGTGGACGCCGCCCTCGCCGAGGGCTGGACGGTCAACGCGCCGATGGACCCGGAGCGTCGCGGCGGCACCGTGGCCATCGACGTGCCGCACGCCTACGAGGTCAAGCACGAGCTGCTGCGCCGCGAGGTGATCGTCGACTACCGGCCCGGCGCCGGCATCCGCGTCTCGCCGCACTACTACAACACCGACGAGGAGTGCGACCGCGCCATCGAGGAGATCAAGGACATCCTCGCCACCGGCGCCTGGGAGCGCTTCGCCGGCCACCGCACCACCGTGAGCTAGCCCTTGAAGATCCACGACATCAGTCGCGTCGTCCGCGCCGGCATCCCGGTCTGGCCCGGCGACACCGACTTCGATTTCGGCTTCGTGGCGAAGATCGCCGACGGCGCGTCGTGCAACGTCGGTCGCGTCGAGATGAGCGTGCACACGGGCTCGCACATCGACGCGCCGCTGCACTTCGACGACGCCGGTCTGGACGCCGCGTCCGTGCCTCTCGAGCGCTACCTCGGGTCCTGCGTCGTGGCGGACGTGCGCCCCGACGACCGCGGCATCCACATGGACACTCGAGGCTAGCGCATTGGCAACGTCGAGCGCGCGATTGGTACGCAGGTGAACGAGCGCAACTTTGACGGTGCGGAGCGCACGCTTGCAAGCGCCGTGGGCGAGGGTGCCACGGTCGTGTGTGTGTCCGTGGGGGTGGAGGGGGGGGGGGGGGGGGGGGGGGGGGGGGGGGTTAAAGTGTGAAATTATGAGATGTTTGGGGGGAGGAAGAGCGTGTGCAGCTGTTAGCCTTGGCAGCTGTTGCTGTAGTGAGTTTTCAGCAACGGTAGTTCAACAATATGGTAAAATTGGAATCGCAAAATTAGCATAATAATGACTAAACACTAATCAAGTCTAAGATACTTACAGACATTTGACATTCCATTGCGATATCCCTTCATTAATAAGCTCCTGAACCTTTAAAGAGTCCAGTAAAGGAAATATCGGTTGATGTATTCGGGTGAAAGCTCCTTCTGTGGGCTTGGGAACTTTAGCGACAAAGTTTGACGATGCTGGATTTTCATTCATCAAAAGCTGATGGGCTAAATCCTAAATGAGGAAACCAGTGCTTGAATAACGGATTAATAAACATTTTCAATATTTAAATTAAATATCTATTATATCTGTGGGATGAAGACTCATCCGAATTTTGAAGGCTAAATTTCCAGGTGGTACAGAGGAAACAGGTAGGAATTCTATATATATTTTAGTATTAGTTATCTCTCGAGTCAAATATTTTGGAACTTTCCCTTATTGCCTTGGACCCCTATCTACAAGAAAATTTTCAAGATTGTGACCCAAAAAGAGCAAATATTTTTTTTTCGACTTGTTTGAAATTTTCAAGGGCTATTCCCTGGGTCAAGAGCACAGACTATTTTTGTCTGCAGGAGGATGGTGCTAAAGGGTCGGATAATGGAGAAAAAACTGTTTTATCTCAGATCAGTTAGGAACTTGCAGTAGTAATTCCCTGGGCCAAAAAATGCCTGACGTAAAAAAAAAGTTGCTTGGGGGCATGGGTCTCCCGAAAAATGAATTTGAAAAGACACCAAAAATTTCCTTTCTGGTCAGCTTGAGATTTCTGTCCTTTAGTCTCTGGGCCAAGAAGACTGAAAATACAAAAATAAAAAAAAATCGCTGCCTCAAAAAAGGGAAAGAAAAGGCCACCAGACTCTTCTTTTTGAAAATACTAAAGTTTAAAGCTGCAAGTCCCTTGGCAAAGTGGAACTTAATGCAGAAACAAACTCTAGTTTGGGGGCACGTTTATTCTTCTGAAAATGGGGACAAAGAAGGGTCAATTTTTTTTTGATCGGCGTGAAACTTAAGAGGGATCATAACATGAGCCAAGAGGACAAAAAAAATTGTTTGGAGTGGGGACAGTGCAAGGGTTTCTGATAATGGGCTAAAATCTTGATATCCTTGATCAATTTTAAACTTGCAGCTGTAACACCCCAGGCCAAAAAATGCCTAGCTTAAAAATGGGGATCGGAAGGAGTAAATCAAAAAGGGCCAAAAATATTTTTTCCAAAAAGGAATTAGAAATTCTGTCCTTTATTCCATCAGCCAAAAAGACTACAACGCCAAACAAGGGAAAAAACGGCTTCCCTGGGAAAAAGACAAAAAAGACCAACACCTCTATCCCAAAAATACAAAAATTTAAAGTTGCTATGTCAAGTGAAAATACTATACAAGAAAATTTTCACTGACTGACTTAAAAATTTCGGGACATGCAAAGAGGCAAGTATGCTCCCTTAAGACAAAAAGATTAAAGAGATGAATCTGGTTGTAATGATTTGTGACGTCGGATATTTTCTTTTTTATTATTATTATTATTAAGACGACAAAACAGAACTATTTCTTTTTATACTTGACACATATTTCTTTAAACAAAAGAGAAAAGACGATTACAATAAGATATGATACAAAAAATATATTTTTACAATAAAATGATGGATTTAGACATGTATATTCAATGATGGCTTCGGCCGTACAGAAGGCCAAGAATTGCAAGAATCTCAATTCAAAATTTGAACGAACTATTTTAACACAATTCGAATTTGAGATTCAAACGACATGTCAAACGAAAATTCTCCTCCCCATTAAACTGTAGGCAAGTTAAAGATCACTTTCAGAGTTGCTGAAGTGGGGCCCTAGTATTATTTTAGTAGCGCGTTTTTGGACATCTTTTAGTTCTGTTGACATGTAAGCATTGTTTTCTGGCCCCCAAACGGGCAGCAATGCTCGAGGATTGGCCTGATGTAGGCTATCTATGTCAATAGGAGTTGGCGGTCAGAGAAATCCAGCCTACACATACTTGTTAAACTTGTGATTGAGTAGTGACTATTGCGTGCGTTATAGGCAACGGGTAGCTTAAACGAGCAATTACCTGTAAAAGTTAAGCTTAGGATTGTTCCAAAGAAAACAGTTGGAAACGGCACATCTGGGGTTATAATGTCCCGTTTGAGTGGTACTTTGAATAAAATCGGATTGCCTGGTCATAATTTATAAAACTGAGGACCGAAGGTCTTTGATAACTCAAACTTTTCTGAATTATAAGCTTAGGAGTGAAAATCCGGTCAACACATCCTCTACTTTTTCTGAAGCCACTTTGTTTTTATCTTAAAACTTAGTCTGCAGCATTTTAGAACATCATCGTACAAAATCGAATTGTAGAAAATTCGATTTGCATTCACTCACTTGTAGGTCTTTTGATAGACACTGGGTAATAAAGTCCGTGAAGACAGTAGTATTTGAGTTTGAACTCCCATCTCCTTCTGTTTTGTTAATATGAGCTGGTGTTTTATAAGGTCGAGTACTTTTCTGCCGGCCCCCAAAAACAAATCGACAATATTACCAGTGTCCAGCGACATCTGCACACTTTTGCACACTTCGTGTGAAATGTACTTTTTTTTACCTCAGAGGGGATGCGGAAGGAGTGATCACTCCTTTTGGGTGTCAGTTTTTATTCTCTTTTAACGTTAGTAGTTGGTCCATTTGTCAAAAGAGCACTTAACCCAAGGAACAGGGTTGCCAACTTGCACATTTTTTCGCGTGAAATACACTCTTTTTTACCTCAGAGAAGACGCATAAAAGGGGATGCGCAATTTTTTTTTTTTTTCACATGGAATAGTTGTGGGCATAAATTCATGGCTCTTTTTGAACAAAAATCACTTTTTTGGCCTTGCTTTGTGCTTTTTTTAGAAGTCGGAAATTGGCAAACCTGCTAGGCATAATGCGAGCTGCTGCCTTGTATGCAGCCATATTGGTATGGACCCACCGAAGGCGCAATTTGTCATAATAGAGATTGGTAAATAAAATCCACAGCTACCTTTGATGACTTGGGATTTTTTATTGACATGGGTCTCAGTTGATCACAGGATTCAGATGATTAAACTTGCAGTACGACACAGATCTACGCGACTTTCCACATCTTTGGGAATAATTGTTCTATGAAGCACTAATTTATTGCTTCGTAAAGAAAGGTCATTATTATTTCAGTCCATGCTACAACGATTTCGTCCATGCTACAATTGTTAACGATGTCACTCATTTGCTCGTCACTTATGGCTGGGTAAGCAGTTCAACTTTCATTAAAACATTGGTTTTCTTCAGAGGTCTTGATTGAACTAGCATTTGAGTTGATTGTTCATACGTCAGTTCCTTTATTTTTTCCACCAAGTTATTTTAATGCGTCACGCCACTTCTGCGACTTTGATTTTGTGAGTGGGGCGACCTTTTTCCGTAGGTGCCGTTTTCGGAAGTTCCATTTCTCCTTCTCTTCTCATCTTGTTTGGATTTAGTGTGTCATATGGCTATATTCCGGTGCGGTACCGGCGCATACAACGCCGCCACCGGACGAGGTGGTGGCGTTTGGTGGACTTTGAATTAATTTGCGGCAACCGCAATGTGGTGTTTTTTTTTCCTCGTGTGGTTAAGGATTTCACTCTCCTGCTTAGGTACCATGTGTGGTATTCAAAATTAAACAAATAAGTGCTCGCACAAATAGTTTGCAAGAATTCTTTGTGCTTCCCGTGAGTTTCCATTCAGCGCTTGTTCTCCCTTTTTATTAATTCAAAAACAAATGATAAAAAAAAGAGAGAAAAACTCTGGATAGTTTTAAACGGGTGATTCAATGGGTGTTTTTTGGGTGCCTCAACTATTCAAGGGGTGTCTCATTTTGGGTGTCGTTATAGGGAAGAAGGTAACAAAATTAGAGCGCGTGACCGGAAATTCAATTCAAACTGAATAGCCAAGTGAATTAAAATATGAACATTCTCTTTGGCATTTTTTATCTTGTATATGTCCACTAAGAATATCTTTATCATTTTCAGCTTATTTTTGAAAAAGCTGAGATAGAGTTTCAGGAAAAGATATAGAGGAAAATGAAAAATTTTGTGATACCTTGGATGTGAAGGAAGATTTGGCTACTGCTGCTACTACTATTATTACTATTACTGCTACAACTACTAGTACTATTACTACTACAACTACCATTACTATTATACTACCACTACTACTATTTTTACTACTACTACTAGTACTACTACTTTTTTAATATTGTTATATATTATTTTCTCCCTATGTATTTAATTTTTCTTTCGTTTAAATATAGGATGAAGGCAATGTAGATGAATGTTGAAATATGTGTTTATTCTAGTCAATGAAGATTCATCATCACCAAAAAGACCAAGGAGAGATGAAGAATACAATTATATTTTTTTTGTTTGGGGGGGGGGAATGACCTACAATTTCCTGGCCATGTTGATTGTGATATACTCGACAATCTGAAACCATTCAGAACCCTCTGTAATTGACCTGTTCACCCATGGGAAACGTAAAAAAATTGAATTTATCTTCTCCCCCTCTTGTGTGCGTATGCGTGTGTATGTATTAATAGTTTTTACTGTACAAAGGTTTAAATGATAGGAAAACACAGCTTGTTAATATTCTTTTTTTAAGCTTTATAAAACTGCACAATTCCAAAATAAAATAAACTCTACTATTATTTAAGGTTAACCTAGCTGTATTGTCACCACCAGCTCAGGGGAAATACAACCTCTTTGACGGTATGGAGATATCTGTATTGACACCACCAGACCAATTTCAAGATAATCTCCATATTGACTTGCCCTCCAATAACAACGAATTATATTTGTAAGATAAAATAATGAAAGATTGTTTGGGAGAGGTGAGTGCTGATAATATATTTCACAATTATATCCATATCAACTTGCTCTCTCGAAAATGTATCAATCCACTTTGGGTAGTCGTTGTTATAGAACAAGGAAGACCCCAGAGTGGATTGCTAAATTTTTGAAAGAATGGTCTGGGAGGTAAGGGTAACTTCCTGTAATATTTTAATGGAGGGTTTGAATGTTAGCTCTGCTCAGAAGACTGCCTTTGAACAACGAACACAAAATATATCAAGGAATGATTTTGCTTGGGCTGACCACCTCAGTCTTAATACACGTGAAGATGTGTCGATTGAGCTGAAGGATTTAACTCCACGCTCCAACCATTTTACACATACTGACGAGGAATTAGGAGAGAGTGCTAGTGGTTGTGGTATTTTAGAGGAAACTCCTGCGATGACCTCCGTATTGCCAGACTTTTATTTGTCAAACTCTGCCTTGCGCAATATATATGTTTATAGGGCGGCTTTTGGGGGTCCATTCAATACACTTATAGCAGGAAATACTATCACAGATACAACAGACATTATATATTTCTATATAGGCAAGATTCGAGCCCTTCTTTACCGACAGATTTGGGAATGCGGTGGGAGGAATAGCCTAAATCTATCCATAGCACAGAAATTGTTTGTTTTTTTTTTAATGAAATTTCGGGTGTTGCGTATTTGCAACATTTGCAAACTGAGCTGCAAATACTTCACCCGCACTTGCACAATTTTGAGGTGTATATTTGATCTGCGTTGACAGTATTGTGACAAAACTAGATAACTAAAATGAGAGGAGGGTAGGTCAGTGATTTTATTTATTGAAAATATAGCCGCACCCATATTGGCTAACAAGTGTTTAAGCGTGACAAAATCAGCTTTGTAATCTTCACCAGAGAAACTGTTTTGCAAGTCTTTTGGCAGACGATAGGGGTAGTTGGAGCGAGCGATTTCGTTTTTGCAGCCGAAATAGAGTTGATAAAACTCAACCAACAAATCCTTTGCCGCCTTTGGGAAACTATTACTGAGACTCACTGGGCCGAATAAATAGCGATATTGCGGGTATTTCATCAAAAATGCCCCTATTCCATACCACAGATAGTCTAGGCTGCGTTTGCCCCAATATTTAGGTTGTACAAAGCTACGTCCCAGCTCTAATCCTTGCTCAAAATAAGGTTTCATGTCTTTTTCATATTGAAAAAGGCTAGCGGAGTAGATGCCATCCATTCCTTTGTCTTTAATCAGTTGATTAGCATCGCCAAGGCGGTAAGCCCCGACTATCTCTAAATCATTAGTATCCCACAATACGATATGCAAATAATCATTGTCGTATTGGTCGGTATCTCTGCGTTTATTGCTCCCTTCGCCCACTGCTCTAAATGAGACTTCTCTTAATCTTCCTATCTCTCTCAAGATAGGTGAGCTGCCGCTAAAGCGATACAAATAGATCTCTTTACCATCGGTTGTTTCACCCAAAAGTTCGCACTCTTTTTTAATAGCTCTACTTAGTTCTTGTCTATCTTCAGGTAAGGCGATGGCTTTTTGGGTTATAAACAAGTCTGGTTTGTTCGTGGCAATGCGATAAAGGTGTTTTTTAAACAGTTTACATAGCAACTTATTGTTAAGTTTACTTTCGCCATATGATTCGTAAGGAATAAGTTGCCCAATCCGCATGTCTAGGTTCTTATTTTTTTGCTTGAACATTTCATCGACCAGCAATCCTGTTGCCAGTGGTTTATATATCATAGAGGTACCATAAAACGCGGCCGAGCATTTACCGTCAATATAAATGGGTAAGACCGGGGCTTTTGCTTGTTTTGCCATGCGCACAAATCCGGTGTTCCACTTAGTGTCTCGAATACCTTGAGGACGCATTCGAGACACTTCACCAGCAGGGAAGATAATAACGGCACCGTTGTTTTTCAGATGTTCGTTAATTCGAGCAATATCAGCTTTGGTACTGCTACCTGTTAAGACATTCACCGGTAACAAAAGTGAATGCATTGGTTTCACCGCCATTAGCATTTCATTGGCTACTGCTTTTACATCGGGACGAATTTCACTGATCATTTTGATAAGTGCCAAGCCGTCTAAAGAACCGATTGGGTGATTGGCAATGATAACCACGGGTCCTTCGTGGGGAATGTTTTCTTTTTCTGTGTCGCGCACAGAAAAACTGAAATTGAAGTACTCTAAAACCTGTTCGATAAATTCTAGACCGTCTAAATGGGGGTAGTTCTCACCAAATTGCGTACACTCTTTTTCGTGTAACAAGCGTTTCAAAATAAAACTAACAGAATTACTACAAATGAATAAACAAAACCAAAAAAAACAACAAAACAAACCAAATTGAAGTGAATAATCACATCAGATAAGAAAAGGTATGGCTATAGTGCAAGTCTCATGAAGGCTTATAGTGCAAAGAGTTTGTGTGGATCAGAGTAAGCATTTTTAACCCTCTCCCCTTCCTTGTCTTTCCCCCAAGTCAAAATTAGAGGTCCATTTGGCATCCCTAACGCCCCCTTTCCCATCAAGTTTATGGTCCTTTTAGTGCAGGTGAAAATTTCACATGAACTAGAAAAAAAAAACTTTTTTTGTCTTTTTTTTGGGGGGGGGGAGAGAGCCTTACCCCTAAACTAAATTTTTCTTGTATGGTAGGGTCTCCAGTTTTAAGTTCCAAACTCTTCTCAAGGAAAAAATTTTTTCTCCCTTTTTTTGGTCCAATTGCCAGGTGAACCATTTTTATGGCACTTGGTATCTACTAAGTGACATATAGCAATTGCCTGCCGCAGCCGCGCCGCCGGAGCCTGACAGAACCGCCAATTGCCCCCCGGCGGAGACGGTTTCGCCTTCCTTTGCCATGATCTTCGACAGAACACCCGCGGCGGGGGCGGGCACCTCGACCGACACTTTGTCGGTCTCCAATTCGCAGAGCATCTCGTCGGCGGCGACGCTGTCGCCCTCGGCCTTGAACCAGGTCGAGACCGTGGCCTCGGTCACGCTTTCGCCCAAGGTGGGGACCATGACGGGCACATCCGCGCCGCCAGCCTCGGCTGCCTCTGGCGCTTTGGCCTCAGATTGGGGCGCCTGCGCGGCTTCCGGCTCCGGCTTTGCCGGGGCAGCCGCGGCCCCTTC
>JAAAKM020073195.1:8738626-8813089 GCA_010016025.2 Alatinidae sp. Z8VKAUB7J3 | reverse complement strand
GGCGACGATCTCGCTGAGCGTCCCTGCCACCGGTGAGGGCACTTCCACCGTCACCTTATCGGTCTCCAGCTCACAGAGCATCTCGTCAACGGCCACTGCATCGCCGGGCTTTTTGAACCATGTGGCGACGGTCGCCTCGGTGACGCTTTCGCCTAAAGTTGGTACGCGAACTTCGGTCATGATTAATTTCCTTCGATGGTGAGCGCGTCATTCACGAGCGCGGCTTGTTCAGCTTTGTGGCGGGAGGCCAGACCCGTCGCGGGTGAGGCGGAGGCTTGGCGACCGGCATAGACCGGGCGCTTGTGATCGGCGTCGATGCGGGTCAGGACCCATTCGATATTGGGCTCCATGAAGGTCCAGGCGCCCTGGTTCTTGGGCTCTTCCTGGCACCAGACCATTTCGGCCTGCTTGAAGCGTTCCAGCTCCTTCACCGCCGAGATCGCGGGGAACGGATAGAACTGCTCAAACCGCATGATGTAGATGTCATCGATACCGCGCGCGTCGCGTTCTTCCAGCAGGTCGAAATAGACCTTGCCGGAGCACATCACGACCCGTTTGATCTTGTCATCGGCGACCAGATTGGTGTCGGAATTGCCGTGTTGCGCGTCATCCCAGAGCACCCGGTGGAAGCTGGAGCCATTGGTGAATTCCTCGGCCTTCGACACGGCGAGCTTGTGCCTGAGCAGCGATTTCGGCGTCATCATGATCAGCGGCTTGCGGAAATCACGGTGGATTTGACGCCGCAGGATGTGGAAGTAGTTCGCTGGTGTCGTGCAATTGGCCACGATCCAATTGTCGCCGCCGCACATTTGCAGGAAGCGTTCCAGCCGGGCGGAGGAGTGCTCAGGCCCCTGACCCTCGAACCCATGCGGCAGCAGGCAGACGAGACCGGACATCCTGAGCCATTTCGATTCACCAGATGAGATGAACTGGTCGAACATGATCTGCGCGCCATTGGCGAAATCGCCGAACTGCGCCTCCCAGAGCGTCAGCGCGTTGGGCTCTGCCAGCGAGTAGCCGTATTCGAAACCCAGCACCGCATATTCCGAGAGCATCGAGTCGATGACCTCATATTGAGATTGGCCCGAGCGGATATTGTTGAGCGGGTAGTAGCGCTCTTCGGTGTCCTGATTGACGAGGCCAGAATGGCGCTGGGAGAAGGTGCCGCGGGTGGAGTCCTGACCCGCGAGGCGCACGCGGTGCCCCTCGGTCAGAAGCGAGCCGAAGGCCAGCGCTTCTCCGGTGGCCCAGTCGAAGCCTTCGCCGGTCTCGAACATCTTCTTCTTGGTTTCCAGAAGCCGCCCCACGGTTTTGTGCAGCGGGTAACCTTCCGGTGCGGAGGACAAGGCGCGCCCGATCTCATCAAAGGTTTCCTGCGAGATCGTCGTCTTGCCGCGCTGATAATCCTCGGGCCGAGCATCGAGGTGAGACCACTTGCCATCCAGCCAGTCGGCCTTGTTCGGTTTGAAGGCCTTGGCCGCCTCATAGGCGGAATCCAGAACGTCGACGATTTCCTTGTTGATCACGTCGCTCTCGCCGGGCTGCAGAACGCCGGCGGCTTCCAGCTGTTGGGCGTACAGGTCCCGGGTGACTGGACCCCCACCAATCGCAGGGGGTTAAGGATTGTTGAGCCCGGACACATGATGGAGTGGGTCTGGCTGCTGCACTGCTACGGGGAGCGAACCGGCGCCCCGGTATCCCGCTATGCCGATGCGCTCTATGAAAAAGCGCTGGCGATCGGCATCGATCATCCATCCGGATTACTGTTTGATGAAGTCACCCCCGACGGTGCAGTGATCAAAGCGAGCAAACGTTGTTGGCCCGTTACAGAATTGATAAAAGCGAATCTGGCATTGGCGAAGACAGGCCGGACAGAATGTGCAGACAAAGCCGCCCAAGCTATCGATATGCTCTTTCACTATTATTTATCCGCACCGGTCGCCGGCTCCTACTTCGACCAGTTGGATAAGGCAAACAGGGTGACCGTCAATATCGCGCCGGCGAGTACGCTGTACCACTTGATAGTTGCCACGACAGAGGCCGTAAAGTATTGCCGAGAGCACTTGCGTAACTACAATTCTGCGCTGCCAGAGTTTGAATACCGCGAACAAAAAGCCGCCGGCTAGATGGAATAAAACGTGAAGCGTGTTCAATTTTTATTCCATCTAGAAGATTGCTTCCTTATTCAGCGCAGCTATCGGTAAAAATTCACCCCACCTCCATAACTCCAACCAACACTCGGGATGCCTACAAATGACGTAGACACCCAAAGCGTTTTGGCCTGAACAAACCTGAACTTAAAATCTATACCCGGCACTGGCCATGCAGGGACCTTCAGTTTCGATTTTTTTGCTTCATTCGTTCCAATTTCCTCCTATCCGGCGTGCTATAGTCATTCACATCACTATCACCGCCGTTACGCATCCATGCATCGGGATAATCCGCCGCAGGGCTGCCGGCATGGCGCCTGAAAACAGCGCCATGGCTGTATTTGTTGCTATAGGGAATCACGTGCTCACCCTTGTTATTCTCTAATCGAGCGTAAAGCTTATCACGCATTTCCACCACTATTTCAAACACGCTCGGCTCATAGATCAGGTTGCGCATTTCATTGGGGTCGTTTTTCAGATCATACAACTCTTCCAAATCCCAGACGCCATGGTATTGAATATACTTGTATCGTTCACCCCGCAGAGCAAAGGTGGTAGGCGTATGCGGATAATTGAATTCCCAGTAATACTCGTACAGAAAATCACGCCGCCAGTTACTGACCCTTTGTCCTTTGGCCAGCGGCAGGAAACTTTCTCCTTCAAATTGTGCCGGTTTCTTAACATCGGCGATGTCTAGTATGGTCGGCGCTATATCGATATTCAGCGCCATACGGTCGACCTGATGTCCGGCTTTAAAATAACCGGGCGAATAGGCAATAAGCGGAACCCGAATAGACTCTTCATAGGCATTACGTTTGTCGATCAAGCCGTGTTCGCCGAACAAAAAACCATTATCGCCCATAAAAATGATCGCGGTATCTTCAGCGAGATTGTTTTCCTCCAGCCAGGCCATAAGCCGGCCTACGCTATCGTCAACCGCTGAAAGCGCACGGTGATAATTAAGCTGATAGGCCTGAACATCGAGTTCGCTATGGTACGGAAAATCCACGCCATGCCAGCTGTTACGTTGGTTTCGCACCCACAATGGCTTCCCTTCATAGTTTTCAGGCGTATCGGCCTGACTCGGGGGTACGGTAATCTTTAGCTTCTGATAAATGCTTTTGTGCCGTGGTGCCGGCGAAAAATCTGCGTGTAGGGCTTTATGCGACAGGTACATAAAAAAAGGCTTATCCCGGTCAACCTTATTTAGCCATGCCACCGCGTAATCCGTTAGTTCATCTGTGATATATCCCTTTTGAGGCACGCGAATACCATCGACATTCAGCTGATTGGTTACGCCGTTTTTGATCTGCGGATAATACCGGCCCTGCCCGGCAAAGCTTACCCACTTTTGTTTGAGTGATTTAGGATTTCTAAACGAGATCATTGCTCTACTGGTTCTACCATCTTTTCAGGGTCCAAAGGTTGCCATGATACTGTTATTGAAGTTTCCAATGCAGCACTTACAACTAAGTTTCTTGGGAATACCGCTGGAACTAGAAAATCACGAAATACCTATCTCTGTACGCATTTTTCTGGTACTTTTGATAATCAAATTAAAACTCATAAAAAAAGTATCTTCTTATGAAAATTGAACGAAATGGCGAAAATATTTTGTACTTTAAAGCTTAAGAATTCGTTTTCTCACTAGGCCTATTCAATTAATCTTGTTTTGGCAGATGATGATTGGTCCTAAGATACAAGTCATTCAGGCAAACTAAATTCTGATAGGCTCTTTCTATACTGCAGTTGGGTATACTCTTTCACACGTTTCATTTCGATCATTCTGACGTTAGTACTCTGATGATTGTCAGACGAAAAATGCTTTTAAGTACAAAATGTTTTCGCTATTTCTTGTTTTGTACAACAAACAAGCTATTTGATGTACTTATAAGTAAAGAAACAAGGCTGAAAGGCTACAAAAATTAGAGAAAGAAGAAGGACATTGTGTAGAGAATAAATGCCGATGGTGAAGAAAGAAACTGCTTAAAATTTATATTTGTCTAATTAAAAAGAAATAATGGATCAAACCGTGAATATCCTACCGACAAATTATAACAGAAAGCACTCCAAATAAGGAAACTCTATTGACAACGTTTCGTCACCAATAGATTATACTCTAGCCAATTTTTACTACAAAACTGTAGCAAATGTTTCAGGAGATGAAACATCGTCAAAACATGTTCCTTTTTTTGCCTTTCTGTGTAGTACACAGAAACACAAACCCGATCGTGGAAATTGAGTTATTGAAGTTATTGAAGGAAATATATACAGGGAGAGGTTGTAGGTGTGAGTAGAAAACAAGAAGCCGTTTTAACTCTACCAAGGGCGGGGGAGGGGGTGCTAGGAAGCCTTAGATGTTAAAACTGTCTCTATTTTGAAGAACTTAATCTGTTTTTTCTGGTTATCGTTTCGAATTATTCATCAAAGACACTGTACCGTCAAATTGTACAATTTCTTTTTATTTTTGCGTATTACATTCAAAACCGTATTACATTCACTGTGTTGAATATTTGAAATTTTTGAAAATAGAACATTTTGAAAGTTGGATAGAAATTTTTCGCTATAGACGGCATTAAATAAAGCTGCTGAGGCAACCACTGTCAAGAATTACGTTTTCAGTAATTTAAAACGTGAAAATATGATCATTGGATTTGACTGAGAGTTGTGCCATAGTTGAGAGATATATCATTTTCATTATCGCGAAAGTCGAAGGAATAATCAGTGTTTGCCATAAACTCATTATTTACTTGATATGGTAAGATTTTAGTTTTTTTAAGGTTTATTGCATATATTCTTTGTATAAATGTTGAAGAAGCAAAAAATGTGCCTACAGAAAAAAGCAATCTTGATAAACTACATGAATATGCCATTATGACGAACAATGATACATTGCAACATAATACTAAAAAACTAAACAAAACTCATAATTTTAATAATTACCGGACAATGTGGAAACATTGTAGCCATCGATTGGCATTGAATACATCGCCTTCTTTCTTTCCATGGATAGCATCATTGTTAGAATTTCTGTTTCACGAGATTGTCCCAGTATTACAGTGAAGTCAGCAAATACACTGCCATTTCTGAATAAAGATACAGTAAAAAAGGTAGCAGTTATTCTTTTAAATACCATTTATCTGTAAACATTTCTTTCAATTACCAGTAATCTGAAAAGCCATGGCTGAAATTCAAGACATTCTTTGTTTTGTCTTAAAGGAAGATTTGTCTTATGTATTTAAATACGTTAAGGCGTTAAAACTATATTCACCAATCAATTTACCTACTGCGTTCAAAGCCAGGCTTAGGGCCTCAATAAACTTTCCTCGCTTTAGTCTTTTGTTGGGTCAGCTCGGCTGCGCCGCGGTGGATGATATGCGCAACGTCACGGTGCGCCATGCGAACGCCTACGGGCTGGAGGATTTCGAGGCCTGACGGGCTAGATCGCACCGTCGTCCTGCAGGGCCTGAATATCGTCCTGTGACAGGCCGAGCAGTTCGGCGAATACCGTCTCGTTATGCTGTCCGGGTTCCGGCGGGGCGGCGCCCGGCCGGCCCGGCGTCCCGGACAGTTTGAAGGGGAGGCCCAGCAGATCGACGGTGGAGCCGTCGGGCCGCGCGGCCGGAACGACCATGTCGTTGGCCAACACCTGCTCGTCCTGCAGCACCTGGTCCAGCCGGTTCATCGGCGCCGTCGCCACACCCGCGGCCTCCAGCCGGCCCGTCCAGGTCTTGACGTCTTTGGTGGCGAGGATGGCTTCCAGGTCGGTGCGCAGCGCATCGTCATGCTGGCATCTTGTTTCGTTCGACGCGTAGCGCGGATCGTCCATCAATTTGGTTGCGTCCAAGACCTCGCACAGCTTCGCCCACATGGCGTCAGACGGCGCGCCGACCAGCAGCTCGCCGTCGCACGCCCGATAGACGCCGTAGGGGGAGATCCGGGTGAACCCCGCCCCCTCACGCTCGACCAGCACACCGCCGGCCGTCCAGGCGACGCCTTGATAGCCCAGCAGGGTCACGCCCGATTCCAGCAGCGACGCGTCGACCCTTTGACCGCCGGCGCCGCGTTCGCGGGCCAGCAGGGCGCTGACGATGCCGCTATAGGCCAGCATCCCGGTCGACATGTCGATGGCGGCGACGCCGAGCCGCACCGGCGGCCGGTCGGGCTCGCCCGTCAAGGCGAACAGGCCGGCATAGGCGGCGACCATGGTGTCGTATCCCGGTTTGTTGCGCAGCGGGCCCTTGGCGCCGTAGCCGGAGATCGAGCAGTAGATGAGATCCGGGTTGATCTCGCGCAGCCGGTCATAGCCGACGCCGAGTTTCTCCGCGGTGTCGGGCAGGAAACTCTGGATGACCACATCGACCCTCCCGATCAGCGCGTCCAGCAGCTCCCGCGCTTTGGGCGATTTCAGATTGAGCGTGATGTCCTTCTTGCCGCGGTTCACGGCCAGCCAGTTTGAGGTCTGGCCGTCCCCAAGCGCGTAGGGGAAGCCCCGGTTCAAATCGCCGCCCGGCGCCTCGACCTTGATGACCTCCGCGCCGTTGTCGGCGAGCATCTGTCCGCAGAACGGCCCGGCCAGCACGCGGCTCAGATCGAGAACTTTGATGCCGTCAAGCGCGCCCATGGCGGGTCTCCTCAATGGTGGTGTTGCGACGGGATGAACGGTAGGCCGGTCGCGATTGCGACCCGGGGACGACATTAGAATGCCGCAGCGTTTTTCCAAAGCGGGCGCGGCTGGCTACAGGCGGGTACCGCATCACGGCACCGTGCGACCGCATTGCTGGCGCGATCGGCGCGCCATAGTATTGGCCCCGGCATGACAGAGGATCGTCTTCTCACACGAACACGCAGGATCGCGGCCCTCCTCCGGGACGAGGTCGATATCCCGCTCTCGCTCCGGCTCTGGGACGGCAGTCTCGAACCGCTCGGCCGTGACGCGGCGGGGCAGCCAGCGATCGCGCTCGCTTCGCCCGGCGTGCTGCCCTCGCTTCTCCGCCGCCCGACCCTCGACCGCTTGATCCGGCACTATGTCGGCGGGCGGATCGATCTCGAAGGGGGGTCGTGGATCGATCTCGGCGGTTGCCTGGCGGCCGACCGAGACATCAAGCGTCGGCTGAAGAAACTGTCGAAATCTTGGCTGGCGCTGCTGATGGCGCCGCTGGCCTTCGGCAAGGCGGACCCGGCGCCCGACGTGCGCGCCTTCGCCGGCGACGCTGAGGGCGCGACGTCGGCGGGCCGCGAGAACGATGCTTTCATCAAGTTCCACTACGATGTCGGCAACGACTTCTATAAGAAACTTTGAGGGCTCAAAAGGCCAAAATTTTAAGAAACTTCGAGGGATGGACGCTGAGGTAGTTTCTTATAAAAAAAGATAAGTGTATAGCCACCATAGATACCTTACATTACTGTTGAACAGTATCTGAGTTAAATTTTTCTTGATTTCAATATGACTCAAAATAAGAATATTATAATCATAAATTGAGCCTGAAATGGAGCCTTGCTTAAGCATACCCAAGCCTGTCTCGGAAAAATCATATACGTGACACATGTATATACGTTACCTTACTGACGTGCTGTTTCTTAAACGTTCCGTAATCATTGACCTTTCTGAGCCTAAGGTTTCTTATAGACTGGTTTATTACCTAACACACTGAAAAAGTGTTATCACTTATCACGTCCGTTTATTAGAACAGCATTTTGTGGCGTGCGGCATGATGGCGTAGGCACCTCTGAGTGTGTTTGGTCCCCTTCAAATTTCCAAAGGCGTATACGAGACTAGTCTCTCCAGACCAGCTATGCTTCCTCTGCGGTTTTAGAGGCTTCGTTCCTTCATCACAATTGAAATGCAGATGCACTGTTGCGGACAGCCCAGAAGACGCCTAATCCGCTGGGAGCAAACTTCAAAACATCATAGCAATGGCCATAAATCGATACTATCAACTAACAAGGTACATTAATAGCACTGCTTATCAGGGGGGCTGGTATGAAACATCGGTACATTAATAGCACTGGTTAACACGATTTTTGGTGTCCCGGAAATATTCATATGGTGATAAAAAAATAAGGCAGACAGGAAGCATTCATCGACAAGGATGACTCGAAGAACTGCGATCTCAACGAGGAAGTCTAAGTGTATGAAAGATGAACTGAACCTGATTTCTGTCATCTTAAAATATCCTTCTAAAAGCAATGAAACACAAAGTTGTTATATGAAACACTTTTGTAGGTAAAAAAATGTATTAATGCGCTTCAGAGGGCATTCGTTACACTTCTGTCAAATTTATTGCAAAAATATCTTAAAGAGAATCAATCCTTCAATAAGTAGAAAAACAAAGCCTTGTATCAAGGTTGTTACTCCTATTATTACAATTGTTGTTTCTACGATTACAAACCATGTGCAACTAGGGAGTAAACAGGGACAATATTTATCGACCCCTTTCTTTGGTTTGACATTTTGCGATAAGAAAAGCAATGAATCATGCTATTAGCTGTTGAACCCCCTAGCATCCCTTGTCGCAATTTTAACACATTTAAAATCTCAAAAAAACCCATAAGTGTCCCCAGAGCCCCGTTGAGAGTCACTGTCATAAACCTGTCTTTGGCTCATTTAGTCCGTCTCGTTTATTATTACTTCGTTGTTGTATTACAGACGAAATCGGTTACCGTATTTCCTCTTATTAGCGCTTATTCTAAAATTCACCTACAATGTGCGTCACTTATAAGAGGGCGGCGCTTATAAAAATTTAAAATGATTAAGAATAAATTTTATTTGAAGCTCAAAAGCAAAAACCTCTCTTTGGCTCATTTAGTCCGTCTCGTTTATTATTACTTCGTTTTCCTATTATTGCAATACCGAAACGTACTATAGCTGTCCCGTCCGTAAGGAAGCGCAGTAATGAAATGAGCTAGTATTGTCAATAAGAAACAATCGTGTTTGAAGGGCCCAAAATCTCATCTATAAAAGGGCATCAATATTATTGTCAATATTACTTGAGCGTCTACTGGCTGCTTCAGCTGTAAAAGTATTGGGCGATACGAAAATGGTAACGCTATTTATCGGCCCTACCTAGTAATCCTCAGATCCCTCCCCCGGTCCATACACTAAGAGAACTACAGCGTTGTTTAGGACGCCCCCATCTTTAGAAGGTGGGGCATTGACGATATGTTTTCTCGTCACAGGTGATGGAGTATTCCTCGAGATGCCTTCTCATTATGACACTCATTCGAAGTGCAGGTAGGTTTCTTTCCACTCAATGACGTCTTTGATTTCCAGTATGTTGCAGTTTTGTCCTTTCACCCTTGCTTCGACCTTGCATGTACATACACTATGAAATCCCCTATTCTGTGATTTAGCATTCCCGAAGGATGCACTTGCATTCAGCAATAAAGAAGCAATCTCTGTTTGTAAACAAAGCATTTTTATTGTTGAATGAAGTAGGATAAACCTAAATTTACAAATTATTAGCACCTCTAAAAATTTAAGTCACCTTGTTACGTGGTAGGAGGAAATTGATAGCGGAGAGCCTATATACCATTTACAATTAGAGAATAACTGATAATTAACACACACTTAAGTCATAGGCGGACTGATATGCTGCTGGAGCAGAGGTCACGAAGTTTCTACCAGAGCAGGTGACTTTTCAAATAACCCAAGGATGTCCTTGTTGTAGTTCACATAATCTCATGCTCAACAAAGCGTTGTTTGGCAACGTCCCTAAAACCTTTCCTACCTGTACTTGACATTTCCTATTGGAACTGAACTGGAAGCGTACAAAACAACATTGTCTGAAAGTTGGTGTTGTATACATAGGGGCTACTGTGGTGTAGGGACAGGAGGAAAGGAGATGCTGCAGCCATGTCAATTTACATCCCAAATTTCTCCCTCTGGATGGTGTGTGCTCTTTGTGTAATTTGGTTATATCTACACCGTGATGACACTGCCGGAGTTAGCCCTCACGGTCTTAAAACATTTGATTAATGCAAACATTCTACCTTAGACTTTATCGTCCATTCATCATAAGCACCTCTAGCAAATATCCACGGATGTGGCAGTCAAACTTCAAATTGCACGGAATGTATGACAATGAGGAAAATGGCCTATGCTTTTTCATTTGATCCCTAAATTAAAACAAGTAACCGATTATAGGTGCCTTGTCGTCCTCCTCAACAAGAGCAGGGACGGGGGAACAAAGGGGCAGAGGGGGCCTTGCCCCCCCAAAGATTTGCCAAATCTCAATTTTTTCGTGACCACTTTTCATCTTTATCAAAATTGAAATTGATTGTGACAGATGTTATATTACAAACAAGCCAAACAAGCACACTTAATCGCTGAGTAGGACCACCTCCCATGGATCATGAGGTATGTCTGAAATACTTCCTCAAGTATTCTGCACATTGAAACGTTACAAGATTTGTAGCCTCATTGGCCTCTTGCAGGACACTTAACAGGGGCGGATCCAGGATTTCAGAGAGGATGGGGTGCGGAATTGATAATCTAAAATTTGGAAGACCTTTTTGGGTCATTTTGTGATGGTCATAATTTTTTAACGGACACGGGGCTCCGCTCCTCCCCCTAAATCCACCTATGCTTAATATAACAAGGGAGATTGCATAATCTCTAATATTTTTCTGCAGATTATTAATATTTTTTTATCCATTTTATTCTTCTCGAGATTTGCTGTTGCACATGTTGTATTCATATAAACCTATTAATGATAGAATTCGTTCCCAACTAGCATATATAAACTCTTTAACATGATTTAACCTTGGTTTATGATTATGGCCTCTGGTCTGACATCAACTCTACAACTAGAGTTATTTGACTGTGGACTTTTTACTTCTGAAGGATAGCCACGAGATTATTTATAGAAAAAAATACCTAAGTGACTAATAGGACCAGATGAATTATTGCCTTTAAGTCTGATGGTGTAGCCTTCTTAACACAAGAAAGTCAAAAGAACTAAATTCAAAAATAAATAGTCGATGCTTTCTTTCCATATCTAAATGTATTTTGCTTAAGATATTTTTCATGAGGGGCTGAAACATTTGCCGAAAGTGGCGTGGCTCTCACCCCGTAAGCTTTGTACTCGAGAACGTTCTCACTTGGTTTCACCCCGGTATTTACCAGTATCAAGCTTGCTGGAAGGATTTGGATAAAACGCCAATCTTTTGGACGCCCAAGGGCGAAAAAGTTTGTATTCCAATACTTTCGCTTAGTTCGCTTATCAATCTATGACAATTTGTTTGGTAAAATACCGTCCCATAAGCTGACCAAGAATAAAGTGGATACATTTGGTGTAGTGATGTCGTTCGGCCGTTCTGTCCAGTATGTGATGATCTTCCTGACAAAGACAGGGGTACCTGTAATACTCCAGAAATCATAAATTATTATATTTTCCTCTCGTAATCAGGCAGTCATTTACGTGTAAGGACTGGTATCTTATATATTTCCAGTCAATTTTCAACCTTTTAGGGTTTTTTTTGCTTCCATATAAGTTCTCTATGACGAAATTCATCCTATGCTTCATCCTATCCTATGTACGTTTAAGAGAAGAGGGCACTCAGTAGACGGAGGCGCATTTTATACGCGCATGTTAGAGACAAGATTTTTTTAGAGGCTTTAACATTGGGAACACTTAATGTATGAATAAAGATGATAAAGGCCTTCTCTTTCCCCTCTACTGGCAATTTTTTAAAATCGGACTGATGTATCGTAGCAGCCTGTGTCAGCCGCTTCTTACCCTTTGGCAAGGAGGTGATGGTGTATCCGTTCTCAATGACTACAGACTCTTCCCATTATCGATTAGAGGCGGTCCTACTGGGTGGCTGTGATTACCCCATGAAGGGCATTGACCTTGGAAGCCCAACCTGCGTATATTAGTTACCTGTTTTGTGGTTTCTACTATTTCGGGGGTAGTTTCGAAATGGCGCCCAATGCTAATTAGGGCACTTAGATTGAGAGATTGCCAAATGTCTTACGTTTTATAAAGACACAATTTACATGGTCTTAGCGAAGTATTTACAAAATTGTAAACCATAAGCATGCGAGCACGTACCAGTGTCAGCAGTCCTAGTATGCGCAAGGACAAGGTAAACAGTTTATTGAGAAATGTTTGCAGAAGACGTCAGACGTAGGTTTACTTTGTTCAATTCTACTTCTGGAGAAATTCCAATATACTTTAAGGAGAAAGAACACGATTACAAAAACTTTTGTCATTCTGAAATCAACAACAATACCCGTAATAAGAAAACGTGAACATAGGTGCATAATTATAGAATGAAAAAAAATTTTATTTATAAAGGTATGTTACTTTTGTCTGTTTCCATAATCTCCAAGTTTCGTCCTCAATACCAGGAGCAAGCAGCCTGATTTCTCGTGCGAAGGTTCTCAATAATTAAAAATTTGACGCATAACTTGACGAGGCTTTGAAATAGCACGTTACAGGGACAACAGACGTTGAGTGCTAACCATATTCAAATAAAAGGAAGACATGTGCAGAAGGGAGGTTCATTTTTCTGTCGATTTTAACCTACTTGCAACAGAGAGGCTATACTCAATGGTAGGCTTTCTGACTACAAACTCGTAGTGACTGCCTACTAGAATCGTCGTATTGTCAAAGAAAGCAGCAAATTATTTGCGAACAAGGAGGACAAACAGTTCCATGGAGATACTATTACTTATCAGGAAGACTGGTATGAAATACTGGAGATAATAGTGGCTCTGACCTGTACCCAGGTAAGCCGTCGTCTGTAGTGCATCTTTCTTGCGTGAACAGTTATTGAGTTGTGACGCTTTATTCGAGGTATCCTCATATTTTCACGCCGACATTGTTTACAAAAATAAAGGCCTCTATATTCTAAGACCGTACTTTATCATTAGTACCAAAAGCAGTTTTCCTATCGCTGCCATGAGAGTTACTCAGAAACTTCTTGTGTATTGTACTAATAGGCAAAGCATCAAAAATCACACACTGTGTAGAGTTTTGAATGACTTTACATTACTCGAGAACAGACGTATCTAACGATGTTCGGAAACTGAATAGGAATCGACGGGCATTATTAAAGATTGTTTTGCCAGGTTGTTTCGATAGGATTTCAGCAAGACTCATACTTGTGTTATTGGCGTCACAGCAATTTCTATCTGCGGTGCATCTCAGTGATAATCGATGGACAGCGGATACCAGGTATATCACAGTAAATCCCTAAACGTTCCTGTAAGGGAAACAATAATAATAATAATTTTAAATCTTAAATAATTTTAATTTCAGATATTAACGTCACAGGTATTTTTGACTTTTATGGGAAATGGTAATGTAAGGGGTTGGCTTGCGGCAGGGGCGCTCGGCACAGACTGGAAATAATTGACGGCACTTTGTTTACTACACTCGGGAGCACGAATTTATTTTACCAAACAGCGAAGCAATGTATCTGGTGATAATCAACATATTTAAGTAACTGAAACTTGACAAGAAATGATTATATATACCAAGTCACAATAAATACAATATTGGATTAAGATAGGATAGTTATGTACCAGTAGTGGCCAAGTTGTAAGTCATACGTGAAGAGGGGTCACGATATCGCCAGTAAACAAGTTACTTGCGCTCATAGGGAATTTACTACAATGTAATCGAATCTGCTCTGTACACAAACAAGTTAACAGATGTAGAATGATGTCTAAGATCGATATGCCTAACAATCTTGACTATGATATCAAAATGGCAGGATGACGTGAGTAGGATACAAATACAATACACAAAATTATTGAGTAAGCTAAAGCTAGGTCAAGTGGGGTAACATGAAGATAACTGGGGATCATACCAGGTGTAAAGTGACCGGGTCACACTAAGTAACAATAGTGATATCTATTTCTCTCTCCCAATTGTACAATCACTTAATCTCATTTACACGTATAATTATAATCATAATTACAGTTCTTAAACTCAGTGACTTTATTGGTATTCTTAAAAGTACAGTAACATTCCCCGCTGTTTTCTCTCGGCATGATACATTGAACAGCAGGATTCGATATACCGGAGTGATTAATTATTATTATTTTTCGACTATAATAATGAACATACATACACACACACACACACACACACACACACATAACAACTAAAAGACAACAAATAACCAAACAAATACCAAAAAGACCCCAACCCACACAAGCAATCAAACAAACAGGACCAAAACAAAATAGGAAATAGGGGAAAAGGTTATTACATGAACATTAATAGCTTGTTACTCTGTTAAAGATATAGTAAGATGTTCTTATGGCTATTTCCGAAGACTTCATCATAAGCCTGGTTGCGTCAATGTCTAAATTTTTACAAATTTTACGAAATCAGACAACCCCTTTTTCGTAAATCCCATAGTTGAAATCTCTAGAGTAACTAACTTTAAATCCAAAGTAAAAATAGTAATAAAAATCATTATCATCATAATCATAATCATCATCATCAGAATACTGATAATAATAATTTTCTTAAACTTCCGTGTCACGTATTCATTCTGTAAATTTACACTCAAGTAAGCTTTCAGTGTGGCACAATGGGTACAAGGAGATTTACAGGGTAGATATTATAATTTATGTCAAGAACAACGACGAGAACAACAACAATAACTAACAAAACAAAAGCTCTTGCCACTGCAAATGAAACAAACTGTAAACAAATGAACTATAGCGGTAACGTAAGTCAGAATTATTTCAATTATTAAAACATAATGATACCGTTTTAATTTGTTGATAGTGTAAGTTTGTTTGGTTGGTCCAATCTCTGTTTCTCCGACAAAATATGTAATAAGAAGAGCGCAAGGCCACTCCTGTGAGGTTACCAATTACTCATTAGATATTAAGGCCATTTGTTCTTACTCTTCTTTCGGCTCAAGACGTGTTAGCATTCTTACGTTATAGTAATGTTTCTTCTGGCTCCGTAATAATCCCAGTTGTCTTTATTCCGGTACAACCCCTGCATCCACGTACAATAAGCCATATATGGGTATGTTAAAAGTTACGGATCAGGCCACTTCCTGCTCCTGCTTTAAAAGGCATAACAAATCAACTTTATTATAAAAATAATATTGTTTTAAAAGAAATATACTTAGGTAACAGATTTACTTTGCTAAACGTTTTCGCCAGACACTGGCCACAGCAATTGTCAGGAGTGAAAAATTTGTTATGAGGAATTTATAGGAAACAGGAGAGCTGAAAAATGCTGTGGAAATTAACACACATGTGTGGGGCATTCTTACTTTAACTCAAGTTATTGAAATGACCAGTAAGTTGTAAACAAAGCCTTTTGTCAGCAGAGCACCATAGTCTTTGTTTTGATAAATACAGTTTCTAATGCTGTCATTTGGAACTAACTTTATGAGTTCTACATTACATTGATTGAAAACTTGAGTACTTTCTGATAGCTTGCCCCTACAAACAATCATCCTGTGAACCATTTTTCACATCCATTCTGAACTGAACAGCCCTAAAAGTCTCAAAATAATCACCCTCTGCACCAAACAAACATACTGGAACCGTGCCCTGATTAACAGCCCAAAATTACCACCACCACCTAAACAGCAGCACCCAAGACCTGCCGATTTGACACCAGGGCACTGAAGTTGGACATCCTTTAAATCGTGGTAATATAAATTTCAGGAGGAGGCAAAGAACTAAAGTGGAAAGAGAATCACGTACAGTGAAGCAGAACATCTCAGCCACATAGACAGGGTTCTTGCCATATTCCCATACTATCATCATAAAGAAACTTAATGGAAGGCTTTTAATATTAATGGAATTTATGTGTATACACTAACAGCACAACATAAAAAATGAGGTCAATAGATTTTATGACACATCAAGAAGGTGATGAAGTACACCAAACCTGGAGAGAAACAAATATGTTAGACTGGTATGCCAAAGTTGAGGAGAAAATTACCATGTCTCAAGATGATTCCACTCCACAGGAGGGGGTGGACAGGATAAAAAACTAATTAACCTCTGAAGGACTAGCAAAATGGTAATTAACAAGTAGCTCTTTTAACAACAATACTGTCAAGGTCACATTTAAATGTAATGAATGCTGCAAAGATAAAATAAAAGTTAAGATTAGACCACAGAGAAGTGAAAGAAAGGGATCTAGAACTGTAACCAAAATATGCAAATTACAAAGAAGACTACAAGGACAAAACGTGAGAGGACACCAAATTGACAGAACAACAGCACATGATGCAGGAAATCTACAAATTAGTGAAAAACATCACTGAATGTGGCATATAATGCATCAAAGCTATGAATGATATACCCTATTTGACGGAATAGAGATCAAATTTAGTTAGGAAGAATACATAAACAATCTCTAAAATGACAATCTGGGGGACAGACTTGAAGAAAACAACAAAGAACAATAAATACTTGCATCAGAGGTAGGCATGCATAATTACCTCAAGACAGGTAAGCACTTGGGAATGAAAAGGAAGCTACTAAATGATCAAGGATGGAGTTGGCCTAATTGCCACATTGACAGACAACAAATAAAGCAGTGGAAGTTAACCTTAAACATAAATGATTCAGCCTTTGCAAGACTCTTAAAGAAACCAACAGCAACTATGTGCGAAGAATTTAGCCTCAACATCATAAGATGGAAGTGATTCTAAGGATCATTCTGTTCAGAACTGGGGAAAAGAATGAAGGTAGGAATCAGTGAATTGCAAAGTTGCTCTTATTATGAAAAGGCATACGTGGAGCACAAGCAAAATGAAAATGATTTGCGAGACAAGTGTGAAGATAAAACAGTTAATTAAAAAGTTTCTTTCATTTAATATTCAGAAATTATCAAAAAGCCTTTGATCAGGTCAACCAAAAGAAACTTATGAAATGCATTAAAGGTGTTGGTATATTGACGGCAAAGAGTAAGCTAATAACAAAACCTTATGGTCATATGTCTTGAAAGTCTAGTCCAAGCAAGGACTCTCAAATAAAATCAGGGTCAATAGGTTTTGTCAAAGCTGTGCGTTGTTGCTTTGTCTACATGATCTGTGTATTGAAGTACAAAGTTAATAAACGGGGGGTGGGTTTGAACTCCAGTCTAAATTTCGTGAAATATTAAAATAACGATGACACACATGAGGATAAAAATCGTACTAATTGACTGTTTCAGGGTCAAATGTTGCATGGGGAGTTATTCAAGAGTTTTCAGACATCATTTACATTTTGAGTACTGGGAAAATTCATTGAAATTAATAAACGGGGGGGGGTCCTAATAAGGAGCGGGGGGTTATAAATTTCAAAAAATTAATAAGGGGGGGCAAGGGTACGATTATTTGGAACTCGAGAGTAAAGGCGAAGCAACCAATCAATAGCCCTGTTACCGTCGCTATCTCTATTTTGATAACAGCAAGAAGTGACGTCAAACTGTCAGTGATATCTGCATCTGTACAAGACGGAATTGTAACTTCTATCAATTTCAACGAGTGTTGAATTGAACCTACCGGAACGTACATTGCATTGCAAAGACGTACTACTTACCAATATATTACTAAGAGATATGGTTCCTTTTCCCCGTAAATGCTTGGTTTTGTAAGAAAAGGGATAGTATCTTATGCTGACTAATGACTATGAAAATTTTTGGGACCTCCATAATAGGATGAAGTGTCTAATTCGAATTGGGATCTTCTTAATATGCTTAGGATCGAACCCGTTGTAGATGAAAGATAGGATAGTGCCTCACAGGGAGACACGGTTTCATAGTATCAATCGCTAGTGAGTGTGTGGTGGGAACCCTACGTCCGCCGTTAATTGACATTTCAAGAAACCCTTTTGCTGCCAGTTGCAAGTAATCCTTACTTTGAAAATACTACAGAAGTTTTGTCTGCAACCACCAGGATTCGATCCCTAGAGCCCTTGCTAACTTGTCACACGCGTCACTTTACCAACTGAACTGTCGTGACAGCAATAAAAACCTACTGAAGTTCTCTAGTCGACACACTAGCTCTCAACACCTCATCGGTGACGTCGTCTGCCAAAGCTACGCGATATGGGAGAGCAGCCGCTCTTCTCCATAACAGTTGACTATGGAAGGATCGCTATCCCGTCGATCACGCTACCCCCAGTCGTTATTAACCTTTTCATGTGCTCTTATCCCTAGAACTTTCGTAAACCTTTCTGCAGCCCCGGTGTAAAATGACTTCAGAAGAAATTTTTAAACAATTGTTATGAAGTACAGCGCCATTAGCATCATAATACAATGAGTAAAATCCATACTAATATAAAGCACTCTTTTAAGCACAACTGTACTTGCCCCGACATTCAGACATGTTATTGATATAACATTTGTTGTTTTCTAGTGTTATGCAGTGGGTTACAGTTATTTATCTATCATTGTAATGTAAGTACTGGGCCTGTACGGTATTCAGTAAGGTACCGTAACTCTCACCCCCTTCTTGGATGCTTTGTACTTCAAGGGGTTACCTGGTTAAGAATCCCGTTCTATTCAACTCCAATTGTAAATTATGCAGCTCAAGCCATAATTGACTTTTTATGTTATTTTTCAGACATCCCTTGTTCTTTTTGTGTCTTTTTCTAGCATTCAGACCAGAATTCACTCCAGGAACACTGGCAGTTCTGAAAGGCCGTGTCGTTCAATACATCATGCGATCGAAAGAAGTAAGTAGAATTCATACCTTGGGTTCATTTCTTCATATAAACAGTTTCTTTCCTTCCTTCTTTTCCCCTCCCTCCCTCCCTCCCTCCCTTCCTTCCTTCCTTCCTTCCTTCCTGCCTTCCTTCCTTCCTGCCTTCCTTCCATCCTTCCTTCCTTCCTTCCTTCCTTCCTTCCTTCCTTCCTTCCTTCCTCCCTTCCTCCCTTCCTCCCTTCCTCCCTTCCTCCCTTCCTCCGTTTCTTCCTTTCTTCGTTGCATTTTATTTCGTTCTCTATTTATATTTTCTTATTTTCTTTCTTTCTTTCTTTCTTTCTTTCTTTCTTTCTTTCTTTCTTTCTTTCTTGAAATTTGCCATTCAGTTGTTTATAAGAGTTTATTTTCACGGAATCTAAAATATCAATCAACCACCGATACAATATAGAACCTAAATAACAGATTTGGTTTAAACAGGTAGTATCCTAACATCATTAATTGAACATAGGAGATGACAGTGAGGACAAAATGAGTGAAAATGTTGCCATAGTCGATACTTGCGTCAAGGATATGCAGAAAACATCTAACGGAAACTATGTGTGGCTGGATTATACACAAGCACGGTGTAGCTACAGTGCAGGTTGTGGTGTACAATTGGCGTGCATCTGATTTAGAAGGAATTGCGATTGTACTTCAAATTCGTTTGTTTAAAATCGTTAACAACGTGATTAATATGTCCTGACTTAACCAAAATGAAAAGTATTGAAACGTCAATTTAAAGTTTGTGTCTACTGGGAAAGACAATGGGCGGTTCACAAGAATTTATTCGAGATTCTTGCTTTAGTTATCAGCCAACGAAGAAATTGGTACTCTCAAGTTCTCAACATGACAAATTAATATTTAACTCTGCAATGAAGTTAACACGTAAGAATACACTATAGAAGATGTCTTAAGAAAGCATTCAAGAGGTACTCTATATTTTCATTTGCTAAATGTTGGTGATATCACTCCATGAAATAAAAGGTCAGAAAACCACTTCCAATAATCCGATTGTAAATTTTGCAATGCCGATGTCACATCTTACTGCTATAACAATGTAGAGACTTATCGGAAAGCAAACAAAACGGAATAAAAGATGGATTTATCAACTGACAGAGGAAATTGAATAGAAACCGCACTGCAAATTATTATTTATTGATTTGTGTATAAAGGCCTTTTGTTACGTTGTCATACTTCCTGTAATTGGAACAACCAATATTTTATTTGCCCTTAAATTACACATCCATCGACCAAATAAGATTCTGTTTTACACAATCGCTTATGATATTCAAATTTGACAATAGCGCAAATTTACCCAGAATTCTGCCCTCGAATTTGTTATTACTCCAGCATATAAAACTTTAATCAGTTTCTTAGTCGGTACTAAGCCCAGATGCAAGGTTAGGAGGGTGGAAGATGGGCTAGCACCTTGTTACAAGAAGCACTGACTTAAATACTAAAATAAAGAATCCCACAGCTGCAATAGAAACTGCATGAAACAATGACAATAATATCTCGCGCAAACAGAAGAACTCTGGTGCAACAAGAGCATCTGGTGCAACAACAGTTCATATTTCAAAGTGCTGTAATTGAGGGCGTTAAGACACCTATCGGATGTAGACAACGGCATGAAAAGGTTTCTAACCCACTTTTCGAATCGGGCTAATGTACGATAAAAGTCCGCTGTGTGCTGTCAGCACACAGACAATTTTCAGTCCGCACCTTTCGAAGTTCTACAGCAACAGAATTATTCAGTATCTACGCTCATTTTCACTTCAGAGAAATGGATGTTATCGTAACTGTTTGTTTAAGCAATTACGATTTCAAAAAAGAAACAAAAATGTCTAGCAGTAAGTAATCATATATATATATATATAGATACTTTTGTAGAAAATTCCAATTGGTTTTTGCTTTAAGATCTGCGAAACACTTCTTCATAGTGTGACTCAGTAAGACGGTGTATCCTTAAGCTATCATATGCCTGCTGGTCTGTGTTTGGGGTAGCAGTCTCTTAACACTTTTTAAAATCATCTTTAACTTGTAGAGGAGTAAAATCAGGCCTCTCAGTACAAGAATATCATCAGCTGAAATCAAAAGTCAAGGTACGATGAGTTGTACGATATTCGCAAAGAATGTCATATTGTCATCGGCTAAAGTGTGCTGCAAGTTACAAGTGCGGCAGAAAGTATCGCACTTCACATCGTGAAAAGGCAGCAGTCATCCCGAAAAAACCCACAGAATTTGACATACCATCTGCTTAAAATTAGATATCGACTCATATAGTCCCAATTATGACACTAGCTCTAACTTCTAACTGACTTTGGATGAGACCCGATAATTCTTTCTGTAAAATGTCTAATGAAAAAAATTAGGGTCACCCTTCCTCCTCCTCCACACAGATCGAGTTGGCTACCGACTTCAAAAGGCAGAAATGGCACATCAAAGTTTATTTTCGAGTAATTCTGATGTGATCAGATCAACCTCTCTAGATGTGTTCTAATGATTTGCCTTTAGAGAAACCTTTTTTTCCTTCTCCTACATAATTTCGATCTGGTTCTGATTCTGGAGAGCTGGTCCGGCAGGTACAATGGTGCTTGCGACGGGGAGCTGCCCCTCTTCTGCTTGCTAATTTTGTTTACTTTGCAAAAATCTTATAGATCACTATGCCAAGCCAATTGTTGAGAAAAATCACTAAATTAATTATGAAATATAGGTCAGGATTATAAGTCCACTATAAGCCCAAGCCAATTATTGCGAAATGTCAAATTAATTCACTTCAAAAAAGAACTCACTCATTTAATAATGTTCGTAAAGTATCCGGTTTTAGTTGTTCTCACTTTGAACTCTGAAACTATATACTAATAATAATAATAATAATAATAATAATAATAAAACTATAGGAGCAAATTACATAAGCATTTTAGATTGTTTTAAAGTAGTTTTCATAATTTTATAAGGTCTAGTAGAAACCCTAAAGGATTACCCTTGGAAAAAACCTTCAATGATATTGGCAGTTTCTTTTCATCATATCTGATTTCTTTCCTAGCCTTTAAGTAGCCTTAATTACTAGTAAGCCCTGAAGGCTTGGTGCATTACCTTACTTAAGAAAGTATTGTCTATTAAGGAATTATTCACCATCTCAGTTCGATTGAATATTAAGAAAGTAGGCTCCAGTATGCAACATTTTTCTCAAATTAGAACAAAGAGACCCAATTTATAATTTCAACCAAGGGCATTGGGCGTGGAGGCAATGGTTCATAGCAGCCTGAGCTTCAGAATGTGTGTCCACATCTTCTGTTATATTGGATCTTGCGGTTTAATAAAATTAATTGAAAAAAAATTCCACAAAATAAGTTTTTCAAAGAAAATAAAGAACTCCATGAAACCAAAAATGAGTAAAAATAAAATCAAATAATCTACAAAGCGTAAAACTACCACAAGTCAGTATCGATAAATAAATGAAACCCGAAACGAACAGAAATTTCAGCAAATAAACGAGTCAAACTCAAAACGAGTAGAAATTAACATGAGTAGGACTCAAAACCCCTATGCTTTCCCAAGGCCAGAACATAATTTGTACTTTATTGAAAAAAATACGAATAAATGTACAATGTCAGTATAATATGCATATACTGATATTTATTAATTAAAGTGTTAATAATATTTGATTTATTTAAAGCTATAAAAGTAAAATCATTAAAGAAAAAAATTTTTCATAAACAAAATTTTTTCAGTAAAGTTCAGCTGACCAAAAGTAAAGAACTCTATTAAACCAAAAATGAGCAAAAATGAAATCAAATAATCTACCAAGCGTAAAATTACCACAAGTCATCACTTATAAATAAATAAAATTCAAAACGAACAGAAATTATAGTAAATAACCGAGTCAAACTCAAAACGAGCAGAAATTATCATTAATAGGGCTTAAAACCCTATGCCTTCCCAAGGCCAAAGCATAATTTGCACTTTTCACAAAAAAAAATTAAATAAATGTGCATTGTCAGTTTAATATACATATACTGATATTTACCAATTAAAATCTTAATAATTTTTGGTTCATTAAAACTATAAAAGTAAAAACATTTAAAATTTATTTTTTTCAGGAAAGTTCAACTGAGCAAAAGGCAATATGTACATGCTATTGCCGCTAATAATAATGCTGCTACTACCACTGTTAATACAACACTAAAACTGCAACTACTTTTACTACCACCGAAACTACTGTGATAATACTTCCTTGCCTTTTTTAGTTCGTTTAACAAACAGATACTTAAGTGAAGATATCTACTTTACTGATACAGACTCAAAATCAAACAAATATCCCTGATGGCTACAAATTAACATTGCGCGTAAAGATACTGTTCTTGAACCATGTTGATCAATGCAAACCCTACCGAACACAATCAACATCAAACAAGTTTTCATTAGCAAAAGGTCAAAACAAAACATAAATTTAAATACCTTGTTGCCACTTTGCTTTATTTTGATATGACACCTTATTGAATATCAAACTTATAACATAAATATAAATTAATTTTACAAAGAATATTGGAAGTAACATGATTTTACTTTGCAAATCAAAAACATCAACATCAATCAAATTTAAAAAAACTATTTAAGATTACATGCTAGGACGACTTTTATAGTAAGAGATTTTATTCAAGAGATATACTTAGTTTAAAGGATGTCCCAACCTAAACATTTGGTAAACAATAACAGATACCATGACTCTCAAATTGAAATGAAATTGTCACTCACTATATGGTAAATTAACCAGTACGCTATATTTTGAAATCACTTAAAAAACTGAGGAGTCAATTTATATCCTTTTAATGCAACTTCTCCTCTTGTTTCATGTTTTCAAAAGCACATCCCTAGCGCAGCTTAAGTTGGCAGCTTTTAATAGTTGTATTGTTGCAATTAATCTAAATGCATGGAAATAATATCTCTACTCTGTTATTATAAATTCAGCGCACAAAGTGTTATAACTTAAACTTTACGAGAACTTGGTTAGATATGTTTCTTCTACCCTCTTAGTATTCTTCAGAATTGATTCTTTCAACCAACATTCAACATTATGAAAAACTAGTCTACCATTTATAGGTTTGAAAAGAACACTAGAGAAATAGAAAATGTGTCACCACCGGGGATCGAACCCGTGGCCTCCGATGTTAACATACACTATTTCTCTAGTCGACATATTTGTTCTCAATCATCCACTGGTGGACATCGACATCCAGCTCAACGCAATTGGAGACCAGCCTCTCAGCGCCATGTGACTTGACCAAGGAAGGACTGCCCTCCGATCCGTCATCAATCCAAAGCCCATTAAAGTTAGAAAGTATCATCGAGAAGAGAGAATTTGAAATGTTAGTTTTGAAAGTTTTTACAAAACTAACATTTCAAATCCTCTCTTCTCGATTTATGGCTTTAGGGTTTGTTTACAAAAAGACGTTTGCAGGTTGTATGAGGATCCAAATGACTCGTGCCAAGCGACTGCGAGTTTCGAGCTGCCTTCCGTTTGTGTCCAGGAGCTCTTCTGAAGGTCGTCCCAGTTTAATAATAAACATCAATGGAGTATTTGCAAAGGTATCCCCAGGAACTGCCGACTAAAACTGATGTTGATATAACTGTCACTGTAAAGTATTGTTTGCTTTATTAATATCAATCTCAATGCAGATCTGCTTGTAAATATTGTTGTTTATTAGTAATAGAACCCACGTAGATGATGAATAACTACATCGTTTTCAACAAACTTCCACCACACTTAACACATCTGCTACTACGATGCTAGTAGCTATTTGTGCGATTTAAGCAGAAATTATAAGAATGCGCTGAGTGCGTTGTTCTGCAGTCAATGCCTATTATCTTACAGTACCCTAATCATGAAAACGAAACAAAAATATCAAAAATTGAACTACCTCTCTGACCAGCAGACGTAACTGGAATGCCTTTATCTCTAAACATACCCAAACACATCAATGTGTCTCGTTCCTTTGACATTTCATTCTTGCATCTGCATATGTAATTATTCACGTGGGTACTTATCTCACACATTCAGCTTTAAGTGAGTGAGTACATGTCGTCTTTTTTTAGCCTACGAGTTGCCAAATAACTTAAAGCAGGGCGTCTATATTACCAAATTGTTGCTAGAAAGATCAAAAGGGATTTCACCCTCAGTGCATGTGATCAATATTGGGCCAGTATTTTAGTCTTTCCTTTGAAGTTCTGATGAGAAACACTGCAACTGAAAAGGATTTAATTGACTCACACAAGTAAATTCCTCTACACTCAAAAATATAAGGTAAAGAGTAGGTTTAAGAGCCAAAAACTCTGGAGCAAGGATTAAAAGAAGTCACTTTTGGAAGGATTTTTACAAGTTTAAAGATTAAGCCACACTGTATGCTGAAACTGACCACATATACACACCAAATTTGGAGTACTTCTATGTTCTAACCCCTTCTTTGACTCATTTAGCCCGTCTTGTTTGTTATTACTTTGTTTTGTTCTGTTACAACAGCAAAAGGGAGAGATCGTTCCTTACGCAACAAAGAGCAATAGTGAAATGAGCCAGTATTGTCAATAAAAATGAATTGTCTGTGGGGTACCCGAAATTTCATCAATAAATGTTTTTCCACGTGATTGTCAATTGTTATTGAGCGTCTGTGGGCTGCTTAACAATATAAATGCGTGCCATTAGCAGTGCAAAAAGTTCAACAAAATAGAACATGTCACTTTTCCACTTAGGCCACATTTTCTTGCTTGCATAATGTTACATTAGAAACTTGACATCTGTATGTGTAGATACATCTCCCGTCAAAAGTAGTCATGCGGTCCCTTGTACATGTTTGTGTATATGTGACTATTCAGAGTTTGCACTGGTGTTTATGCCTTTGTATATATGGAATTTAGGTATCTCCTGTAGAAAAATTAATTCTGCCTATAAACTAGCTTATGTGAAGAAATTTCAAATCATTGTTTTATTAATTAACCTGACTTGTAGTTGCATCCAACAATGACTTCCACATAGCAACTAGAATAGGTTTCTCAATCTTCCACACTCATATGGATATTTTAATGAATTTTATCCTAATTATCACATGTACATAAGTTACTCTAAATTGCTGATCATTATTATGTAAATGGGACATCCAATAAACAGCTGCTAAAGCTATTTCAAGTGTGATTGGTCTATGTGTGTTTGCAAGATACATATGGAGATACTTGCAAGAAAGCAAAGGAACAAGGGTCTTTAAATGATTGAACAATGGGGTTCCCTCGTGCATCCTTCATACTCAGCAATTCTGATAAAAGAACACTAATTTCCATGAGTCTAATGTGGCCAAAAATGTGCTGAGCATTTACATTTACACTGCCATTTTATCATCACCATCCTCACTGATATCATCATCAAAAGCTTCATTATTACCACCATCATCGCCACCATCACCACCATCACCATCATCACCATTGTCATCATCATCACCATTGTCATCATCATCATCATCATCACCATCATTGTCATCATCATCATCATCATCATCACCATTGTCATTATCATTGTTGTCATCTTCATCATCATTACAACCATCACCATCGTCATTGTCATTGTCATCATCATCACCATCATCATCACCATCATCATCATCACCATTGTCATCATCATTGTTGTCATCATCATCATCACCATCAACATCATCATCATTATTGTTGTCATCATCATCATCATCGTCATCATCAACAATAACATTATCACCCTTAACATTGTCTTCGTCCACATCTTTTCTACATTTCACATAGTGTCTACATAAGCTGGCCCGTCCTGGAAAGTTCGTTGTACTTGGTCGACGTTTGGCAGTATTTATTGATCATAAGGGCAACGCAAGATCGCCTGCTTCAATGTATTCACGGCTCATATTAGCGGGTTAAATACAAGTTAAAAACGCATGAACTTATGGAATGGTTCTGGTTCTCTGTTTCATATAACACGGTGTCTCATCTTACGTTATCTTTTCATAGTATTCTTAAGTAGATAGGCAAAGTAAACCGTAATGGTAAGTAATACGACACAATACAAATAGCGAGAGGTTATAGGATAGTGTTTTGCCCGTTCCAATTACATAAGTCTTGTAAAGGCAAGGAATGGATGTAGTATCTGTTCTCATTGATGACAGATGCTTTCCATAATCCGCGAGAGGCGGTCCTACTGGGAGGTTGAGCCTGCCTCATGGCTTGCTTCTCTGCCCGGTAGTACAAATTGAGGGGCGTCGCCCTTGGACGCCTCAGCTGCCCTTTTGTTTATTAGTTAGCCTGTTTGGTGTTTTTTCTGTTTATTTAATGTAGTTTCAATGTCGGACCCACTGCTTATCAGGGTTCTTTGATTGAGAGATTGCCATTTCTACTGTTTCATCTAGAGTGTAAGAGTTGAAAGAAAATTCCTGACTTCGTTAACCGCTAAAGTTGTCGTCTGCCAGTTCATGTTGGCTTTTAGGACTCACAGCAGTTATGATGTACAAGATCGATTTGAAGATTGGGACTTCCAAAGAAAATGATCTAAGAAATATACGCAAATACATGCATTAATAAGCAGTATACGTTAAGCATACTTTTGAAAGTTGGCAGAAAAATTCAGGGTTCGTTAACCAGTTAAAATGAGGTCTAATTTTTGATGCTCGTATAACATTTACGGCAATTATGATGTACTAGATCGATTTATAAAGGTTCGGACTTACTAAAAGATTGACCTACGAAATTTAAGTGTACACAAGTAAATGCACCAAAGATCAGTATGCGTTGAAAAGACTTGTGAGTTGGAATTTAAACCCCTTGATTACTGTAGCCAATAAAACAGGCATGGGCAACCCCCGTCCCGCGGCCCAGATTCTGCCCGGAGGTGTGTTCAATCAGACCCGTGCGTTATCTCACAAATCGCATACAATACGGCCCTTATAAAAACTCTGGATACGGTCCGTCAACAGTACTAAGGTACAGATATTGATTGATCTTCCAATTGCTATTTCGAGTAATTTTTGTGGCTTTGTTGGTGCAGGACTGACTTTAACTACCTTATTTTCTCTATGTGCCACACCTTGTTACCTCGCTGTTATCTGGCAGAGAGACGTTGCTGCTGAAGCGAGTCTCCTGTTCCTAAGGTTCCTCTCGTATGTAACAGGTTAAATCAATCTTTGAAAAAAACCTTCCAGAATATGGCAGCAATGTAGGCTAACTCAGAGTTGCGAGCGCTGTTGCCATTGTGAACTTGTTGAATAGATTCTATATGTAGAGAAATGATCAAAAGTTTGGAAATAAGTAGAAAAAGCTGTTTAATAAAATAAGGTATTTCAAGATAAACGGACTTGCAAATATTTATTTTCTATTCAAAACATTTATTTATTCATAAAACGGAAAGTCTAATGTACTTTGTGGGTGAAGAAGCAGTAGTAGTTATGAACTAAGATGTAGAAATAGTAAACACGAAAACAAGTACCATAGTTTTAAAAGTGATGTCAAAGAGAATGAATTTAAGATTTTAAATGCACTATTGCAGTCACACAAGAACATTTTCTCTTAAAGCCTGGTTCACATACACGTAGAACCGACAAGCGTCTGGCGTGTTAAAGGCAGGTTTACTTGCGTGCGAACGCTGCTACTTGGTTGTGAAAGTTAAAATTTGATTTACGTATGCTAAAGCAAAAGTCATCGGAAAGTAACAAAAAATCTTGTTTTTTTTCCAACGAGTTTTCTCTGTTGGTTTCCGACTATCACTTGAATTTCTGGCGCCTTTTTTGTTCTGACGCGGAAATTCTATGATGACGATGACAGATGCAAACTTTGAGAACTATTTGATACCAAGGGGAGATCATATTCCATGGTGAGCACGGGGGTTGTATTCTGGGCGTGATAATTATTTTTTTAAGTATGTAGACCGAAGTGCCACAATCAACAGGATGAATGTAAATCTCCGTCAAAGAAATTCTGACGCGAAATGCTCCGTTTTGGTTATATGCACTTGCAATGACTGGATCGGGCATGTGAATCAGCAGAAGTAAAGTAAAACGATCTCCTTGCTTGCTCCTCCTCTCAGACCCCAAAAAAGTACTCCTTTGCCCGAAAATTATTGGGACATGCATCGACGGTTCTGCAGACGGTTGAATCGAAGGGGGATAGGGTAAACTACCGCCACTTGGAATTGGAAAAAAATTCCTTAATGCTACAACAATGAAAGACACGCACAGTGAACGAACTCTTGATTAAACGTTTTGCCCCTAAAAATATAACATTTTAACAAACTGGGGGAAAGGGTCTGCAGCCCCCTCAGCGCCTTTGGCCGTGCGCCCATGTTTATCCTGATGTTGTGACAACGCGTCCCACTGAAACGTCGGTGTAATAACACGCAAGGCTAAATGTACTAATAGACGTTTGTTTCAATATGACCAATATATGGTAAGAGCAGTCGACTCAAAATGGAAAGACGTAGTCAATTACGTCTTCTCCTCTTTCAGTCACGATGCTAGGCCTTTCAGACCTTAAGTATGTCAATATGGTGATACATTACAAGCTTACTTTTAAAATCTCTTAATTTCCAATAACGAAAGCTTGCTACCTCTTCGTATTAACAAGACTGCTTTTAGGCTGCTTGCTATTCCTTTTCCCACAGTTAATACATTTCAAGGGAAACTTGTATCAATGCTAAGACTACTTTCATTCAGCCTTAGTATTTGATATAATTTAAGCGTCATAAAAACCTTCTGCTGTTTTTCTTACCCCAAAACCTGTAATACGTACATTATTACGTACGCACAGACTTGATCTAAAACGTTGTTGAATTTTTGTACCAAAAATAAGCTTAGAGAATGACCTGAAACTTCCACTAAACAGAATTAATTGGAGCTGAGGGGGGTGAAATGTAGACTAACCTGTACAATTAACTCCGTTGCCAGAATATCCTATGTTACACGTGCAATAGAAGGATCCCTTTGTATTGAAACATGTGGCGTCAGCATGACAGTTGTGTGTTCCTTCTACGCACTCGTTGACGTCTGACAATACAAAGAACAGAAATAGATGCACCTCTTTATCGTAACAGAAGAACTATACCTAGGTATAAGACTTTGCAAAGAGTTGAGGGTTTGCAGTCTGAAACAGGACAGATAAACAATAGGGGAACAGAAATGTGGTCCTTACTGATAAATTTGGATCGCCACTAATAGTGGATTGGACATAACAAACATCATATATGATAATATCATATGAGATGGCCTAGCAGCTAGAATTTTTATGTCAACTAGTCCAATCCTGAATAGGGGGCTCCTGTATATCGGTATTATTATTATTATTATTATTATTATTATTATTATTACTATTTTTTCTTTCTTTATTGATAAGGATAGGGTATTGTTTACCCTTTTTAACTAGAAATTTTGTATTCTAATCAGTTATACATGCCTAATAGTCGTAGGTGCTTGACTGTATTTAGTTGATATATGTTGAAACAAAAAATTGCGAGTTTAAAAAAAATTATCATAATTAACATCATCATATAGGGTATGATCATATGAAATGAAAAACATCTAAATAGAAGTAAAAATGTATGCAATTTGGTGCTTGGTAATCTCCTAGGCTGAAACTGTAATATCATGACCAGTTTAATATTTTTAATCTTGTTGAAACAGCATATATAGTTGAATTGGTTTTATCTGCAAACTGGACACAAATAGCGTCTTAATTGCGCTATAGCACTGATAGATTCACTGCATAACCCATCAAATAATATACTTGTGTACGGTGCGATGTGTTGAGAAGACCATTTACACGTGCTTTTTTGTAAGCAACTTTATTTTCGGCGTCAGGCCTCGAGTTGCTTAGCAATTTTTCAAAATGAGGCCTGGAGTTGCTTAAGTAGTTGCTTAGATATCACTACAGGTTATCGTCGAATTTCGTGGTGTTGTAAATGATGAAATACCAAATGATGGTTGGAACTTTGATCTCTTTGCTTGACACTTTATCAACAGTGTGATATTTGTTGTTTATCAACAGGCGCAATATTTGGTATACGGGCATTTGGTGGCAGGGTTAACACTGTGATATAGTTATAATTGCGATTCCTCGAAAAACGTTTTTGTGACGTCATAACTTTAGTACTCTATTGGTTATTATGCTAGGAAGCGTTGCAATAAAACCCATCAGACCTAGAAATAGGCAGGAATAATCAAAGTTCAAAATGCTAGGCAAAAATTGCAAAATTATAAAATAAAGGAACTAGAATCGTAAAAGGTAGCTCCTTTGACGCACCAGTGGCACCTTTACTATAAGAACTTAGATGGCCCTCTGTGGAAGAATTGGTTCATAGGGAGACATCAATTATGGTGTACTAATTATTAAATCTCCTTGCGTCGGAGAAAGGATGGAAAATTTCCCCAAGGTTGTCTGATGTTCATTCTCGACCCTTACAGCACATAACACCAAATGCAACTTCGCTATTCCTTAAATGAGAACAGGTTATGGCCAAATCGCGTTTGCATAACGTGGAGTCAAGGTTTGGGACAACCTTGATACAAATACTGAATTATCCACAACTCTCATGGCATTTAAGAGATAGGGAGTTGATAATATTTTAGGATAAACAATGTTTCAAAGCTTCAACTTCAAACTCGACTTCACGCACTTTGTTTTCATCTTAAAGTATCTTATTTCATCTATTGCTAGGCTTAAATCTATATGTAAATGTTGATATACATGTAAATGTTTATCGCTGATTTCGGTAAATATTTTGTTTTAAACAGGGCCAATTGGAGGGCAGTTGAAAACGTGACTTACTCACCATGTGAAAAATATCAAATATAAAATAGAAATTAAAAGTAGTCAATAATGCTCTGCAAAAGCGTCTTTCAGCAATACATAGCATAAAATGAAAGACCGACATTAATAGGTACTAAACAGCTCTTCTTCTATCGCTGCTATACTCCAAGGAGACGCTAGTTTCCTTTCGAAAGAATATCAAGAAACTAACTTGGACCCAAATAACACAGCTTTGCCAACTTCTTCTATCAATTGGAAAGATCAAGTAGTCTCGAAGCACTTCTGACAGCCTCACAATTCAGATGGCTAGGCCATGTAAGGAGGTTGCCACACAGTACACTACTAAGGATTGCGTTTTATGGAGAATTCACACGAGGAGCACGAGAATACTATAACGTGCAAAATGATGTAAAGGCCATAAATGGTTTCCCTTCTGTTGTTTACTGCGTGCATTTTGATGGCAAGGACCAAATTCCTGGGGGGAACTATCCCCTTTTCACTTGTCGGTCCCTTCGGGACATTGTATGTAAGAATGTTAAACTGTTGCTGCTGGCGTTTGGACTTTGTACGACAAATGACCTCTTCAAAAATAACCATATCCAGATCCTTTTAAAACCTAAGAGGGAGGGGAAAGGAGCTGGAAAATGCCCTACCGGGTTTTCTAAAGATTAAGTTTTCATTTATTTTGATGTAACCAAAGCGTGTAGCAACAGAATTTGCTGTATGTAAAAAGAAATGAAATTAATATCCGACCTGATGTATAGGAAAAGGTCATAACAGTGCTTATATAAATGGTAGAGTTTATCATGTCTTCTGTCTCTGTCTTTTTTGCGACTCTATCATCTACGGCAATGACTTAGTCGAAAAGTGTCAGAAAATTTAAAGAGGTGTTTCTGTACCCAAATATGACGGCAATCACTATTTCCATTAAGGATCCGACCTACACGAGGTCTTTTGAAAGCAACAAAAGTGAAACCCTAGCACGGATATTTTGTCCACTACCCAACTTGAAAACTGTACTTTTGGACTTTTTAGTCATTTAGGCAGTATGTGCGTCCTCTGAAGATACACGGGGTCTAACCAGGCTTTCGTAGATCTTGCAAACACCATAACAAATTATTGTTGTAGAACCCCCATCTTCACACTGCTTCATATTTTATGATTAACGCCAGTGCACTTGTAGTAATAGTAAAACATGAACGTTTCTTATTGATTTTATACAGACAAAGACTTAAATAAATGATCGAAATAAATTCACCAGAGGAGGGATCACAACGTTTCCTTTGGCATCTGTTGATAAACGAACGTTGTTGGGCATTAGACAACTAAAGGCTGTAGAGGAATTGAAAGAAACTCTCTTTACATGCGATATTCTTAAAAACATGCAAAAATTTTATAGAAGGATAGTACAAAATAGAGTCGATGGCAGGTATGCCCCCGAATTGTTCTTAACTACGATACAAATTTGTGTATTGCGGGCTTTCAAAATTAGTAAATGCATTTCTTTATTCTGGAAAAGATTTATTTTTACCCATGAACTCGTTGGCTGATTCCATTTATTCCATGGACGTCTAAATGATAGCATGATGCTATTATCTAGAAGTCCCTGCTTTATTCTTGTCTCACTTCTTTGCTTCGAAATAAGGATTTTTCTAAGAAAAATTGCTACGTTATGAAGAAACCAAAAGGAAGACTTGTTTTTTCGAGACGTGGATGTCTAGAGTAATGATGATCCTTTGTGTACGTGAATTCCGTGGTACTTGAATGGGTGGGTTCCGGTTATTTTAATTGGCAAGATTCATGCTTATAAAAGCATTTGACATTATTCAGAAGCTTTCTAGGGGAGTCTAGTCCTTGCAGGAGACCAAGTCCATCCCTCGCCAAAACAATTTTCTTAAAGGGAGTAACATTTCAATTGGAAATGTTGCCAGGTTTTAGAGGGTAGTGTCAAAGGCAAGATATACAGAATGCGCAAATGTTTTAATGTACGATCGCGAAAAGACAATCTGAATTTTCAGTGTCCGGCTCCGGCCGCGATTGTGACATATTTCTATTTCTCTGGTGCCTTTTCAAAACTGACACTCTCAATTATTGCCAAGGAGGTTCTACTTGCCTGAACGTTTTGATCAGTATGACCTAACCAGTACAGCATACACGATAAATCTGTTTAGAGTAGCTAGATCATGCAACTTGATTCATAGGTTGGAGGGGAACGACATTTACAGGGCCTCGCTGAAAGGCTAAGATAAAATCAAAATCTATGTCATACTGTGGGTTCCGAAACCTTGACGCGCTTTTCTATTCACAGTATCTCTGGAATTTCAGCCTTATGATGATTTGACAAAATTAATACTTGGTGAATTGGGTTCTTCTATGGGTCATTCTAATTAAAATAAGAAAGTAATGAAACAGACAGTAATTGATAGCCATAGGAAAGTGTTTGAGAGTCGGATAATATTAGAAAATGTCATATCTGGAACTTGTCTTTTAAAAGAGGAAGGCAGCGGTGGGGTATTCCAAAAACTATTCATAGGAATTTACTATTGAGGCTGATAATGGCGTTTCACAGCTTATATTCCACTTTGAAAGGAACTAAGCCATCGGTTGCCCAAAAACTACATCGCGCATCAAATATCAAAAAGAGCGTTCTTTAGTGGGGTCAGTATATTAGCAATCCTGTAAGAGTACGTACGGGCTTGACTGCGTCAACAGCCACTCATCTTACTACGCTTTTACGTAAAGAGGCCTGTTAAGAAAGATCGCGAATTATGATCAATACATTAAAGTTGCACCTGATCGCTTTTCTTAAACAACTTTCTGTGGTTCTGAATTTCGCCTTGCGTTTCTTATATGCATTTTTTTCTTTAAATAGTGAAGCGAAAGAGGCAGTGCAGTAGCTGCCGGGAATGTTGTAAGTTCACAAAATCTACAAGGATACACTTACACAAAACAGCAAAAAGTATTTTGAGAATCTTTACAAAAATACAATCCTTTCATTTACAGCGACACACAAGACATACTGCATTGTACACTGAGAATGCTAACACGCTTATGCTATAACGATTCCATCAATGTGAAGTTGGATACTATATTTGGCTGAATAAATACCAGGGGCAAGTTTCTAAAAATCTGTAAAACAGGGATGCTGAAAATGGGCTTAACTCCGCTTAGTACACATAAAAACTGAAGTGTTTTAGAAGAAATATCGTCCTCCCGGCTTACTGACAAGAGTATATCCTTAGCAATTTTAGCTACGTCCACGGTAAAATCCTGGCTACATCTCCTCTGGAGCGCTTTTAGTTTTGACAGAGTTTGTTTTGAAAGTATTATTTTTTACATAACAACGAAATTTATAGACACACATTAGGGGTATAGCCATAACCACAAAATTTGAATCCCTTCGCTATAAATATTTTGGTTGACTTTGAGGAGCTCGTCACGGAGGGTTTTGATGTTAAACCCATCACCTACCCCATAGAACTATTTGATAACTTATTGAATAACTGCTCAAATCTTGTCGAAAAAGTGCTTGGTGGATCCGTAGGAAATTTCTCTGATCTAATCTTAGGCAGATCGTTTGTTGAATAAAACTATTTAGAATATATCATCGTTTTGAACCCTTCAGAGGAATCGTCGATGCTCCGTTGTCATGAAAGCGATTTGATAGTTTACTTGCAACAGTACGAGTGTACGAGGTATTCAGGTCGGTTTCCCCAGGCTACTTTCCTGTACACTGTAAACAAGCATTATCATGGATAACACTACATATTTGAAAAAAGCCTTTGGTATGAAAACGCCTCCGGCAAAGTTCTTACTTACTTGATCTTAATGAACAAATGGGAAGTTGTTTAATGCATCAACTGGTATTTAGAGTTGCTTACAAAGCATTATTTTATAAAACATGTGTAATCAAATGTTATAAAGAATTTAGAAAATTTATTCTGTCAGTAAATAAATCGTCGTCAGAAGGCATGAATCAATTTGCTGAAGCAGCAACAATCAAAAAGCTTTATCAGAGAAAATTAAGGAAAATTACCATTAGAACTTGAATCAGACGTATCATTAAAAATTCTCTCTCTACTAGGTTGCCGTTTAAAGATTTCGTTACGCCACCAACGTAGGTTATTCCACTTCTATCATAAAATGTGATGGTAGGCAAACGAAACCAGAGATTATCACGTATTCGTCACAATAAGTCAAGGGTTTACTAGATTGTTATTTCGAATCCTAAACTGTTGTTTAGGAAGCAGTAATCAAATCGAAATTGAACCTATTTGAAACTAAAGTTCTTCCTTAACAGGGACGGGGAATGGTAAGGCGATTTGGGGGTCAAATAGGCTGGGTTCAAATTATTTTTTTCACATTCCACTAAGGTGCCGTTGGTCATTTTGTGGAAAGGGGTGTTTCGTGTCGATATGCATATCTTCATGTGACTGTGACGCAATGTCTGTCGTAATCAATTTCAATTTGATAAAGCTGAAAACTGGTCACGGAAAAAATGAGATTTGGCAAATCTTGGAGGGGCCATGACCTCCTGTTCCCCCGGATAGGGATACAAATAGCACGTCCTAAAGCTGTGACTTAACCATTATACTATGCAGCCTGACAATGTCCATCAATTTCTTTATGATTTCCTGAAACAAAGAGAAACTACTACCACGAACCTGAGTGTAGCTTTTCAAGTCGGACTAGAAATTTCAAACATAGCAGCTTTGAATGATAAATAAGAGACGCATCGCGGAGGGTGCTCTTCTCTTTTCTTTTTTGAAACTGGCTGTTGATATCGTGCTTCTACCCAGTGCATATCTGTTTAGTAAGTCAGAATAACACCCGTTATTTAGCCGTCGATGCAACACGCTTTATAGTACAGTCAAATTAAGGTTGAAAGTCGGGCAAATTGCAAAAGAATTTTCGAATGCACTTTTGAGGACTTCATAGCATACATTTATACCAAAAAAAAGTCCTAAGCGAAATATGCCCGGGAAAGTAGTTTTCAGGGGGGGTCATATTTTGGTCATTTTGTGCCTAGAAACAGCTCGATTATTGAGGAAATTGTATGTTTTTGGACCTTTAAATTCATTATAGACTTAACATTTTGATGTGGGGGTTGCAATCGTAGGTGGGGGTTGATTTTTTGATATGGGGGTTCATACCCCTCTGCACACTATCGTTTGCGTAGCTTTTAAATTTTGTTTTTCAAACCTAATGGGAGAGTCCGTCCATTTTATCCAGATATGACCTTTTAAGCCAACTCCTTTTGACTTCTTTCCTAGACTCGGCTGGATGTATACGCAACACACTCCCCAGCTGGAACGTCAGTTCAAAATATGGTTCACTACGCACAGGTATTGCGGTCTTTTAGTCCTATTTGATATTTCTGTGTTGAGAATTTTAACTTTTCTTTGTCTATTACAGTAATTTGCGCGATAAAATCTAAATACTTCACTTCCTTTAGAAGAGATAGTGACCAATTCCAAATTTCATGTTTGTTAGGTAAAAGTGAAAGCTATATAGTACCATGTAATCCAGTGTTTCCCAACCTTTTTCACCCATTTACCCCCTTTCAAGTCCCTAACGTTTCATACACCCCTCCCATGGACTAATAACAATAAAAATTTAAAATCAACAATCACAGCAACTTCAATGATTATTGCCTTTCATCCGATATACAAAATGATCTACGCATGTCACTTTCCAACGTCTGCGTCGCATTATTATAATAGTGTCATAAGTACAGGTAGTTAATGAGAGCCCTGTGCCTGATAGGTTTCCATTATATTTTCGATGCGGGGTTGAATCTTAGTCAGCTTTAGCCGAAGGTCTCCTCTCATTTTGTCAGCGTCCTTGCAAAAGGCCTTGAATAGCCTCTCAGACTTCGCGTTTGCTTTGATGGAGTTGATTGCTTTTATGACAGCCGTCATTGCTGTATACAACTCAGGCGAGAGATTTTTTACCACGAGATTTCCACTGTGAATCACGCAGTGAACTGTCATTAGTGCAGGATTGACTTGTTTCAGCAACATGAGCAAACCATGGGGTTTTTCCCATCGTCGCGGGTGCTCCGTCCGCGGCACAAGAGATCAGGTTTTTTATGGAAATCTCGTGATCATCGAAAAACGTAGTGAATGTCGCGAATATATCCTGCTGACAATTTATACAATTTATACTCGATGCTAATTGTAGGTGATTGATTCATCTTCGATCCGCATATTTTAGTGGGAAGCTGTTTCCGTAAACGTCAACCCTAACATTGTTCTCCTGTTGTGTTCCCTGTTGTGTTTCTTTCTTGTTGGCATCCATACCTCAGGAAATTCTACGCCCTTGTCCCTTTTGATACTATTAGGGTGAAATCTGATTTGGATAGCCTCCTTAACTCTGCGGGTGTACCAGTTCTGCTCCCGATCTATTAGCCTAATTTCACTCCAACGCGGGCAGTGGCCAGCATTTTGCGCATGTTCCGAAACAGCAGACATTTTGCGTGAGGCCCAGGCGTATATCTCAATGGTATTCCTTGATCCTCTCTTTCACCGCCCTTCCAGTTTCTCCAATGTAGACGTTGTATTAACAGAGGGCTTTGTCATTTATTACACAAAAGGCTCTTCTGCTCTGAGCTGGGTGTTAGCTGCAGTGTGAGATCTGGTTTTGGTGCAGTTGGTTTTATGCTTTCTTCAATTTCCTTTTCACTGCATCGCTGACTATGAAGCCTAAAATACCCACACGGGTACTAGGCAAATCATTTACAAAGATAAATAGGGAACCATTTTGCTGACCATTTAGTAGAATAAGGCGACGGACCTAGTTGTGAAAATATGTCAATCCTAACCAATATCTAAGATCTAACAAAACAGAAAGTTTAAAGAAAATATAATGAAAAAATGACGTATTGTACAATGGAAGTAACAAGAAGAGGAATAGAAAGGAAGGCTGGAAATAAAGAAATGATGTACTTGGAGACTAACCAATTTAACTTTTTACCCACCAACTCTTTCCCGTCTGTACTTTCATATCGCCTTACTGCCTACTACAACGAGTCTAGCTTATCTATGAAATTTTGATTTATGTATTATATACTGCATATACAGGCAGCTGAATGTTTCAAGAAGTTATTTAATAAATGTTGAAGATCTTACAAATTCCAGCGCTGTTAATGAAGGGTAGTTTATGTACGTAGTAAGCAATATCAACAGATTATACATTTCATAGGGAGTTTATCTAGAATGTATTTAGTGTATATCAGAAATAATGGAACGTTTAGAATGTGAGAACTCACCAATTTCCAGTGTTATTTCTTAACATTGTGGTGATTATTGTATTTGTTGTTTACTTCTTCCTACTAACTATTTAGGTACTGGCAATTAAATCCTGTGAAAGTCAACAGTTTGCACCAAAATTGGGATTCAGCAGTATTAACAGCCTCAGAGGAATACAAACACAGGATGGTAAGGATTTGGTCATATTAACAAACCCTAGTAGGATACCTGGTAGAATATTAACTGTTAGGTGTTTGTGTGCAGAGCAATTGGAGGAAGTCACAGATGCCAATTTTATTTGAATAATTATTGCCTACCAGGATTTCTTTGATCTACTTATAAAAAAGGGTTGATCTTTGATAAGGATTGGGTGTCACATTAGTTCTTATTGATTACATATACTCCCCATGACCTACGAGAGTCAATCCTTCTCGAAAGTTGAGCATACCACATAGACTATTTATCAGCCTGTTAGCACATGCTTGGGGGGTGGCGGGCATTGCCCTTGGATGATCCAACTGCCCTTTATTTGGACATGTAGCATGGTTTTGTAGTTTTGCTGTAAATTGAGAGTTAGTTCAATATTGGTTCCACTGCTCATCCGCTAAGGCAGAGTTCTTCAAAGTTTAAGTCTAGGACCACTAAGAAGAAAATAACGGGAATGAGAACAAGAACAGGAACAAGAAGATTATGATTATGGTGGTGGTGATGATGATGATGATGATGATGATGCTGCTGCTGCTGCTGCTGATGATAATGATGATGATGATGATGATGATAATGATAATGATGATGGCAATAAAGTGGACTGAAGTACAACCTCATAAGTAAAACAAACAGGTAATGGATATGTGAGTTGCTTCTGTTGGCGTTTCTTGGATTAAGGACATTGATAGCATTCGGATAGAGAAAAGAAGGGTCTATTTCTTATTTCTTATAATTCTTATGCCTCAATCTAGCAAAGCGTCTGTCTAGTATCTGACACCCATACAGGGAGAAGAAAAGCGATTTTATTGGGCTGGTTTGTGAGGTGGCTAAACAATGTTTGTATTACCGGGAGGAACAAAGGCTCGCTGTACGCATTTGAAGCTTTTAAACTTTTTTGATGACATAAAATCGATATGTGAAGGTGATTTGTCGTGGACCCCTTTCTACTTTATCTCCACATTCAGAATATCATATAGATATTGAGTGACCAACAGTGATAATTAGTCCTAGGACCCAACCGGGATTAAAAGCCGCAACCATTGGGTCATGTGACAAGAAGCTTAACCGCTCTGCCGATGGCTACTTTTGATTGAAAATTGCTATGCATTCATGCTATTAGTGACTTCCTAAACAAGTGCTGTATGTGTTTCTTAGCGACTTTAAATAGTATTGGCAGTTAGAAGCAAAAATTAACGCAACCTTATTCTTTTCTGTCAACATCAATTGACACCACCCGATATTACGTCCATTTGTGTCTGCGATATTACTTTCATTTGTGCCTGTTTCAGAGGACAGATGGAATGCGTTGTGCTCCACAAAGAAAGCAAGCTATCTGTCTGTCGGGATTACCTACCGTCACCATTGTAGATCCTACAACTAACCACTGGTTCTTATTTTCGAAACGAACCTCTTCATTAAAGTCTTTTTAAGCTCAAGAGATTTAACCGTCCTCTTATCGTTAAGGTGCTACACTAACCGAATTCCTATTATGTGTATCACACCTCTGGCTTAGGACCAGATTCTTTATCCGAAATGTCCAATACATAGGCCGTGCTTCAAAAAAATTGAAGCCTACCTTGACATCTTGATACACTCACTACAAACGTGATCTGTATGACTCCCCCTCGTGCCCTTCATGGCCTCTAGTCTTCCATGCCGCAGACTCTAGAAAAAGTAGTACATCACTTTGCAGTGGCTATATTTACTTGGTACACGCAAAATAGATATTCAAAACCATGAATTCCAATCAAAAATTTACTGTTGACAGCTGACGCTTAGAGATTCATTTGTTATATTAGCTATTATTCTTAACACTCTTTATGGCACCATTACTGACAGTATTAATAATGCAAAGGCGTAAAATTTAGTAGAGACTGTATTATTCGTATTCCAGAATTCATTTAAGTTTATACAGCGAGGAAAGACATCAATAGACTGAACGTATTGTTTCAAACTTAGAATTCATAAAATATGACTATTGCTCATCTGCTAGTCGAAAGACGATCATGCTCTTACAAAGTTTAATTGAGAAAGATCGACAGAGTTAACCATAAAGGAAAAACAAATAATCAAGATGTGTATTCATATGTATTAATGACAAAAGAAGATGTTTTGAACTCCTACTACAAAGCACACTACAAATTAAATTGACGACACTTGTTTGAACACCTTTTATATCTTAAAGTGAAAAAAAATATTAAAAAACTGTTATAAGCAAGAAAAGCAGTTCAAAAATTGGACTATTATTTGTTTCATAGGGAATTAATATGAAAGTATACCCCAACTTTTTAATTTCTGCATAGTAACTGCAAATTTTGATGAAGGTTTACTTTACCTTCTCCACTTAACATTTTCTTTACCCACTTCATGGAGTTTGATGGTTTGATAGAACTCTCCATCTGATTCTATTTTGGTACGTCCTTATCCAACAGTTCCGTTGCTCTCAAATTTTCTTGTACAGTCGTCAAGTTTTCTCTAGTCTTACTGGAGGTCTTTTGCCAGGTCTTTCATACACCACATATACACCAAGATTCAATTGTACATTTTCCATCATCCCCGAGGAGGGTTAACCACTTTATGGATGTTAATGAAATTTATGTCTTCCAAACATATGAACATATATATTCCCTAAGGCAGTTTCATATCTCATAAACTACCTGGTTTACGGATTATTCCAAAATGTAGACATTTAACAATTCCTACTGCAAGTAGTTCACTACAGATAATAATCTGAGGGCTCAAAACGGATGTGATGTGTAACACGTAACTTAAGAATGTACATTAAGCTTGTTAATTGCAACTCAAGTACCTAAATACCAAATTCTGTCGGGTAAACAAAACCCAGTTTCTAATGCTATAGATTAGTAAGTAAAAACCTTAGGACAACACGACTTCTTCGATAGATCTTTCGTGTCAGTTTAAGACTTTCACCTCAAGTCAAAGTTAAATGTCCTTCATTCGCATGCAGTATCTTACGAACAAGTATTTGTCAGTTTTATTTATTTAAGAAGTCAAGCCAATTAAATAGCAACCTGACTCTAAAAACAGCTTTGTAAAGTTGCTTTTTTGCAACCACATTACTTCTTCTTATTTAATTAACTTTTTACTATCAGGAAGTCACTGTATAGTAACAGACATATCAATAGTAAAACAGAGAGTATCATCAAGATGAATAGATCTCTAATGTGGAGCTTAAAAGGGCTAATGGGGCGACTAGAGAAATGGCGTATGTTAACATCGGAAGGTCGCCTAGCTCAGGTGGTAGAGTACAAGCCGCAAAAGCGTTGGTCACGGATTGGATACACTGTGGTGACATATTCTCTATTTCTCTAGTGTCTTTTAATAGTAACAAGTCCGCTGTTAAAGAAGTGTTAGTCAGAAAATACACCATTCATCAAACTGCAATATGTCCTATTTTATCCTTGTACAATACGTCTAACACAATCACCATCCTATCAGCTCACCCACAACAACTCAACTCTTCAACAGGAGCTTTCCAAATTACATTGGCTCTTCATCTCCCTTAAAGAATAACTGTCGATGGAAAAAAAAGTGACAAGCCTAAATTATGAAGCAATTTAAGTACTCAGGTGGCAAAAATAAATTAGTTGCAAAAATTTCCTACGGTGGCACACCTTGCTTCCTACAATAAGCAACTCATGATGAATCCAAAAATTGCAAGAAATTTCTTACCTCCATTGATGTAAAGCGAGGTTCTCTCTTTCCTTGTGCGTGGAAGAACAAATACTGACTTCTTCCCGTTAATTCTTAGCAGCTGATTTGTGCCCTTCTTATAAGCTTTAAACTCGATTGGTTTCTTCCCCTTATAATTTGAAAACGTTGCCTCATAGGATGCAGTGTCCAAGTGGCTCACATCAAAAATCTTATCTTCTCCCGCGTAATTCCACTTAATGCTGACGTCACTGTCTCCACGATTGTAGACGTCAATGATAACATAGTAGAGTGTGTCTGGCGTAGCAGTTGCAATACCTTCAATATACGGACGAGAAAAGATTATAAAAATGGGAATGGCCATACTAGGAACATCAGTTGATAAAATTAGAGAGCCTGAGTAATCTTAGCCTTCACTGCAGATGCAAATTTCATGATTAACTACAGCAAGTGCAACGCATCACAATGGAATGTAGTTTGATACCTGATGATGCATGCTGAGTACTATACCAAGGCAGCAACGTAAGTATTAGTCATTCAAGATGAACAAGCTTCCTTAGCATGACAAGACGCAATTCATTAAGGAAGAATGCAACAGAATAAAGTTCTTTAATTCTCGTAAAATCAAAAATTACTGAACATAGAGCGCAAATTAGTACGTTAACTCAACATTTCTGACATTAATTGCATATTTTCCATGCTAAATGTTGGAGACATGTCAAATAAATACACTACGATGACAAAAAGCATCTACATTGTATGAGTAAGTAAATAAATCGAAGAAGAATAGATGAGCAAAGGAAGAAAAAGGGAGAACAGACAAAAAATATAACAAAAAGTGTAACCAAAGAAACTTAAACTAAAAACAAACACGACACAAAGAAAAAGAGATGATAGTGAGCCGGGAACTCACGGAAAAGAAGGACCACTGGGTAAAAACTGAATACCAATAAAACCATAATCAAGGGAGAGGTGTATAAGAACGTGTATTTCTACGAGAGAGATTTCCGTACCATAAATATATACCACTGTACGGTTCGAGTTGATGCTTGGAGTAATTGAGATCGCATTTGTTTGGTTCATCTTTACCAAATCGTTGGTTTTCGAATCGTAAGCTTTAAAGGAAACCATAGCAGGGACTCCAGAAGATGCAATACTCAGTTTCTCTGTGCTTTGGCTGGCTGGTGGGACAAAGAACTTCTTTTGCTGACCATTGAGTGTATACTTGACAACAATGTTCTTTACTCCACGATTTACAACAACAAATGTGATACCGTATGTCTTCGGAGGAGCTGTAAAACGGGAAGAGGCTGATCGTAATTGAGTAACAAGTAATTTTTGGACAACAAAAAGGGTTACGGTATTGTCCTCGATATACGAGTGTATGTGCTAGAAGCTCTTAGTCTTTTCTTAAACAAGAACTCTGTTTAGAATTTCGGAAATGTCAAACCCTTTACACTAACAATAATGCTACTTTTTCTATCGCAGTCACCACGGTAATTGATGCTATACCTATGCCTGTACTACTCATGTTACCACTACTACTGCTGCTGCCGCAGGTACTGCTGCCTCTACTAGAAACGACAGAAAAAGAAACAGAAGTAGTGGTAGTAGTTACCCTAATGCTTCTACACCTTTAACCACCACTGTTGATGCATCCCCTTCTACCATTACCATTGTTGCTGTAACTACTACTACTACTACTACTATCACTACTACTACTACTACTACTACTACTACTACTACTACTACTACTACTACTACTATGAAAGCAGTTTTTAAATCACATATTTTATGTGTTATGTTCTACAAGTTATGTTTTGATATATTAGTATTATTGTTTAGTTGTACTCAAATTAATAATAACATTAGCATGTTAGATTATCAAGAAGTAACACCTAGTAGCATTTTTTATCAGTAAGAGATAAGGTACACGTAAGGTTAATCTATACATGGGCTGTGATTGTGACAGATTGTCAAGTTTTGAGAGCCATTTTTTTATAGATTAGGTTTCACTTTTTAATGTATGTATGTTAACATGAAATAAGTTTGTAGCTTTTATGAATACTTCAGTTATTAGACAAGGCTAAAGTAGTGGTGAAACATGGTACCCATTGGCTTCTTAATAAACCGGGGAAGGTTTAATAAGTTGATATTCTTCTTACCCATTTCAAGATGCCAGTACCATTAATGAACTTTGTTTATGTAAAGAATTTTAAGAACTTACAGTTTTTAAGTTCAGTAAGATCTAGTCTATAAAAAGTTTGTTTTGATATCACACATTTAACTCATAAGTATTCCCATAAGAGCAAGTATATGTCTATTCATGATGCAACCTCTGATATAAACATAGAAATTTTATCATTAACCCCCTTACACCCAAAACATACATGTCTTCTTTCAGATGATCCCCCTTAGAATTTATGTTAACTTATGGACATTTCTGTTGTTACTACTGCATATGATATTAAAGTAAATCATTATTTTTCTATGCAATTATGTTATTGGAGAACTCTTCTACCCCCGCCCCCCCTTCATTTAAGATAGATCCATATGATACCATTGGTAACCAATTGAAAAGAAAACATGTATACTTTTCTTTGTATATGTGGTTCTACTGAAAACAAGATACGGTTTCTGTACTTCATGTAGCATAAGAGGAGGAGTTACACCCACACCCACTCCCTTCGAAAATCTGGAAATGAACATTGTTTCCTGCACACTTGAAAGTTGTTATAGTTGCTGAAATTTTAATTCGGACAACATTAGGGAACTCGCCTCCAGTTCAGCCTCCAGCACACGCGTTGGTATGGCCTGTAATAAAGTACGCCATGATTCGATCTCATCCAGGGAGAACAATAACCATATATGACATTCCAGTAATCATTGCCGAAGCCCAGCTGCAAGCAATGTCAATGAGGAATATTAAAACAGGATTTGCAGCTACAGGCATCTAACCCTGCAATAAGAATTTCTTTAGAGATGCCGATTTTGCGCCGGCTGACGTGACGGACCGTCCAAATCCTGAAGGAGCCACCGACACATATGTCGTGCTGTGTGGGACCAAACCCAGCAACTCTAGATGTTCCGAGCGATCTAATTAATGATGCTGCTGCTGCTGCAAGTCTAGAGCCAGCTGCAGGTACCAGTGCAATTGGTATGGACGCAGAGCAAACTTCCTGCGCTGACATGCAATATGTCTCGCCATCAGCAATTTATCCTTTTCCTCAAAGCACAACCGAGGAAGACTAACGGGGTCAGAAGAGAAAGGGCTACAAAAATACTGACTGATACGCCAGCTCGAGATGAATTGGCAGCTGAGAAAGCAAAGAAAAGTAGGCCCAACAAGGCGACAAAAAGTGTGGCAAAAAAAACTTTTCTGGTAAAAGACAAACCCATAAACAGATTGTGATTTCAGATGACGACACTTATGAATAATTCTGATGACGATACATGAGATGAGGAGCTGGTAAAAGGTGATTTTGTGGTTGTGAGTGTTCACTGTTCAAAGGGAAACTCTCAAAGATACAATGCGGGAGTTGACGCCATTGATGGCGATAAAATAGAAGGAGTTTTCATGAAGAAAATTCCAGGACATGCGCCCATTGAAGGGAAACAGGCCCTCCTTTTTGACCACGACGATGAAGCCTCATTCTAAAGGATATGAAATGAAGACATTTGCCCTGTCTTTATACCATGCAAGTGGAAAAGCTTACATGGGTCCTTCAGGTACAAAAAGGAAATTTCTAAGATGATTTTCGAAGGCAACGAGGTCTGTATAGCATGGCATTCATAAACTGAAAATAATTTGGTGGATCACATGCACGTTTCAGAACGATTGCGACATTTTTTCAGATTTTAGAAGTCAGAAAAGACATGAAATGGTTAGATTTCATCGATCTTGAACACCAATTGTTCAAAACTTGACAAGATCAACAATATTGTTTTATCCGCCAAAATATACTAAGCATCCAATTTGTGGAGAGAAAAGACCAAAAACAAAAAAATGTTACTCGTCCAGCAATTCGCGACAGTTAATGCCCGCGACAATTAAATTTTGCAGCGTTCGCGACAGTTGCTTCCCGCGACAGTTAAAACACAAAAAAATCAAAGCATTCGCGACTTTTCGCGACAGTTTCTTCCCGCGACAATTTCTTCCTTTAAAGTAAGAATTTTAAGAATGTCCAGGAAAGATATGGTTTATGACCAACCATTTTACCCCAGTTTGAAACAGCTGGACCTTGTACGTGACCAGTGCAAAATTAAGCATTTGCTCTAGAAAAGTCTATAAACAAGATCTCAACTGTCTTAATAACTATAAGCCGATATGGAAAAGCAAAAATATGGTCTGTGCAGCATCGATCACCAGATATAAATTATTTTGTAATTCTTGTATTTAAATACAAGTAAGAAAGTGGCTGCTCGTGGAATAAAGCCAAAGAACAGATATGCGAAATGGTTGTTTTGACCTTACAAACTAACAGACTGCATGTAAAATTCTGATATGTATTAGATGGTAAACGTGATAAGACCTTTAGCTGAAAATCTTGTAATGTCTGCCTTTAGAAGAGAGGTTAAGACCTCCCTTTAGCTCTTTCAGCTTCATGAATAAGGTCAAACATTAACAAGAATATTTCTGAGGAATGTGTTTGCTATCTGTTTTACGACTATCATGGAATAGCAAATTTAATCTTAAAACCAAGATGAAGACCTCGATCACAGTTGCCCAAATCTTGCGTGGTGTACTGTAAAACGCAAAGGAATCATTGAAGGGGCAACACAGACTTCTTAAAAGAAATCTTAGAAGGCCATCGAGAGCGCATTTTCATGTAAAGACTACAAACGAATTGTTTTTCACTCTCTTCAATTCCTTTCATGCGAATAATGATTTACGAAATAAATAATTTGGTAACATCTTGCTGTATAAGTATATCTTATATATAAAACAACATTATCTTAGCAGTATCTACATTTCAAAAACAAGATCTAACAATAACAAGAATGGGTCCGAAGAATATATTTGCTATCTGTTTTATGACAAACATGAAGTACTAAATCCAATCCTTAAAGTAGCATTACGGCCCCAAGTACTGTAGATATAGTGAATATAGTGGGCTGCTGTAAAGAAGAAAGGCGTTTAAGAAAAAGGTCGAAAAAGATTGTTAATAGTGCATCTACGTGTAAATGCTAAAGAAGCCTGTTATTGCATTCTAATCAACCCTTTCATGCAAAACACGACATTTAAAATAAACTTGGTTTTCAGATAACATCTTACTTTATCAATATATGCGTTAAACAATATCATCTTAATAAAATATATGTGAAGCTGCTCAAAAATTAAAGTTATATGTGGATTTCTGACTTACAAAATCAAGACGAAATTATTGTACTACGAGAATTGCTGTCTTTATATAACCATTAAAAGCAAGGAGAGATAATCAACTTGGTGTTTCGCAAAACGTTTCTCTTAAAGGTGTACTCTTCTTCCATTGATCCAGATTCAATAAATTCTAACAAAATAGTTGCCTTTCTTAAGAGTACCGTGTAAAAAAGTTGTAAAATCGGGATGCGGCTAGGATTGCAAAATGTTTCCTTTTGTCGTAGCTATACGTCTACACTACCCAGGCAAGACGTTGAGTGAAAGTATTTGTATTTCACTGAATGATCTGCTACGATTGGTCAGTTTTTTGTTTATCTTGCACCAAACTCATGTCGACTCGAGTCAGTGTAGTTGAAAATAAATAGATAAACAGCTGAAGGCGCCAAACTTTAATTTCATGGTCGATAATGTCGGCAGCCGAGGTACTTCAGATTGTCTTAAGCATCCTCATAGCGCTACTGGCAGTTTTTCTACTCGTTTTACTCGGTAAGTAACGTTACCACGAATCACCTATGACAGGCTACTTCCAAAGTTGAGTTTTGACCTTATGATTTGTTTAAAGCTATGCCAAATGTACAATTGGTTCCCAATGAGTTACATTTCTTCTCGTTAGTACTTTTAAGCTATCATCTAGAAGTTAAGAAGAGGTTTTACTCAAGGAAGAGCAATTTAGCAATATTGTTAGTAAATTCAGTTAAATGAATGCAAATTGTCAATTGTTCGAACGGACCATCTTTCAGTACGTAATCATGCCTTAGCAATACCGAATCATCGGGCCAGCGGCAAGTGATGACACCGTGAACTTAATTGTCCAAAAATATGATATATTGTCGCTGGAAATCACACAATGCGATAGCTTATTGTTTTCGACTTCAGGAGCATTGTGAAAGTGAGTCTGAAGTGCATTTGTTTTGGAAAGGGGATTAGGTACAGGTCATGTGGTTAGGACTGGTGTAATGAAAATACGACATATATAAATTATAATTAATATAGCTAGTAGTAGTCATATTAGAGACCTAATTTTAAACAATTTTCTTAGTTGCTAAAGGATGCCAACCACACCATTATGATTGATCCGCCATTCTCGTTTATTTATTTACCATTTATCATTCTTTCATGTATTACTAATTGTCTGTTTCAAGTACAAAGACTGTGCCAGGCTTCAAGCCACCAGGTGGAATTTATGTTTATTTCTCCTGTTCATCCTTTTGCTTAGCCTTTAGATTCCCCCCAAAAATCAGCTCATAAACAAACAAACAAACAAACAAACAAACAATCCAAATCTAGTTTTCCAAATAACCAAAGAAGAATTTGCAGAATATAAAATATGACAGAAGAAGTAACATTGTTGTTTAATGATTATCTTCCGTCTTTGAACAGAAGCATATTGTTATTTGCTTAAGTATGAGAATCTCAAGCAGGTTTCTGACAGAGTCATTAATGTGCTGACTAGGATTTTAACTCTGCACCAAACAATTGAAGGGTACATGGACAGGGTTTTGAATGTGTCTTTGTAAACTTTCAGTATCATTGAACACTATGTAGCTCCATAGTATGGGACCCTCACCTCCAGAAAGATATTAATAAGCTAAAGAAAGTCCAGCATAAGTCTGCTCCTTTTATTGAAGGTAACTATTCATCAAGAAACACTGGGTGCATCACACAAGTGTTAGAAAACCTCTAACTACCACCTTTACAAGATTGGAGGAAGGCAAATAGACTCATACTTTTCTACAAAGTGGTTGAGGAGCTGGTGCCAGCACTACAACCCGATAATAACCTAACTCCAGTATGATCAAACATAGAATAAGAGCAACGCAATATAAGGACTATCATAGCACGAACATCATTGACCATCATGTAACAAACAACACCAAATGTTACAAACCTTTCATGTATAAGAGTGAGTTATGTAAACAATCACTTTTTCCAAAGACAATTGTAGAGTGGAACCACCTGAATGAAAGTGTTGCACATGCAAAGACAGTAAGCTGTTTTCATTCAACCATGTACAAGTAGGGCTAACTGTCCTGCGCACTCTCTTCTGTTGAATTCATGCTGGTCTATCAATGTATTTATACAGACACAGATATCTACAATTATTCCCATTAGGCCTTGCTTGCTTTTGGAATCAGGGCCTGTACACAAGTTGTGATGATAGGCAGCTAAGAAATAAAGTTACTAAATGCTTCTCACAATGGTTGGCAAGCAAACAAACTTTTTGAATCTATGATTTAAATGGACTCCTGGCCTAGTTCTTGCAGACAGGCCAAGTTAAGCAAGCTGTCTTCTTGCAAAATTCATACACAAGGCAGAGCACGGTTCTTGTAAAAGATCAGTACCAGCTTTTGGCACTTTGTCAACGCTGAAGTAAGAGCACAGTCCATTTTCGTTTCCTTAATCAAGCCATCCAGTCTCGATCTCCTTTAGATCAATGGAAACTCACAAGTGATCTACAGTCGATATCAGATATGGTGCTAAGCTCATTTTGCCTCTTCGCTGAAGAATCAAATGACAACCATTTTTTTACAGCAGATCAACCAAGGTTGGCAGTCAGTACTTGCTTATCATAGCATACAACGTTTTTCATTCTTTCATGGACAGTCAAATTTCTATACAATTTCTTTCAAGTATAAATGCAGGATAAAAGTAACTCTTTGTCAGTATCGAATAAGGGGCACAAGTCTTTTTCTCTCTAGGAATGTTCGTATAGGGTTTGCATGTACTCGAATGGTCCTTTTTGGCTCCTCTTCCTCCGGTCGTCTGCCAAATGACGAGTATTCATTGGCACATATAGTGTCCTTCTTTATGCCCTTAACAACAACGACTCTCCCGTTGACGCACAACTCCACCGCGCAATTACCAGCGGTGAGAAGGTCGCCATTTTGTTTTCCATGACAAGCAACGTCTTGGCAGCCAACTAGTGTCCAGGTTACGCTTAAGATGTAGATGGTTAAAAACGCATCTCTGCTTCTCATGTTATTCCCGACCTACAAAGACAAAAATACGTCAAAGATGAACGGGTGTGTGTGCGTGTGCGTTTTGTGGGTATGTGTGTCGGTGTGTGGGTGTGTTTGTACGTGTGTATGTGGGAGTATGCTTTGTGTATATGAGTGTGTGAGTGAGTGTGGATGTGAATCAGTGACCAGGTTACGCTCAAGATGTAGCTGGCTAAAACACATCACTGCTTCTCCATGTTATCCACGACCTACAAAGACAAAATACGTCAAAGATGAACGGGGTGTATGTGTGTGCGTGTGCGTGTGCATGTGCATGTGTGCATGTACGTGTACGTGTACGTGTGCTTGTGTGTATGTGTGTACGTGTGCACGGGTGCATGGGTGCATGTATATATTTGTGTATGTGTTTATGCGTGTATGTGTGCATGTGTATGTGTATGTTTGTGTGTATTTGTGTGTTTGTGAGTGTGGATAGCATCTGAATTAGTGACCAGATTAAGCTTACGAAGTAGATCAGATTGGAAATAGTACAATGCAAAAAGAGAAGTATAACATCATCTTTCTATTTCGCAAAGTTTTAATTGATATCAGTGGCAACGTAAGACTAGCGAATAAACAGAGAGCAAAGACAATTAACAGTACAGCACGAAACAGCTAAATCACTTTGCAGACAGGAAGTCCAAACTCGGATTGATTCTTTCAAAAAATGAGGTAACAGTTTTTCTTTGATCCAGTTTGAATATTTCTGACGATTGTGTTCTGCGGAGTGTCGGGGGAAAGCCTGGTACGTTTCTCATATACTTTTGTACAATTTTCTTTTCAACAAATTTTCACACTCACATGGTTTTTGAAGCATGTTATCGAAACCTCTTACTCAGTTCCTTTATAAGCCAGTGGAGCAAGCCTTGTTCCGATCCTTGATTATGCAATGGAAGTAAATTTCTGACACTCTGAGTTCTAGTTTCGCAGTTCTAGTCTCTCTTACATACAAGGTTATTGACAGATCAGTTGCCTGTTGTGCTTGTCTGTCCTTTTCAAATCATTACATTTATTGCCTAAACTATTCTAGGCACTTAGTGTAATCTTCACATTGAAATTTTAGTCACTACGTATAATGTATAATTTCATTAAATGCCCTGTAACATATATACTAGTTTTACAAGTAGTTTGGAGTTTTACAATTTCAGCATCAATATAAATTGCATTGAAGTTAAAAAATTATTATTATTACGAATTCAAGGACACCTTAGTCAATAGCAGCAGATATTGGGGTACTTACATTCATTGTCATGCAGTGATGGTTTCTGAATCTCTTGAGATCTTTATGAGTTTATTTGCACATCAAAACAGGAAGATCTTTGACCGACACCCATGTAAAGTTCATTTGCATTTGTTTACGCCGTTATTTGTCGCGGTGTTACAATGCAACTGTCTGCGACATTGAATTCAAGGACACCTTAGTCAATAGCAGCAGATATTGGGGTACATACATTCATTGTCATGCAGTGATGGTTTTTGTATCCCTTAAGATCTTGATGGATTTGTCTGCTCTTCAAAACAGGAAGATTCCTTTACCGACACCCATGTAAACTTCATTTGCGTTTGTTGACGCCGTCAGTTGTCGCGGCGTTTAAAAGCATCGGTCTGCAACGTTAACATCGAGTTCATCTCAGCAATGGCAAATTCCTTTAGCGTACTCGTATGTCGCGCGAACGTAATTTAACTTAAAACAGAGTGTCACTATCCTTCCTTGGTCCGTGAGAGGCGGTCCTACTGGGTGGCTGGATCTGCCCCATGGCTTGCTTCTCTGCCCGGTAGCCTAAATTGAGGAGCGTCGCCCTTAGACGCCCCAGCTGGCCTTTATTTATTAGTTAGCCTTTTTGGTGTTTTTTTCTGTTTATTTAGGGTAGTTTCAATGTCAGGCCCACTGCTCATCAGGGGTCTGTGATTGAGAGAATGCATTGCCCTTGGATGTCACAACTGCCTTTTATTTATTAGTTAGCCTGTTTGGTGGCTTTTTCTGTTTGTTTAGGGTAGTTTCAATGTCGGCCCCACTGCTAATAAGGGGTCTTGGGTTGGGAGACTGTATTGCCCTTGTACGCCCCAGCTGCCCTTTATTTATTAGTTAGCCTGTTTGGTGTTCTTTTCCGTTTGTTTAGGGTAGTTTCAATGTCGGCCCCACTGCTAATAAGGGGTCTTGCATTGGGAGACTGTATTGCCCTTGAACGCCCCAACTGCCCTTTATTTATTAGTTAGCCTGTTTGGTGTTTTTTCTGTTTATTTAGGCTAGTTTCAATGTCGGGCTGACTGTTAATCAAGGGTCCTTCTATTGCAAGGTGCAGTTGGCAGTATAAAAGATCATAAATAGAAACGAGTGCTAAAGTGATGACGTCACAAAACTTATTTTCGAGGAATCGCAATTTTAACTACATCACAGTGTTAACTCTACCACCAAATTCCTGTATACATAGTATCGCGTTATAATCCTATATTAGCTGCAAGAAACGGCTGTTTGAATACGATAAAGTCCTTAAGAAAACTCTGTTAATCTTGCTTCGTTCATAAAATTTTGGGCGTGGTTCATTTAACAAGGTTTTCATAGGCATGATATAAAGTTTGAAAGGGCGTATCTCAACAATTGCTCAAGGCATAGACATCTTTAGTGAAAGGACTGGAAACTCATATCTCGGGAATTAGAAGTTGAGTCCATCAATGTCAATGACTTATGGATGGGGCATCGGTCACACTTGAAATATATATGTTACAACATCCTGTGGGTGTTTTGTAACAAATGGCACTTACTCTTTTTTCGTCAATTGGTGACGAAAAATCAAATTGGTTTCATTTAAAGCACATTTTAATGAGTTTTGAGCTTTAAAAGGTTGTGTTTGATTCAAAGGTAAATTTATGATGCCTCGAGGTTGTGCTCTGCAGTCTATGGCTGCAAGGGCAATTATAAAGGTGAATCTTACGTCAAGACGGTCAGCTTCCCATCGAGCTCAGAGGAAAGGGGTCGCAGGATTGGTGCAATGCCCAATGATCGTGCTTCTCTTCTGTCCAGAAAAGAAATTCATGTGTGCGAAAAACACTTCGAGTGTGAATGGGTGACATCTCCAGGTGGCAAACGACCAGTGGCACCTCCGTCCGTTTTCCCAGGTGTACCAAAGTCTTGTCTGAAGCAATAGAGCTACGTTACTCGACCAGCGAACGGGAATATTTGAGTTGTTTCTGGTCTGCGGAGAAACTTCGCACGTATTTGTTTGCTCGCCCTTTTACCCTCAGTACAGTACAGAACATAAATCGTTGACTACTTTGCTAGGCCGGGCACTGGGCAGAATTTTACGTTGGTCTCCTTGTGTTTTTTCCTGCCGTATCTCTTGAATAAGCACCCGGACGCTCATTTAATTTTCGAGGCTCTAGGGTAGGCGCTTATTTAATAAAATGGAGTTTGAAGCAATTCAAAAAAAAATTTAATGACATGAATAAGATGAAATGAGATGAAGCACAAACATACGACTGAAAGTCTGAAACAGGGTATTAACAAACGTTTTGATGGTGAACTTATTTTAGTGGGGCACATGCCTGTTAAGATGTCAGTCTCTCAATCAAAGACCTCTGATGAGCAATGGGCCCCACATTAAAACTACTCTAAATAAACATGAAAACCACCAAACTGGCTAACTAATAAATGAAGGGCAGCTGGGGGACGCAAGGGCAACGCTCCTCAATTTAAGCTACCGGGCAGAGAAGCAAGCCCTGAAGCAGGCTCAACCGCCCACTAGGACCAATTGAGTTGTCCTAACTTTTGACTTACTTCCTCACAACTGATAGCGAGAAACAAGAAGATTTGACGCCAGAAGTAGTTGGAAAAATACAGTAAAAAGAAATGTTGGTGTAGTGGTTCCAGACAAATACATTGCAATTACAAATAACATAAAATTTGTCATGCATGGCGGGAGGGGGCTAGTAGGCCCGCTGCACTTTGATTCAGTACAACTTTATAGTTGCTGGTGCTACTACAAAAGTGTTTGGCAGGATGATAGTTTAACACTTTTCCAACAAACTAAAAGAAGTTTTTGTTAATCTGGTGTCAATGACATCATATCTTCCCATCAATTGGATATGCATGATAAAATAGTCTAAAATCATAAAATAAAATAAATATATATAATAAAATAAACATATAGTGTACCTTTTTAAGCCAGTGTCATATCAGAAAAGTCTAAGGAAGGCATCATGAAACTACAATACTGTCCAAACCCCTGGTGACAACTTTGAGGAAAATTGAAAATGTTAACTGTGCAAATAGTAGCATTGCAACAGTATGCAATCACTTAGGGTTTATTGTGTCCATTCATTCTATTCCTGGGAAATGGTGATGCCACTACTTTTTCTTAGAACATGAATTCTTGAAAATAATTTTTTCTTTTCCTCCTTATAAAATATCAAATATTTGATGCAGTTTATCATATGTCTTTAGTAGAAGTCGGTGTGAAGTTTCTACTGTTGCATTCATGTCACAAAATAGTTCTATTGGGAACACACTTCACTGTGATTGCCATTTATTTCTCTATTCCAAATCAGTGGGCTTAAGATGGTACTTCTTTCAATATTAAAACAAAGCAACTGCTTTCATGGAGATCTAAAGTAAACCTTACTACGTTCACTGCTGAATTTCTACACCACAAGCAAGTTTTATTACATAGACATGCATCTTTACAAAGAGCATGCTGTGATCCTTTTGAAATTCATGGAAAGAAAGGTAGCCATAAGTCTTTGAGAGAAATCATTTTTGATGGCTCTGAAGTTCAAAGACAAGGATATATTTGTGATCCCTGGCATGAAATTGTGTCCAAATTACTGTATTTAATTTAATGAGGTACATTCTTTTTTTTATAAACAACCTATAAAAATAAACAACCACCCCTAAAAGTACTGAAATTTTAAACAACTTATAAACAACTTACCTGGGGAGAATTTCTCTGTAAAACATTAAACAACTGTTAAGAGCAAATCAATACTTAATGGAATGGTGACAAAAAAAGACAATTTTTTAAAGAACATAACATTTTAAGGCTTTACATAGTAACAAAAAGCTGTAACAAAACCCATGCCCAAAAGTTACTGCATAAAGTGACGCCAAAGAAGTTGACAATGATGTTGAGTTTATAGATGAAGTTAAGAGCACTGGGCCTTCTGTCAAAATAGAAACTGGAACTGCATATTGTGAACAAAGGGTAAAATAGGTTTTCTTGTTTCTTTTTTTTTTTACTGTGTTACATTTAGTGATGCCAAAGAAGTTGACAATGATGTTGAGTTTATAGATGAAGTTAAGAGCACTGGGCCTGTGGTCAAACTAGAAACTGGAACTGCATATTGTGAACATAGGGTAAAAGAGGTTTTTTTTTGTTTCTTTTTTTTATTGCGTTTTTGAGCTGTGGCCTGGGTGAATAAAAAAGATGACAAAAACCCGCATTTGTTGACAAATTTAAAAAGTAAATAATTTCTCAGACCACACTGGCTAATCATGACAAAACAAAAAAAGACCGTAAGGAAGAGAGAAAAGAGGATAATGCAATCAAGTGAAAAACGTAGATTGCGACGGAAATATTTCGGTCAAGACCTCCGCTTGACCGTCCTCAGTGCATAGTGTTAAGAAAAAAATTACTGATAAACATCAAAAGATAACAGAAAAAACCAAACATTAAAACAAATGCAGAACTAAAATACGAATACCCTCCCAAAGTAACAGTGATAGGTCAAATGAATAAAAATACAATACTGAATGGTAGTTCTGTTTTTCAATTTATACAGAGCATTTTCAAAGCGATTGGCTTTTAAAAATGCTCTGCATAAATTGAAAAATTGCCATTCAATATTGTATTTTCATCCAGTTACCCTTTCAATGTTACTTGGAGAGGGTCTTCATATTTTAGTTTTTGTGTTTGTTTCAAGGTTTTATTTGTTTTTTTTTTAAGGTTTGGATCTTTGATATTTATCAGTAATTTTTTTTTCATAATATTGTACACTGAGGACGGTCAAGCGGAGGTCTTGACAAAAATATTTACATTGCAATCTGCGTTTTTCGCTTGCTTGTATTATCCACTTTTCTCTCTTCTTTACGGTTTTTTCGTTGTCAATTTAAAAAGTGGCATCTGCTTTCAGAAATTGAAATTAAATTTTAATAGGAGCCTCTGTTTCAGTAGAGTGGATATTCGGATATTTAGAATTCGGATTTACGGATATAACATTCGGATGTTTGAATGTAACATACGCATATTATATATGCATTTCATTATGGGCTTTAAATGCTATCTCGTTTTTGACTGAAATGCACACTTCGCAGTGCTTGCTCTATATTCTAAAAAATGATTTTTTAAAACAAGAATTCTAATATGATTTTCTTAACTTTCTATTATCCTAATTTACTTTAGGTTATCCTAAGTACTCCTGGCCGAGTGGGTTGGTGCGCTGGATTCGGGATCCTTTGTCTGAGAGGACGTGGGTTCGAATCCCAGTGTACCCAATTCTTCAGTTTGGGACGGGGGTCAGTGGCGTGACTCTGTAAGCTTAGCCAGAGTCGACCCAGCTCTAAATGGGTACCTGGAGAAATTTGGGGAAGGTAAACAGGAAGGGTGTGCGAAAGCACAGGATGGCTGGCCCCCAACCCCCCATTGCATTTCCTGGCTGAAGGGTCAAGAAACGGAGATCAGCACCGCCGGCACGGACTGTAAAGTCTAATGCTGTATCCTTTACCTTTTTACCCTTTTTTTATATCCTTTCTTGGTTTCATTCGTTGAGATAATGTAAGTTTATTGTAGGGATTGTTGCTTAGAATCGAGCATGCCTCATGCCCCTAGTAAATTTCCCTTTCTAAAACTTAGCCTCGTAATTATTGAGTTGAATTTACTTCAATTAAAATGGTTTTCAATAAATAAGAAACTTCATTGGTGTTCAATTACTACTATTAGCACGTTCTTTTGTTTATTAATGATATCTTAGGTAAACAAATTTTTCTCTTTCAGGTTTTAGGTGAAAGTTTAGTCCTGATTAATTGTCATTTTGAAAGTAAAGAAGTTTTAATATAATCCTGACTACTTACTAATTGACTACCTTGATTCCTCTCCTTTTATTACTATTTTAACATAGCATTATAATTGGAGAATGAAGTGCCGTAGTAAAATCAAAGGTACAGAGTACTGGCATAGCATTAACTGCAGATATTTGGGAGCCATATAATAACATGCAAAACGTAAGAGATGCAGAACTAAGCAGTATTATCACTGTTTCACTACGTTTCCTTAATTTTTGTCCAAGATAAAGAAAACTATGAACTTGAATTCTTAGTTTGGAAACTCCAGCAGAGTCTGTAACGGCACTGAAACAAAGAACTATCAATACTTTACGAGACAAACGTCATTATAAAACATAAAGATAAGATGATCAACATCTATTTGCTTTCTGCATACAACACTACAGTAAAGGGTGATTACAAATTTTGTACGTTACGGAGATGAAAATGGGATGGCATTGAACACAATATCTGTAAAAGGGACATATCAGGGAAGAGTCCATAAAGACTATTCATGTCATCTTATCAAACTTGTGAGAAGCAAGACCTGACTCCCTGGAGGGAAGAAATTCATATTATACTTTTGAAATCATTGTTTAATTTTGCATTAAAAATACAAAAATAACTTAACAGCATTGTTTACAGATGGGGATTATTAAAGCCAGTTACAAAATAAAACTACAACATAAATAATCCACGCATACCGACTATGGGCTGTTTTATCTTTTGATAAATTAAATTGTTGATTAGATTGTAAGTGCGTTCTTCTGAACCTATCCTTTAAGTCTAACAAATTAAGGTTTATCTGGTAGTGACGTAACGCCTTGAGATAAAGATCCCTTTTATAATGTTCGTGAATATTTTAGTCTACTAGAATGGTTGGCGTTAAATTTTAAAGTATTTTTTTTAAATACCTTAACAAAATCGCACGTTTCCGCGTAAATCTTACTGAGCCCTAGAGGGAGCATTTTAACTCCTCAATAGAGGTTTTGTCTTCATTTTCTTGATTTTCCGTTTAACGTATATACTAATAAGATAAATGGTCCCTCAGTGATAAATATCTTCGAGCTTCGTATGCAGTAGGACTGAAAATAGTTAAGATATGATCCGCCACGTTTTACTCCAAGTAAAAAGTGCCCCTCTTTCCGGATTTACAACCCCTTTTTAATAACAATTCTAGTGTTCACAGAACTTTCACAACTCCTTATCTGATACAGTTAAAGGTTCCCATTCATATGGTGTACAAGGCCAGTTGATCCCTGCCGAAATATCTACATGGCTTTTCCTTCGGATAATAGTCTTTCTCCGTCATTGCCATGATAGTTTCTCAATTGAAGGAGAACATTTACAATAATGCAGGCAAAGGGTTGTGGTTGCAAGGCCTGCCTCTACTACGAGATTTTTCAATCCTCTCACGCAGTTGTGGAAGTGATTTCTTTTTTGCAAACCACACAAATAAATAACATGTTCTGACCTAGCAAAATGAAAGCCGGAAGGATTGCTTCTTTTTACAAAAGCTCAGTGCAAGTGTAAGTGCACTGTAAGATACGGTTCCAAGATTCCCAGTCTGAATTATGCTCTCTAAATCCTTGCAAATCTATCCTATGTTCAATCTATCCTCTCCTCTGTTCTCAATAAATCCTTGGTCCTCGGCACTCTGTCTGGAATATTTATAAAAGATCTTTTTCTACAAACAATCTATCGGTTAGAATTTCTATTATACGCAAGCAGAGTGCATGCTGTCTTAAGTGAAAACGTTTCGACAAAGATTGAAAATGTTTTACTACGATGATTGACACCTTTTCCTTTTTAGCGGTAGAGTAACTGCCAAGTTGCACAACAGACCCTGGGCCAAGTCTCGGTAGAAGTGCTGCTCTTTCAACATAAAGAATTTTTTCTAGAGTAATCCTACATGGCTAGCACCATTTCGTGCAGGCACGCAGCTATGGGGGCAAGGGGAGGTATCCGCTATTATGCTCAATTTTCATATTAAGATTACATAGTATACCTTATTCAGGCTGCACAGAATGTCACTTTAAACGTTTTTGGTTGTGTGATATTTTCCATGGCTCAGAAGTGTTATAAAAACCCGTATTTCTTCCATCTTACCACCTATGGTCACTCCCTTTCTCATATCACCCTATTCACTCTGAAAGTTGGTGCTAGGGTTTTGTGAGATCTAGTCTTTCAATGGCTGAGTTTGCAATATCTTGAATACTTCTTTATCATTATTTGGAAGATATATCAATTTTAGCTTACTGTACTTAGGTTGTAATGGGGCATTACGTCTTCTTCTTTAAGCAGGTATGACGCTAAAAGACGTTGTTGAAATATGACTGTGATCTGGACACCCTATGGCTATATGGACATCGTCCGAAGTTAGAGACCTGGAATCTACAATCGCAGCTTTCTTACCCAACCGCTGAACGTTTGACCGTTCCTTTCCATCACCATTGAAAGAGTCACGAAGTGTGCGGGGACGGGCAGAACAATCTTGCCTGTTTAATCGACAACAAATACTACTAAGTTAGTCTTAAAATATATAAAATATGTTTTCACGGCTTGTTGAAGCAGCTGAGAAGAATGCCTTTGGCTCTCCATTCACGCCCACGACGGCATCCACCGAAGTCGTCCCCAGTACCGGGCGAAAACATCTGATGGCTGCAGCGACTGAACGTGAGTACTATTTGATTACCGGTTTGTTTCCAGTTTTGGATTATATTTCGTTTGTTGATGAAAGGTGTGCTGTACGTACTTTTAAATAGGTCAAAATCGAAGGCAACTGTTCATAGTTAAAGTCCTATGTTATTCAAAGACCGAAATCTTTACTATTGATAGTTGGCGTCTCGACTAGGAGGGTCTAAAGCAGAGCTTCAAAATGTAACAATTCCAGGAAGTGGGATTGTACAGTGTACGCCCCCATGACTACTATCGTTCGCTGGCAAGTTCAAAGCAAGAATATTGATGAAGCTGGAACACAGGTAAACGCATGTGTTATCGATTGTATCATGTTTCATAGTGATAACCGTGCGTGCGGCACATGCATCGTTGAGACTTTACTGCTGGTTTACACTCAGCTGATCGCGTTACTTGACAGAGCACTGAGTCAAGGATCAAGTTGCTCCCCAATTGTGGACATGTGTGCTTCATGCCTCAGCTTAGTAGCATACCTAATGGTAGAGTTACTGATGCGGAAAGAGCAACTGCCGATAACGAAGTGTCAGTTAGCACGGTCAAATTGTTGAGTTGTTAATCATTGCATTCCAGATCTAGCAGGATTGCAAGAAGCTGTTTTTTGGGCCCCCGGATTCACCGAGTATTTGAGTGTTGAATCCCGTTAGAGCGGGTAGTGTTACCCGAACACCTACTAACCACCAAGCGCCAGTCATTCATGTTTATTAGGCTACTTAACTGTGAAATTTACAAGACACGAAGGCAATAGATATTGTCTTTGAGTTCGACAGGTTCATTGCATTGATGAATTCTTTTTTAAAAGTTCTATGATGGGATCAGCAGCATCAGGATACTTTTGACTAAGCAGCTCATCTCTGCAAAGATTGGGCTTGACCCAGTGCAGTCTTTCAGATGAGTAGAGATTGCCATGTTCCTCATAGGCGCCCCTATCAATATCAGCTGTCTTACTTGAGAACATAGTGCCACACCATGCACCTATGGCCTAGCCCTATGGGCCAATTCCACAAAGATTTGTTTGTTTGTCAGGTTTTGAAAGAGAGAATTGTCAAGTAGGGAGTAACTAACACTAATGGAATTCCCAGGCTTAATTCATGTACAACGGTAGGGCTATAAATTCTACTAAGATTTCCCCATAATTTTCCCTTTAAAAGATCAGTTATAAGTTATATTACTTAGGTTTTTGATATTCCAAAGGCATCACAGGATTTTGTATTACTAGTTACTTGTGATTTAATTCGTATCAATTCATTGCGTGATAGCTCGCCCAGAATTACTGTCAAAGTAAAGGTAATATATATGGATATATATGGTAATATATATATATATGGACTGTTGCGGGAAAATATTATTTCCACCAATACTTTTCAAGAATATTTCTGTACTTCTGGATTAGTTCAGCCTGCTTAAGTTTCTTAAATTTTCCCAAATCTGAGCCTAGGGTTTCTTTTACACTAGCTTCTTGTAAAACAAAACAAAAACGTGTATGCTGCTAAACCCAAAGCCCCAACGACCTTGGTTACATGGTGACAACGATAGCTTAGCCCAGTGCTTCTACAAGACTCTTAAAATATCTTTTAACGTTTACAGCTATCACCTGCAAAAGTTCTCCCTCGAGCAAATATACTTGTAAGTTACTTTAGAAATTTTTTTTAACGCATCTTGAGTTCTACCTCAAATTGTGTAGACATTTTCCCAGTGGCATTCAAGAAAACACTGCAACAATAATATCGTTGCCACCTCGTAACCAAGGCCGTTGAGGCCTTGAGAGGGTTTCTGGTTTAGTGGGTATACCTGGGGTTTACAAAGCGCCTTTTTAATGGCTGGCATACGACATTATGATACGCAAAATTGGAGCTTTACAAGTGATATTAACTCCGCAAATCATGGTTTTGGTGTGATTTTTCTTCTACAACTTCTGCTGATGAAAATCTGTAGTCTAGTATAAGCGATCTGAAATTTTCAGAACAAGACGAGAGTAGTAAAGACTTACAGATAAAGTGTTATTTACCTGAACGGTTTTATTCTGCCTTGTGCAATCATGGAGAGTAATTGCAGCTTCGTCCTTGGAAAGTCGAGCTTGTATTGAAATGTTTCGAATGCGGGAACGACCAAGGCCTAAGAAGGAGTTAGAATCAGAGAGCGGAAAATGGCTAACTCTCCGACGGCTTTAAGATAACAATTCTAAACTTTTTTCAAAAATCTCCACGTAAAAATGTTGATGAATACAGCGCGCATTTATCTGAATTAGCCTTTATTCAATTATTAGGTTAGAAGGGGGCGCCCATTCGGTCATTTGGCTAGGATCATGTGTTGTATTTGTTCGCATCGATGACACACTAATGGCAGGTTCTTTCCATGATCTGAGAGAGACGGTCCTACTGGGCGGTTCAGCCTTCTTCATGGCTTGCTTGTCTGCCTGGTAGCCAAAATTCAGGCGCGACGCCCCAGCTACCCTTTATTTATTAGTTAGCATGTTGGGTGGTATTTCTGTTTATTTAGGGTAGTTTCAATGTCAGGCCTGCTGCTCATCAGGGGTCTTTGATTGAGAGACTGCCAATTCGAAGAGGGGACTAAATCGAAGGAGGTGCTTAATTACAAAACAGAAGTAAATACAAGTACTTAACGTTATAACTGTGATAACAGAATACTTGTATAATTGCCATATTATGAACTCAGAAGGGGTGCTCCTTCGAAGGAGGGCCTCATTTCAGATAACATGCTTAAAGGTGGGTTAGTTATTTAAAGGGGGCGCTATTTCAGATAAATACCACCGATCAACTTCATAAATGTGATCGCTAAAAACAAAATCGTCTCATCATCAGACTTCTTCTACCATTTACCAAATCCTCTAAGAATTAATTTCCAACTAGACAACGTTCGCTAGTCCCCACTAGTTTTCGCTACTTCTCGCCTAATGAGCAACGAGCTTTACTACGCATATATAAAAGGCTGGGTCTGACTTTCACGCGACTCTGATTAACAATAAACCTTATCCTAGCCCTACAAGTGTAAATTTCTTAACAACTTCAAAGGAAAGTTTATTAATCGTAGTATCTAGCTATTTCGGAGCACCGGCCTTAACATTGTACGTAGGAAAGAGATATTTATTACAACACAAAGTTACATGACGTACCTTCTTCTCTAAGTTGTTTCCTGATGCGAAGTTCCTATTTGCATCCATCTTAACTACAGCTCCTTGGATTAAATAATAACAAATTCCAAGACTTTCAAGGACTCTCCAGGACATTTCTCAACGGGCGCATGAAACCAAACAGAATATAATACTAGCTGTAACAGTAAACAAAATATAATATGTTGGCATGTATGAGCCAGCATCAAACAAGGTTACTCCAATGCTGAGTACCTGGTCCACATGGCAACAATTTAAGGTTTGAATATTGCGTTGAGTAACGAATTCATTTGGCTAAACGTTTTCGCCATACACTAATCAAAGCAATTGTGTGGAGTGAAATGAGAAAGCTGTCACAATGAATTTATAGGAAACAAGAAGATCCTAGAAAATAACGGTCACGAGAGCCACACGTTTTCTGCCACTCTTGTCATTGAAAAAGGCGTAAATTGTAAACAAATTCTTTTTGTCGAAAGAGCACCGGCTTCTTTGTTTTGATAAATGCGGCCTCTAAAGCGGCAAGATGAAAAGGAGATCTGGCTCTCGTTAATAACCAAAACGAATCCGCTCTCGTTAATAACCAAAACGAATCAGCACACGACGGGTTTTTAGTCAAATTCTGTCCTATTGCCGAGTCTGTTTTGGGATCTGTTGACTTGGCTTTGTTCATGCGATTCGGTAAATATCTCGCAGAAGTTACACGACAGACATGTGCCAGCCTTCATTAGTAGACGCAGTAAGGTTTCCAAAATTTGATGGAATCGCGTAAACAAAGCCATGTCAACAGATCCCAAAACAGATCCCATGTTATAGGGCTAGGCGTCATGGCTAATCGAGTTGCCTTCATTGAATTGCTACTGGTGGCAGTTTTGTATAATCTTTGATACTTGTACAGTAGAGATGCTGAATTTGTTAGGAATATGTTTAATCGTACGCAAACCATTTCGAGGCCATATAATGACAGTGAGACTATGACGTGAATCCCACGCATTATACTCGTGAATCACTTTTGTAAACTAGTCAGTATGTCAGAACAATGTTGTATGGAGGTCGGTTGGAGTCAATCATGTATTCCAAGGAAGATATCGAGATTTACTATTGATTATGTTTGAAGATAACTTACTATATATTTATATGTTCCTAAACTCTGCACAACTCGGCGAAATTTAACAGGTCATGGGCCTAGGATAGCTGCAGTTGGAGATTATCATCTATTCGAAGGAAGGTATCGGGATTAACTATTGATTATGTTTTAAGATAGCTCGCTATATATTTATCTGTTCCTAAACTCTGAGAAACTCCGCGAAATTTAACAGAATGTTATGATGGGGAGCACCAAGTGTTATTTGCTAAATCATGTCAACATTGTTTGCTTATTTCAAAGTTGTAGTTGACGGCCTAGACTCGTAAAACTGGTTGCTTTCAACAAACGAGCTTACTTACCTTTATTGCAAATATCTATTTCCAATTAACCATTCATTATTGATAAGATGTCAACATATCGTCTCGCTACCTAATTAAGTCTTTGTGTCACATCAGGAACTCTAATCAATATTTCTTTAAAATATAGTTCATCAGTATGTTATAAATTACATTGGACTTTGATATAAAGAAGAATTGTTTAATTAAACGATATAAAATTATGCCTCGATGCCTTTTTCGTGTTTGCCATTGTTTACAGCTGCAATTGGTTTTCAGATTTTATTGCTGGTTATACCATTGATGCTTGGCGTTAATGTTCTTAAACGCCAACACGAACCTATCATCGTCATTTTAACATTGTTTTGATTACTTGCAAGTTGCTTTTCTTGAGTTTCTATAATATATTTTCAGTAGTGATTTCCTTATTGCAAAAGAGTTATCCTAATTAAATAAACCATAATTTTTAAACTTCAACATTTATTTCGTAATTTTACCTATTACAAAAATACCAAGTCAGACACTCACTGCATAGGCATATCTGACTTTTATGGTAAAAGCTACAGAAACAACATAAAGTTCATTTCATAAGCTTTCAGGAAATGTATAACTTTGTAGGCTTATTTTGATATTCCAAAGATTTATCCACAATTATTCCATGCTAATGCAGTATTTAGTAATTTTTGCTTATGAAAACTGGACTCTAAAGGTTTAAGTAAGTGGCTATTTTCTACTAAACAAGACTTCTGTTCTTTATAACGAGTGATAGGTGTTTGAAAGTGTCACTATTTTTCTCAAGACAAAAAAATTCTGTATGTGGCTATACGGGGTAAGTTGTCACAAGTAGTGATTAGTGTGACACTGCATCGCACTTAGTAATTTAAGGAGTTCGAATAATTCAGAGAAAAAGTTGGTCATTAACAAGCAGCTTTACTATTCTTTTGATAAGATTTAGAGTACATTTCTAGAATATACCCTAAACAAGACTTAAAATGAAGGGGTCTTTTTTACTATATATATTGAGGATTAGGTGGGGTCAGGGTATACATTTTGTTACATCAATATCATTATTATACATTCTTTTTTATAAGCAATTCGATTTTCAGGGTCAGGGCTAAGGTTGCATCGTTATTTTCTCTTTCGGCTGCATCTTCTTAAACATTTTTGATTAACAGACCCGGTGTTCCTTTTTGGCCTTCATTACTTGAGTAACTGTTGATAGTCTGACATCAACTGTTTCTGCAATTTCCCCGCGCGCCTTTCTTATGAGTTGGGGTTATGCTTTCAAGAATTATTTTGTAAGTAATTCCGGATTTTAAGAAGTAAACCAGAAAAACGTAAAAAATTGTCCCTTTTATGTTTAAGTTGATTCTCATAAGGGTGGTAGGAAACTTTTTGGCCTTCATTACTTGAGTAACTGTTGATAGTCTGACATCAACTGTTTCTGCAATTTCCCCGCGCGCCTTTCTTATGAGTTGGGGTTATGCTTTCAAGAATTATTTTGTAAGTAATTCCGGATTTTAAGAAGTAAACCAGAAAAACGTAAAAAATTGTCCCTTTTATGTTTAAGTTGATTCTCATAAGGGTGGTAGGAAACGATTTTATTGAGTTGAAAGATTTTGAAATAAAACTGAACTTGATAAAATTTACCAGAACGTACTAAGACAAGAATGAACTAAAATTGAGACATGAGTATCAGCGTGGTGACAGTGTAAGTGACAGTGGGGTGTCATTTACATCTTTGGTGGGATTGCTTAACATCTGCCTCATACGAACTAAACGAGACGTTGGTTTAGTAAGGTTTATTTGAAGAGAAATTAAGCAGCAACATCTTGCTGCTCTGTGTCAAAGTCTTCCTCTAGTTTTTTAACTGCTACGGCCTGCCTGTCATTGAAAATGATAAGCAGACATTCATGAACATATAAGTTATGGCTACTACTTTTAGGTGTTATTGTTACGCAATCTTTGTATATGGATACAAGTACATTCATGTGTATATGAATAGTTAAAGAGAGAGAATGGCTACCTGAATGACTCCATGAGAGATGAACAAAGCATAGGATAGAACGGAGTTGATGAGACTATGACTGACCAGACAAGTAACTAGTAAGCAGGTTTACTTTTACTTCGTAACTTTTAACGGGCTTTGGACAGCGTGATGGCATTTCTTCTTTGACTACGTTACATGGCGAGGAGAGATTAAACTTTAATGTCGATGTGCAACGGTTGATGATTAGGAGTTAATGTGGTGCCAACAGATATAGAGTATGTTAACATCGGGGGTAACGCAGCAAAGTTGGTAGAGCACTCGCTGCGGAAGGGTGGGTCACGGGTTCAAGTACTGGCGGTGACATACTCTCTATGTTCTAGTGGCTTTCAAAAACAGTTATAAGATTCATGTAGAATAACTTTCGGTAATTTTGCATTGAAACAAAGCATCTATAATAGGTGTAGTGAGCTAAGAGAAATTTCAACAGAGGAATACTTTTGCTTTACACTTGTTATAACATATTTTATCAAAACGAGGTTTTGATGAATAGGAAGTTCCCAACTAGAAGAACATTTTGACAGGATGTGAAAATCGGTTCTAGGAAAATTCCTTCCTGGAAAACTCTCGTACAATTACCACCTAGGAAATTGCTTACCCGGAAAACTACCTCCCGAAAATTGCTTAGCCAGAAAAAATTTCGGCCGGAAATCTCTGACCCAAAATGATGCCACTATTTGTTACACATCTTTAGTTTTATAAGAAACATGAGGCTTAGATTGCCTAAATTTTAAGAGACATTTAAGAAACATTAGCAGGCTGAGTGATGCAAAAAAGGAACTTTTCGGACAAGTAAAGTTGTTCAGCATTAAACTGAAAATACATAATATCCAAAGACAGCAAGTCTCGACTGAGTTTTCTTTGACATTGTGATAACTCTTGTATTATTATCCACGACAAAGTATGCAGTATTCTGATTCTTAAAATTAAATAAAAAACATTTGACAGTGAACACTGCACTGGCTTCATTTACATTCTTTCTTGTTCTAAAACAGACACTTGCATTGGAATGGCCAAAACGAATTTTCTGTTGGAAATTTAAACTGAGGTACATGCACTGTTGAGAAACATTTAAGAAACATTGCAGGCTGAAAATATGAAAGTATTAAGAAACAGTCATGCTCAACTTAAATTTCATGTTTCCTGTAAAAAGAAAAACGTGTATTTGTTAGGAGAGAATTTTCATTGGTACAAACCGCCTGTCACAAAATAAGTAATCACAATTTCACGTACAAGCTCATTACTTGTAACATTGAAACATGCATGCTTTGTTAGATTTGTATCTATCCAAGATGCTGCAAATTGTTGGCAGCGGTAGATCATTTATCAAAATTCCTAGAACTACTTTTCGTTTGTTCGGCCACGCGTGCTTTGGAAATCAACTGTTAATTAAAGACTGATGGTAAATAGTATATACTTTAATGTCTGGAATACAGAAGCTTCTAGACAACCACGTGACTTCCACATTTGCTAATATCATAGCAACCCGCACTTGACTTGGCACGAGAGGACAAATGTTCAGAACCAAATCGTGTGCTTGGCAGTTTCCGGGAGGGAGTTTTTTGGGTAGAAGATTTCCTGGGTGGGAGCTCTCCAGCAGGGAATTATCTAGTGGTAGTTTTCCGGGTGTCAATTTTCGGGAATTTCGGCAGGGAGTTATACAGGTGGGAGATTTCCTACGAGGGAATTATCCAGGGGGAATAAGCCGGTGATAGTTTTCCGGGAGGGAGTTTTCTGGGAGAGAATTTTCCGGAACCCGTCAAAATCATCGAGAGAGACATCATGTCCAGCAGTCTTACTGTGCCCTGAAACAGCTTAATACGACAGGCTGCTAAGAGGTTTCCTTGTTAAAGCAGAGATCCCTAGATGATCACAGATATGAATAGGCCTGTGCAGTTGGCGACCGGTCTGCCTTAAAGTGTACCTCCAGTGGTCAGAAATTTTTTAAAATTTTGTTCGTTTTCTCTTGAGGAATCGAGCTGTTACTTTGGTTTTCGCCGTACGCGCACCTGTAAGTCAATACACGTGATTCTTTAACGGAGTTCTGCTAGAACGAGGCTACTTTTGACGTCACAAGGAACAAAATTCACGTCACAAGGGACAAGAATGCTATGTCTCGTTGTTGCTGTCGCCCACAATATTCCGCGCAAAAGAACAATGTGATTGCGCGTGGCAGAAAAAATAAAATGGCGGACGAAGCAACCACTGGCTGTGTTTACAAAGTAAAATACAAAGTTGGAGGGACTTTTCTTCAAATTTGGGGAGCCTGCCAATGCAACTGTTTTAGTAAAGTTAGTAAAGCCATACATAGTAGAATCTTGAGACGAGAATTTTCGGGGAGGGGTTTGTATCGTTGAGGTATAGCCGAGAGAGGAGGACAGTCATTTCCAAGATTGAACACAAAGTTATTAACATTCACCTAACTACTTTCAGGCGGATCCATGTTCAGCATTCTCCATCCCAAGTAATTCCTTTCTCTCCACATGTGGCCAAACCATCTACATATTGCTTTTCAGGAACCTTACTCCGATGCAGGTACGTACCGTTAGTGAAACAGCTATGCATGCAACAAAGTTTATAACATGCCATACTGTTCTTTTGTAAAAGAAGAACCATAAATTTTACAACACAATGTCATTACATCACATTTTTTATTTTTTTAAACCTATTTTCTCTACCGTTTTAGTAAGAAAAGTGTTGCGATTTTCAGTATCTAAGAATGTACGGGTACAAAGTTTGCAGAATGGAATGAGAACAAATTCGGAGCAAAATATGGTTAAGAGTCGAAACTCCACTCATCTTTTCCCCTTCAAAAATGTTTCTGTTACCAAATCATAATTATCCTGAAATAGCAATTGCTTAAGCAGTTTCTTTCCAATTGAAATTAAAGCCAAATTCGAGGGACGACCCGGGTCTTGATTACTACATGTTTTATTCTCGTCCGTGCAGAATGTTATCTCTTAACACTGGCTGTAGAACATGGGATGGAAAGCACCATCGAGGCCGGCTTTGTGATTTGAGGAAAACTATACCATCAGTTTGCTTCAGTAGGACATCTCTGGTGACCCACTTAATAGTATCGATTCAAGCCTAACCAAAGGTACGAGTTTGTGTACATTTGCCGCTAAGTTCATAACATCTACAAGCTGTGTATAGATTGTTTAGATCTGAGTAGCCTGCTCCTGTTCACACACTCCTCGTTCACGAATAGTAAAAAGGGATAGGAAAATAACATACTCGTTTCACAACATCCACAAAGCCATTCAAAAGAACTAAAAACTGAGTTGTTAAAATATCGATATCGTTCGTTACCTGTCTTTCTCTAACATTTGTGTGAATATTTAGTTTCTTCACTTCTTCTACAAGCTTTTCCCATTTAGTATGGGGTCGCTGCGGCAGATACCGATGTCTTTCAAGTTTCTCTGTTTGCTGTATCTTCTTGTCCTGCATCAACGCATCGCATGTCTACTCGGATTGTGTCTATCCATCGATTTTTCGGGCGTCCTCTTCCTCTCGTTTCAGGTGGATCCATGTTAAGCAAACTCTGTCCCACGTCTTTTTCTTCTTTTCTCTTTATGTGGCCAAACCATCTAAGCCTTGCTTTTCGGCACCTTACTCTGATGTTCGTCACTCCCACACTCTCGGATCTTATCGTTTCTTACTCTGTGTCACACCACACGCCCATCTGCACATCTTCTTCTCAGCCACCTCTTGTTTCTTCGACATATTCTTTGTTTGGGGCATTACTTCCATACAAAAGAGACTGGCAGGCTTGATCACGGTCCGATGTATCTTTCCTTTCACTCTGATTGGAATTTTTTATGTCACACAGAACGCCAGGCGTGTTCCAGTTGTTCCCCCTTATTGTGTCCTTCGGCTGACCACCGCTTCCTCTCCTCCATCCGTTTGTAGCATACTCCCAAGGTACTTGAACTCAGACACTTCTGGTAGCTGCTGATCTTGCAGTGATACACTTCCTCCAGACACTCCAATAAGGCAACATGTACTTTGTCTTCTTTCTAGACACTTTCATTATTACTCTCTTCTCCAGCTCATCGCGCCAGCTCTCTAGGTGTTCCTCCTGCTCGCACTTCCCCTCGCAGCAAATAACCACATCATCCGCAAACATCCTGCTCCAAGGGGCTTCTTTACGAATGTTGTCTGTAAGGGTGTCCGTGATAATGGCAAACAGAAAGGGACTTAGAATGGATCCCTGATGTAACCCTACTTCCATTTTGAATGGTTCTGTTGTTCCTGATACGCACCTGTTTCACTCTCCTTGTCTTGGAATACGCGGGTGTACTTCTCTGCAACGTTCTTCGCTTGCATTCACCTGTACAACTCCTCTCGTGGTACTGTCGCACGCCTTCTCTAAGTCACTAAAAAAAAATATTTATCCGAACAACTAATTAGAAACTAGGACCTAGTCCTCTCCACTCAAGGTGGAGCCGACCATGCCCTTGTCCAATCCCTCAACATCTCTAAAGCTTAATACATTAATCAATAAAATTACAAGAGTAGAAGGTGAACTTGAACCCGGAACACCTAGTCCCCTCCACTCGAAGTGGAGTCGACCATGCCCTTGCCCAAGTCTCCCCAAAAATTTTTAACCTAAATACATTAGCAAATAAATTTACAAGAGTAGTAGGTGAGCTTGGACCCGAAGCACCTAGTCCCCTCCACTCAAGGTGGAGTCGACCATGCCCTTGCCCAAGTCTCCCCAAGTTTTTTTAAACCTAAACAAAGCATTAAACTTTAACGTATTAAAAATAAATTCTTACCTGGAATAAGTACAAGGTGTTCGTTGTCGTTCGCAAAAGCAACGCATTTTGTTAGGAGTTATGCATGCAAAACAAGACATCCAATGGTTAAAAAAATATTAAACTAAGTAAGAAACAAAACATTGCAAGGTCGTTCATCGACCTTGCATTAAAAAAAGAAGAGGGAAGAATATAGAAGAATATAGAAGAGGGAGGAGAAGAAGGAAGAAGGAATATAGAATTCGGAAAAGAATATAGAAGAGGGAGGAGGATGATGAAGAAGAAATAGAAGAAGAAGAAATAGAAGAAGAGATGATGAGAGAAAGGGATGTAAGAATTCGGAAAAGAATATAGAAGAGGGAGGGATTTGGAAGAAGGAAGAAGAAGCAAGAATTTAGAAGAGCAAAGAAGCAAGAATGAAAAAGGGCATGGCAAATATGAGGATAGAAACATTGGAAGGGATCAAAATGGAAAGGGGATGAAAGAATTAACTAAAAGAGGCCAAGATTGATGAGAATGGGAAGAACAAACAACAAAAACATAAAGCCCTAAAACTTATAAAAAACAAGCATGGATTCAAAAAAAGAGATGGTTGATCCAAGCACATACCTTTTGGAGCTTGTTTGGCAAAAGAAATGGGCTTCAAGACCGATGGGCGCCGAAAATCGCCGGAATGATAGCTCCTCCAATGTTCTTGCTTGCTCGAAATAGGTCACGGGTTTTCCGCCCTGTTTCGGAAATATTTACAGATCGTCGATCATCGACGTCACGACGTCGATGATCGACGTTTTGTATAACCGTCGATAATCGACGGATATACCGACAGAACGGTTAATATCGACGTCAGTAAAACATAAAAATTAAAAAAAAATAAAAATTGATAATTGTACCTACAAAAGTTCGAATTAAGCAAAAACCCTGACATCCAAAACTCTAGCCGCTTCATATATGGCATCCAAAACCCTAGCCGCTTCAAATATTCTTGGTTGAGGCAATAAGAGCTTGGCCGCTTCACATCTTCTAGCAAGCATCCCAGGCGTCTTTGGAGCGATCTAAGGTTACATTTTGTATTTCCTTTCTCCGCAATCACTCCTTGTTCATTATCGTTCTTCGCCCCTTATTTGTAGCTCTTACTAATGTGAGGATGCAGGATGCCTCAACGCCCTACTATACGAATAACGCCATTGGAAAGACGTTTCAGAATATGGATGATCGTGTGCCAGCAGCGTCACGAACTCCTCCAGGAACTATGCAGTTGCGAAGATGAAGCATTAGAGGAAATAGAAGACCAGCTGGAGCTATTGAAGAAAAAGAGAGATGAATACAATAGCCTGCCTGATAATACTGCACCGTCGGTATTTGGAGAGAAGTTGGCAAATTATATGCGGGAGCTGAATTTCTTTGAAGGCATTATTGGATGTGCTGACGACATTGAGTGTGAGGTAATTCCTCTTCCACCTTTGAGGCAACCTCACGATCTCGACATTTGGGTGTTATATCTTTACTCTAGTCATAGTGTATTCAAGTTTATTTAGATAAGTATGCGAGTGTCCTCGAGCGACATTGGATAATCATCTTTTTTGGATTCTGAAAGAATAGGATTTAAGAATATCAGCCGATCTGAAAGATTTAAGACATTTATTATTCATAACAAAAATTAAATCCTTGTCAAGGAAATGATAGAAAACTTTAAAGACGATACAAGTTGCAACAAATTCTTCTAAATCCTATTTGATTTAATCCACTTTCGTCAGAGTTTAAAATCAAAAAATTAGATTGACAACTTTAAACATTTAACTACAATTCTGTAGTAATTTCATTACCATTTTCTATACTAATTCCCCAGGGCTATTTTTACCATAGAATTTAGAAGGCTGGGCTTGGATTTCTCCAGAAATGATTTTTGGAGCTCATAAAACAGATGAAATTAATTTGATACTTCGATCAACGTTTCACATAAAATGCGAGAAATCGTACATCTAATATATCAGCCTTTCTCAAGCTATAAATATTATTTGGCTTGGGTTTTACTATCCTTTATCATTAAGGTTTGGCCTAGTGGTAGTGGAAGTCTTATTTTTATTACCCAGTGTTTAACTGTAATGGAAAATGCTACTGCTATTTCTTAAAACGGAACTTAGCGTGAAAAATTACATTTTCGGTTCAAAAAAAGTCCCTTTTCTGATGGCCCGGTCCCATGCTTAATTTATCTCTTAGATCAAATAAAAACTCATTTTTATTCAAAATGAAGACTTT
>JAAAKM020073195.1:8594084-8716867 GCA_010016025.2 Alatinidae sp. Z8VKAUB7J3 | reverse complement strand
TCTCAAAGTCAATGCCGAATAGCAAAGCATTGTGTGCGACATGAGGAGCTTTTGTTAGCAACCGCATTTTATGGGAGCCAGCTGACGAAGTGGCCCCACGTAGGAAACAACGATTTAAATCCGAAGACCAGCTTAGAAGAGATACGAGACTGAGACCCGCAATTGAAATTAAGTCGTGCATAGAAAACAGTAACAACTGGCGTGTTGTTATTGCCCGTGAAACTGCCTTTGATGACAATGTGTCCGTCAAGCCACTTTTGCTTGTCCCGTTTAATTTGCATGAAAAATTTGAAAGTCTAGCTTTCTACGACTGTGGCAGAATTCTTGGAAAGTGAAGAATGCATTGAACCTGAAGCTTCTGCCCAATAGAAAAGTGTTACTTAGTATCTGGTACTTTAATGAGTTTGAACGAAAGAGGTAGAAGCAATCAAAATGAAGAGATTACGTTCACGAAGTTAAATATTGTGAAATAATTACAGACGCTGTCAAATAGTGACCGTTCTATTGATCTTCAATGTCCAGTTATTATAACAAGAATAGAGAATGTAATCTAACATCGGCTCTTTGTCAACAGATGCTTAAAATTTATCCCATCCTAGCTTATCCTGTTACAACCAAGTTAACTAGAAGAGTTCGCTATCTTTGATGTTAATCACTTGACGTTATAAACTTTTTTGGAATGGTAAATTTATCACCACTTTATGGAAGTTTGTGACAGAAAATATTCGACAAAAATTCAAAATATTAAGATTATAAACTGTGACAGTAACTTATCTCTTCTAATAAATACGACTCGGATACTGTTATTGCAATTCCACATTGTCTTGCAGACACGCACGTCTTTGATATGTCCTTGGAGGTCATTTCTGTAAATCCCACTTACAACATACCAGAAAACAAACCCTGAATTCCATTATCACTCTGCGTAAACTCAAACCAGATGACATTTTTAATTTAAAATTTAGGTGATACTTCAAACGTAGACATATACCATAATAGTTCCTGTATACCTTTTTGTAAGTGAGTACTGGGATTGTATAAGAATAATGACAATAATTTGAAGTTTAAAATTATTATTATTATTATTATTATTAATATTAGCTTTATTATTAGTAGTATTGTTGTTTTTGTTTTTTTATTGTTGTTGTTTCTATTTTGTTTATTTTTTTGGTTTTTGGTTTTCTCTCTCGATGATACATTGTATTTCTTGATGCTAGGGTTGTATATCGTAACAGTATTGATATGCCTTTTGTAAGAGAGTATCAAACTGTGTATTGGTATTATGGTGAAGTATAAATTGAGTTTAAAATGATCATTATTATCGCTTTTGAAAATATTGAACAAATTGATGCCGCAAGAAAAGAAATATATGATCAAAAAAATCATAAGTTGTTGTATTCACACATCGTATTTTATTTTTTGTAAATGTAATTCTGAATGGCCATGTCCAGAACTTTTAGCTTGGTAAGCTTAACCAACTACCCTGTTATCAGTTAGGAGTTTATTTTTGTTGTTGTTGTTGTATGTGCTTCTGTAGCTTTTACCATAAAAGTCAGACATGCCTATGCAGTGAGAGTCTGACTTAATATTTATGTACTAGGTGAAATTACGAAATAAATGTTGAAGTTTCAAAAAATTATTATTATTATTATTATTATTATTATTATTATTATTATTATTATTCTTATTCTGATTTTAATATCTTTTGCGATATCAAAGGTTACCGTTCACCCTCTATCATATCAGGAGAGGAATTAAGACCAGATATGATTGTCGAGAGTAATGAATCACTTTTTATCTTAGAACTCACGGTAGGCTTCGAGGCAAACTTAAAAGCGAACTATGATCGAAAATCGCTGAAATATGGTGATCTTGTGTAATAACTTTAATCAGCGAATGATTGTAAATTTATAAATTTGAGTTTGAGTGCGATAGGTGGAATAGCAACCGAAAGTAAATCGTTTTTGTTAGTGTTAAATGGTTTGAAAGTAAATAATATGGATTATCTTTTTAAAAAGTACTTCTTTGTGCAATAAGAGCGACATATTACATATTTTGTATTAGAAATAAGGAATGGTCTGATCCAGAACTTTTGTCATGGTAAGAGGTGTATATCATACCCATTCCAGTATGCCTTTTTATACGTGATTGCCGGGATTGTATGCTAATCAAGACATGAATAGATTGAAGTTTAAAATTATCCTTATTATTATTATTATTATTATTATTATCATCATCATTATTATTAGATATAATTCAGTCCTTAAAATAATATCTGACTTCTTATCTTCTTTGAGTCCAGCCCTTCGTATCTTTACTAATATTCCCGGATATCAGTCTCTATGCATTACTTCGGGACCCGATATTTGACCTGATATGATAGTTCAGTTGAACAACTCATTGTATGTACTTGAGTTAACTGTTGGTTTTGAAACTAACTTACTGAATAACTATGATTGGAACAGGTATGTGAAGACTGGAAGAAACGATTTGGCAAAATTTCTTACATCAATCTAAGTATGAGTGGTATTGGCGGAACAGCAAGGGGCAGCAAATATTTTATGGTGATGCTTAAAGGCCTTTATGTTGAAAATAGTAATTTTCTTGTCTTTAAGATTATATCTTGTGCAATAAGAACAACATATTTTCTGTCCTGTAAAAAATACTTAATTGGCCCAATCCTGAGCTTCTTCTGTTATAATTTCAAAGGAAAACGTCTATCGTACATGTAACCATTATGCCTGCAAAGTGAGTAATGTTTGTATTATTCGGAACAAGATAAATATATAAAGTATGAAATTATTACCAATATGCTGATAAAGACATAAATAAATTAAATAATTTAAAAAATATTATTATTATTATTATTATTATTATTATTATTATTATTAAGTAGTTTCTCACCTTGGTCAAGCTTTCTATTCATGTTATTATATATATATATATTGTTTCAAATCTTCTCTGATAAACTGTTTAACTTTCACATTGCTTTGACTGGTTGTCACTGGGTTACTCTCTAAAATGCCACCTCCCAGCAAGTAACCCACAGGAGTTCTTTAACTAACGCTGAACACAGTGGATGCAGCAAAATGCACTCAAATATGACAACAAAGTGTATAGTATTAATCAACCAAATCACATCATAAAACACAACAACAATGATATATTAAAAATCTAGTGCATCATTGGGACAATCAGAGTTCATACAACAGTAGCTTACCAACAGTCTTCTCTGTCTGACTTGTCCATGGAAATTCTCTTTTGTTCTTCAGTGTTGCAGACGGACCAGGTTCTTGAATCTTGCGAGATAAGGCATTGACCTAGCCAGTATTTGCATAACTTAGACTCCTTCAGTCTTGTCATCCTCTTCCATGGGTTTTCGATCCCCTTATATATGTATATGTCATTTTCTGTCACATTTATATTCAGACATAATAAGTTCATGGTATTTTTATGACGACTTTGCATTAGGTAACACTGCCCCTTCGAATAAGATGATTAACATTCTTTGAATATTGGTGATGTTATTGCTTGATTGCATCACCCCAGTTAGCGTTTGTTTACATCACATCACTGGTTTTATAAGCTAGGTGGTAGTTCTTTCATGGTCATGTTTCATGGTTCAGAAAGGCTGGTCTCAAAAAATGTGTAGAGCTGGTTGTTGATGGCCACCAATAGAGAAACAGAAGCTAATGTGCCAACTAGAGAAAATTAAGTATGCTACCATGAAGAGCACCATAATCATTATTAATGACACACTGTTGCAAGAACTGGTTATTAATGAGTTGTTTATGGTCTTTCCCTCCTTCAAGGTGTCTCTGTTAAAAACTACTAATTACCACTACTTAACATGAATTCTACATATTGATGTCTGTAAAAGTTTACTTTTGAATTATGAATGATTGCACAAAGATCAGATACCCCAAGATACTCCTCAGTTTCCCACTCCTATTTATTCCACATTGGGCATACATACTTCTGTTCATAACTTTTTAACAACGTGATGTATAGTCATGAAATTTTGTGACATTGCCTAACTTTTACTGAGGACTCTTTTGATGGATGAATTTTTTCCAAATATTTTGAAATTTGTGATATGGGTATTGTGTTGCACCATCATAAAGTTCTTGGTCTTTCTATTTTGTCACTTTTCTTCAAAAATCATGGTCATTATGTCTTTAAGCACAGATATTATTTCTTTATTTTGTACAAACAAGTCTTCTTATTAAATAAGAAAAGAGAATAAGTAAAAATATTTTCATTTTTTTCAAAAATGTAAAAATATCTTGTGCAATGAAGTGACATTGATTAGAGAAACTTAAGTGACAATAAATGCAGAACAATTATGAGAAAATTTTTGGGTGAATTTTGCACAAACAGTGGATTAAGGGCTATATTTTGCATGATTTGTGCGTACTTTTTAGCTCTATATAATGTTAAAAGAAAGAAAAACTGCTGAATTATCAGTGACAAACAGTGTGAGTAGTTACAAAACTGGTATATACATTTTGTAAAATATCTTGCCCAAAATTGAAACTTTATTGACTAAATACAGGCAACTCTGTCCTTGTGGCCAGCTTCCTTTTAAGGGCAGCTTGGAAATATGGGCGCAAAATCAAAGTCCAAGCAAAAATTTGTAGTAAACTCTGCATTTAAACTCTGGATTTAACAGGCAGCTTTGAATTGTGAATTGCGGGCAGTGATTGGTAGTCCGTGGCCCATGAAAACTTTGTGTGATATGGGTAAACAATGACTTTCTCGCAGGACTAGAAGTGTCATCAACATGATGCAATGACCAATGGACGGGTGTATCGCACCCTTGTTAGAGTGACTGCAATGAGTTGCTTAAAGCCTATCAATTCTGCTTAACACCTGATGTTGATTTTACGATACATTGCATTCTGTGCGCTGTCATACTGTAGGCCTCGCTGTGACAAAGATAAAATTGTGTACTGTTTCGATTACTTATGCAGTCCATTTTTAATGTGCTCAGTACATTTCCACGGTGAGAGTAAATTGATTCTTAGCTTCAGTCGCATTCTGTTTTGATAATAACAATGTTGTAAGATATCCTTTCTCGATCCAAAAGTAATCTATTTCAAAATCTAATGAATGAATGAGATCTATTCTTTCTTTTGTCAGAATAATGATTCACCAACTAATATTTCTTTGTTGACCGAACTGTACCGTGAAGGCGGTTAGAAAGATATAACTTGCAATAAGCTAGTCAGCTTGACGATAAAGAAGACTGGGTACTCACACTTGACCCTAAGTTTGAAGTTTAAGTATCTCTTGACATTCTAAAGATATCTCTAAGCAAAGTCTGTATTCCCTTGCATGTGAAAATTACTATAGTAAATGAAAAGGTAGCTCCAGTATATTTAATCTAACATGACAGACCTCTTACTGTTCTTGAGCTGGTTTAAGTCTAACGTTGTGATTCAGTAAGCTGTAGAGCTATTGGGGGCAGACCGTAATAGAACTCGGGCTATGGTTGGCTTTGGAGACTTAACTTGGAGTTATAAATACCTGGAAACCAGATCCATCCAAACGCAATTCTTTACCAGACCTCCACTCTGCATTTTGTTACCACTGTTGGTCTTTATGTCCTTCTCCCTCTTCGCACAAGCACTAGTGCATCCCAACAGGTAAAGACTTGTGTCAGTCTCGCACAAAATGGACTCTCGGACTAAACGTTAACAAGCTAATTAGTCAAAGCGTGAGTACTAGGCACCAGTTTATATATAATGGTTCGACGAGGAGCGACGGCGATATCAGATTTTTAACACTGTGAAGTGAATGAAATTGCTTCTTTCTGTGTCATAACTAAGCATGAAAATTTATCTTGATCGACAACGAATAAGCTCTAGTCTAAGTGTATAACAGAAAATTCTTGGTAAGGTATCGCCATCTCTCTAAGGAAGGTTAAAGTCATCCAACCTGATTGAGTAGTCTATCACTCATCATCTCTGTTTGTATCAAATTAAGATCCGTACTGGGGCACCACGTCTTTCTGCCAAAATTTAACTAGCTGGAAAATTGAAACTAATCAGTCTAGGTTCGTTACATGCAATTTCGTGATACACGTTCTGGTGCAACAACAAGGGTCAAACAGAGACTTCATTTATTGAAAAGGGTGAGAGGACAGATTTGGGTTAATCATGAATGCAGTAGCAACTAAGAGGCTGCACATATGGTCGCCATTTTCTTTCTCACGAATGGATTGCATCACACAAACACACCGAATAGATTTGATCATTATAAATCTTTGTTATTATGTCAAATATTTATGCAATATCCAGTTATAGAGATATAAGAAATAGGCAATTAGATTAGAATAAGTGATCTCTCTTACCCGGCAGTTCTTGAGGAAACTAGGGGATAGCCCTTAAAAATACGCCATAAAATACAAACAACTTCTCTACTGGCCCATCTATCATTTGCTGAGATCTGTGGTCCAACTAAAAGATTTTCTCAAACTTCTTTTTAAAAATCATGGAGCATACTATTATATATTTCTCTCGCATAACACATTAAAGTCTATATCACAATTGACTTTCCGCAAGATTTATTGTAGTTCGTTCAAGTTCTCTGAACGTTGTGCGCCTGTTGAAGAGTTTTCTCAAAACTGTGAAAGGCAGCAATTTGGTCAAGTCGTTACAATTGATTCTATTTTACCAGTTGAGTTGCTGGGCATAAAAACACTCTTTATCTTAGTGACAACCTTTATTGGGGGTAGATTTTAATGTACCTACATTAGGGTTCTAGGAAAATTCCCTCCCAGAAAACTCCCTCCCGGAAAACTCCCACCGTATAATTCCCTCCCGGAAAATTCACTGACCTCTTTTCCTTAAAGCATCTTCTGCAAATGGTGGACAAGAGGATTTATTTAACACCTTCCAACTAGCTATGTTGTGGGATGATTTAGACGTAGCAAGAAAACAATGTTCATCTGGAGCAATTGGAAACGTAAGGCTTTTAAATAATACGATATGAATGAAATGCATGTTCATAGGGTACCATAAACAAAACGATTATCCTATAATTTATATAGTCCTTAATCCTCAGCTACTTTACGTTTTTTACTTTGGCTTTAATGACAAATTGAAAGTTGTTCATTTGCAAAAGCAAATCCTTACAGATATATTTTGTTTCTCAAGTGGCATGGATTTGCAATGCTGCGTCTTTCACACCCTCTTTGCATACTTTGCAAACATCTCCACCTTCTCGGTCTTCTTGCTCTTTCCTATCCTTGAAATCCTCGCAGTCTTTACAATCTTTGCAATAGCTGTCATTGTAGATGAATACGAGTATCAAATTATGGAATACATGAGAGATAGCTGTCATCTTCTCGATCTTCCACATCTTCTAGATCTTTGCAATTCTTTGCTATTGCTCCCTGTTTGCTGCAGGGTCGACGGTTCTTTCTCCATCCATCGCAATTATGACGTCCATGACCCATGAAGCTTTTGATCTTCCCTTTTCTCCGCTTTTTCCACTGACGTTTCCGGCGATGATTCATTGTTGCAGCCCTTCTGTAAGATGGAGGTGACCCAAAGTTTCTTTGGTAAAAATTTCCCCTTAAAGCTTTCCCCGTTGCCACCGAGAACCAAATTATGTTCATTATGAACATATATCATAAAAAAGAAAAACAAAACGTAAATCAGACGAAGAAGGAGCAGAAGAGAAGGAAATGTGCTTTAGGATATTTTGGAAGTTCATGCGAACTTGCTGATGATTTACTTGTTGATGATTTACTTTTGGATAATCACTCCCGGGAAACTGCTGATGATTTACTTTTGGATAATTACTCCCGGGAAACTTCTGCACTTAGTAGGAAGTGATAATTTTAATTCTATAATAATTATATATTTCATACAAATCATGAGATGTTCTCTTTTCTCACAGGAATCTCTTCATAAAATGATCAAGAAATCTCTACTGGCTGGCAAGGTAGACTTTGTGAAAATGATAATAACAGAACAAAATATCGACCTTGGCGTGTTTCTTACACAAGAAATGCTTGCAAAGCTCTACTTAAAGGTAAAAAGTAATTTATAAGTATACTTTGACATCCTTTGGTACACCACAAGTTTTATGAGATTAATATATATTAAAGGTAATTCAAAGAAAAAATACCTAAAAGTGATTGTGATGTATCTTGCAGTTTCTCATTTGTTGTTACGACTTTCCCTAGATATAACTTAGCTAACTAGTGCACTGAGTGTTTCCCCTCGGACAGTAAAATTACACTATATCATAGGTAATAGCAATCAGTTTTAAGGAATCATAGTAGACTGCCTGGCACTGTTTACTAATTGCAATATTTTATGCTGATGCATCCATAGTGAGAAAGAACAATAAGATCAATTCTCGTACTTTCACAATTTTCTTTGTCACAGAAAGTAAAAGAAAGCCAGTCTTTGCTATCGAAGTTACTGACAAGCAAGGAGAAGCAAGTGGTAAGAAAACAGTAAATTTAACATCATGACAACAGCTTTATGCGTGTTACAGTAAATAAATATATTCTGTCGTATACGTAATCACATTTTATTAGGTTTTTCCTAGATGAATGTGTTTCAGTATGCTCTTGTATTTATCATAACGAACTGACGTCAAACTCTTCTAAATATTTTCTCAACACTCACCTAAAGAGTCTGAGTTTAAGCCCTAACAGCCTTATCATCAATACGATATAACATAAATCCCGTAGAGTGGCTGGGCTACATAGGGCACCTTCTTATAGGAAAAAGGAAGCTGAAAAAGTGCAATACAAAGAGCCACCGTAGGGGATAAAGCTGACCGAATTTTGACCGAAAACATAAATTTTGACTTTATTGACGTACTTCCAGTATCTCGACTATGCTTTGGCCTATGAGCGTGATCTACTAGGATTTTTCCATGCTGAAACATTATTTTTGGGCGTGTCACCCTCATCGCAGCTGATAAGAAAAATGAATTTGTCGACCTTTTAGTTGCCCCACTAGCAATATACCGTATCTCATGAAAGATCAGCGTAATGCCACATGGTTCTCTACACTCTTTAAGACAAATCCTCACCCATGCATCCTTCCAGTGGTTACACGACAGTAACAAAGCAGAAAACGTTACATGAATTTATATAAGCATAAAAACACAATACATTCTACTTCGTTCTCTAAAGCATATTTCCTGGTAATGTCTATAGTGTATTATATTGTGTAGCAATCATAATAATTTTCAAACAACCTAAGGAAAAAGTTAATAGCGACTGAGTTGTATGTGATGGGTTAGGAGATAAATGCTGAACCTACGGTCCAGAAATTGTAAACAATGTATATGACCTACAACATACAGTTAATAAACCATTTATTAGTTTAGAACCACTTTAAAAAGGGTATTACATATAAATTGTAGCATGTTTCCTGTGCCAGAGTAAGCCAGCAACGATTGTTCTCCTAGTAAAAAATTCCGAGTCTGGCATACTGTCAGCTTGCTATGCAACACTATCCTAGTACCATTCACCCCTAAACTTTGGTACAACAGTAATTCAAGTTCTCTCTTGATGCCTTTATAAGAGCCACGATAATTATTTCCTCTCAGATATTAGGGTAAATTTAGATACTTGGTACATTTTCTAGTCATCTTTCCCCTGATTGCACAAGAATAAAGGTAACCCTGGGTATGCCATAGAGCCCCCCTTCCAAGAGCAAATAGCTTCTTGTTTTTGTTGTTTTGTTCTGAGTTTCTCTCTTATCAATTGAAATAAGATTACGGGTGTGTTTATTTATTCCATACGTTTTAGTTATGGTTAGTTCACCCCTAGTGTTGTTGTTTTTATTCCATACACTTTACCACTCTCTTCGGTGTTTTTGGTGGAGGAGCCTCATCATTGCCACCCTTTATTTTGAGCTCTACTCTTGGATATCGGTACTAACATCAGTGTCTCATCAGTGAACAGTTTATTGTCGGAATTTCTAAAACAATAAAATGCTGTCACTTTATCACTGTGGCATCACCCTTCGTTTTTTTACACTAAGTAACGTTGTTCTTTGGCAGAGATAACAAAGAAAATACAAAAAAGAGAAAAAATAGGAAAAGAGAGTCATCTCTTATGTGATCTTTCAAGATCAAATAAAAGGGAAAGAGGCGCTTTTCACTATCTCTCTCAGCCCCTACTCTTTATTTTTTAGGCACCATTCCTGGTATATGATCTGTAAATGACTTCCAGGATGTTATTGCAGGCAACTCTGTCCTTGCAGTCAGCTTGCTTTTAAGGGCAGCTTTGAAATGTGGACGCAAAATCAAAGTCCCAGCAAATGTTAGTATTAAACTCTGGATTTAAACTCTGCATTTAACGGGCAGCTTTGAATTGCGAACTACCGGCAGTAATCGGCAGTCAGTGGTCATAAAAACACTGTGTGATACGGGCAAACAATGACATTCTCGCTGGACTAGTCGTGCCATTAACATGATGCAACAAGCGATGGTCTCGTATATCGCACCTTTGTTAGACTAACAGCAATGCGTTGCTGCAAAACTATTAATTCTATGTGATCTCTTAGAGAGAATCAACAGCTTCTCCTGCAGCAGCTAAACCCACAGTAGCCACGGTAGAGACAGAGGATGACCAGTCTGCCGATCCTCCAGCTCCCAAGTATGGAATAACATATCGAAAAACTGCCATGCATTACATTAGCCAGCTTAAGTTATTTCCTTTAGAAAAGAATGATGGACATTTTATGAACCTCCGTACCGAGTCTATTTATTTTCAATAATCAAATTGATTACATGTAATAAAGAACAGGATAGACATTGTTTATGTTGAATTAAATTTTTTTTTAAATTAATTGGCAGTACATATTTAAAAGGGTAACAATGGAATCCATATTTGAACATGTATATACACACTGCAAACCTGTTAATTTAAATGAGGGCATAATTAGGGATGATGGTTATGACAACGATGGTGATAATGATGGTAATGATGATCATGATGAACATGATGGCCAAGATGAAAGTGATGACAGAGGAGATGATGAAGGTGCCTATGCTGATCATTACATGGAAGGCGTGCAAATAAATAATCTAATATAACTTAAGATCAAAATGAAGGATTAGGGATGATCACACATGCTTCTAAATATGTTACCACAATAATCTTCTAGTTCCTGTTGAACTCCACTGTGCTTCATTTCAATTTAATGGCATAAATATTTTAATGATATTCCAATGCTGAATCCCCCTTTCACCTAACTTTTCTTATCTCCTTTCTCTCTCTTAAAAAGCTGTCCAAACCAGGATAGTCATAATTCCTGTCAACATCATCCTTTAAATTCTCTTAAGACTTCTACTATGAGTCATGTTACTATTATTTGTTTAGCATATTTCAACTTGGCAGTAATCCTAAGGAGGCCTGAATCTAAGTTGGCTCCTTTAAAAATGGCTAATAACAATAATGGTGGATGCTACAACCACCATGATCATCAAAAACATCATTGTGTGGGTGATAACGAAGCTCATTGTAATTTAAACTACTATGTCTAACAGATACTGTATTATACCATAACTACAAGATAATTGCAAGGATGATTAATAAGTTTTCCCTAGGTCTAACACACTCATTAAGTGACTATACTATGCTACAGTACTTATACTGTTTTGATCAGCAGTAATATCTTTTATGGATCATAAATGTTATTATACTAATTAATAATAGGCTATTCCAGGGTGCCCTTATGTTCAACCATGACTCTGTTTTTAGTCATTAATCAAGTATTATCCACACAGATGAATCTCTTTGGTGGTTATTCAATAGTCACCTAATGACAAAACTTTATCTGTTGCAGGTTATATTTATTGGTTCTTGAACAAATTTTTACAAAATAAGATCGTAATTTTCAATTAATTAAAAGTTCTGACTGTTACACTTAACCAGAAATCCATGCAGTTACAGTCGTACTATTGCTAGCCTGTTTCTTGAATAAACGACAATTAAAAAATTGAAGCGAACAAAGATCTTCCCTCTCTTATATTTTCTCTGTCAAATATCTATTAAGTACGTATATTTGTACAAGATGAAAAAATGACACAATTATGAATTCGGAATATTCTGCCGCAAGAGCAATTAGGGTTCCTCCTCCTTTAAGATACTTGCTATTGTCTTAGGGGTAAGTCAAACACCTCTTCTTGTATGCCAGATGTAATACAAAATGATTTGACAAACTGATTTGAGCTGCTTTATAGTAATCTTAGTCAAATGTTGCTCCTATCACACAGGCATGCAGCCAATGGCAGGTGTGGGGAGGGGGCTATGTCTCCGCAATAGGTAAAAAGTGCCCACCATAGGTAAAATCCTCACCGACATTGACAGATGGATCACTTGTGCATTTTACTTCACTTATGCAATTAGCCCAATTAACTGAGATGAGATAAGAATTTTTAGTGATAATTTTAAGTCTTTAGGAACTGTAAAAATTCCAAATTTCCTCAGCCAACAAAACCATGGTGGGTTGGTTTAAAGCCCCTATGTAGTTCTCCTCCCTCCCTTTCCTACTGTCAATTTCTGGATCTGCCACTGAAATCGATATCATTCTAGATGACACCTTGGCATAGGCTGTCAGGAAAAGCTAGGCACCGTAATACAAATATTCTGCGTACTGGACATATAAAAGTCGTTACACAAACAGTCACTGTTTCAATTATTTAAACTCATGCACCTATCCAGGGACCGGAGAAGATGGCACATCATGGTCGCCAACGTCATACGACAAGGCACTTAAAGAAGAATAAGTGTAGCAGTGGTTCAGGTTTATCAGAAGTCCACGGTAGTGGTGAAGATATAATACCGTCTAAAACCTATAATTGTATTATTAAAGGTTGAACCTTTTAGCAACTATAACTTGTTCTCTTTTTTAGAAAACGTGATGCAACTGAACGCAATTTACACCGCTATAGTATCAAAACAAAGGAACTAGCTTTGAAGTAAGAATTTGTATGCAAACAGAATTTATTTTGACACTCTGTATTGTAGCTGAGGTCACACACACCAGAGTGAACGGATTTTCAGCTTCGGAATTTGAGGTGTCAAATCTTTCTTGGTATTTCAGTTATCCCAGGGCCTGGAGTCACACTGCAGACTTGACTCACAGCAGGATCTACACGCCAAGGTCAAATCCTGCCTTTCTTGCACTGTTATCCATGTGCGATGTCTCTGAACATATTTGTATTTAACGGGGAAATTTTGTTTTCAGTTTGAGTTTACCCAGAACAATTCAGCAATCTGCCAGAGGCTACTACATGATTGGTTAACTACATCTTGGGTTCTGAATGCACTACTCATTCGACAAGGTGAATGTTATCCCAAACATTTTTGGGTTTTCTTGACGCTACTATGGAGTCTCAACATCATCAGATCTGAAGTGGGATTTGCGGTCACACACAAAAAATCGTTTCCCTAATTAAAAACCGCTGCGGTCAAAAGTAGCAGTGTAACCGCAGCTGGTATTATTGACATGATTGCTTATTTTGGTGATATATAGTAACAATGCAGATAATAATTTATCTCACGGTATAGCCAATGTCATTCAGGAACGCGACTTTGCAACTGCATACTTTTAGTCTTCGTCAGGCGATGTGTCAACTTGGTGTGTGTTACCATTTCTGCTCGACGCTAATAGTGCGTGATTGATGCATCTTTGACCCACATATTTTAGCGGGAAGCTCCGTATCATGTTTCAATATTATGTCAACTATATTAAAGTTTTTTAAAGTATTTTAGATGCAAAGTTAGTCTAACGTAAGACATTTTCAGGGTTTTTTTAGTTAGAAGTGTAGACATTTTTTGCTTTACAGTTACCGCAGGATCACTGCGATGGGAAAATTAACTAAGCAATTCCCTTCAAATTAAGAGAGGGGTGAGACAGGGCTAGATTATATCCGAAGAAATTTTTAATGAAAGGCAACACACTTCCATATAGAGACAGAGCCCATGAAAGAAATTCCAGTCGACCCAAAGAGCTTCGGTACGCGGACCACAATTATCTATTGCCTAAAACAGTACAATATCGGTAAAATATAAGTGATAATGATTTGTTTACAATGAGCCAGTTAAGCTTCGAACTGCATTGGTTTCAAACAGTGTGCAAACTGTATTCAACGTTTCAGAGTCATCATGACACCATCCTCAAGGAAATTTTATAGTTAGCCAACAATGCGTAGTTTATGAATTTAAATGTCATCTGTGCAATGCAGGGTATGTCGGCTACACCCCGTGGACACTTACATTAGCACGTAGAAGGTAACTAAAGAAAAGGATCTTCTATTTTCAAACATTACAAACACGAACACACTGGAGAGGTTCCCCAAAATCTAGTGGACAATTTTCACGTCCTCGCCAAATGTGTAAGCAAAGTCAATTGCATAATTAAAGAAATGCTGCACATTCGCAAGCGCAATCCGGCCTTCAATGTGCAAGCTGATTTGATACGCGCAAAGGTATTCAGATAATTTTTTAGTTTTTTCACTCTTTACTTGGTGTATAAATAGATCTTGTTTCTTTGTGATATAATTTCCTTGAAAATGGTGTCATGATGACTCCTAAACGACGGAAAGAAATTATAACAGTAGTATTTGTGTGCTAATGTTTCACCAAATCTCTGTTGAAGTTGTACATTACATAGGCGACTTTGAAGGTTATCTAGTGCACTGTGTCCTAATTAACAGGTTTGCACGCTTTTTCTGTGATTGGGATCCCAATCTTTCACTATTGATCATGCCTTGCTGATCTTTTGGCATGGCTGAAAATCATTAATGTAGAAGAGTCCTGTATCCGAGTTGGTAGGGGGAAATGGTATTAGTGAATAAGGCCTACAGTGGTTATATAGTTCTAAAGCAGCGGATATCCCAATTAAACTTCTGGCAAAGTAACCGCGGGATATGGAGCGCTACCTAAAAAGAAACACGATAGATACATTTATTTTCGTGTACTGATGAGGATGTGAGCCTACGCAGATCATGCTGGACAGGCAGATGAAGTGGCCATATTGCTTATTTGTAACCCAAGACTCCACTTGCAACAGTGATGCTGGATCGAGTAGCCTGGAGAGTAAGTGGAATGGGCCAGGGCAACTCGGCCGATCCGGTAAGGTAGGTATTCCTCTATCCATTTAGCTACCATACCTTATTCCTTTCAAATTTCGCCTCCCTATAATTTTCGCTCTCGTTAATTTTCGTCCCTTTAATTTTCGCCCCCTGATCCTTCGTTTTTCCCCCTTTAATTCCCCCCCCCCGGTCGAAAATTAGAGGCAGACAAAACTTCGTGGTGCATTGTACTTCTTTTCTTGTTCCGTACGCAGCACTTGTTTCCACGGCAGAAAAGAAATTCCGTCTTATATGACGGTGTAAACAATCGCACCCCTTAAAAAGATTACCAGCCTCCTATGTAATTTTATCAACCGTGGTATTGAAGTAGACATGCCTACGTTTTCACAATGCCAACTTATCTATGCCTTTGCCTACCTGACTGTCTGTAATTTGCCCCCCTCCTGAACTTTAAAAATTGATTTTTACTCGCTTTAATTTTCGCCCCCCCTGCTGACCCTCCAATTCGCTCCCTTTAACTCCCCCCCCCCCTGAGAGCGAAAATAAAAGGGAGGAGAAATTTGAAAGGAATAAGGTATCCTTCTTGCACTTGACATAATACATCATTCCATCAGCACGACGATATGCATATTGGTTCGTCATTTTTAAACGTAATTACAAGGACATTGTTTTGTACTCTCAGCTCGATTAGTTTACTGAGGCATTAACTCATTTTTGAAGTAATATTGCTGAATTTCTTGTTTCTTCATTTTCAGTGAGCAGCGTCACAGAAAGGGATCCTGTCCGAGTAGAGGCACCAAGGAAGTCAGGTACGATTGTATGTCAGTATGATACTCAGAAGGTGACAATGAAATTGGCCCAATATGACACTGAACCTTTTTTAAATCGCGGAGAATGTATTTTGATGCAACATTCCAACACCTTGACTTCGAAGCAGAATATTGAAATATGAGAGTGGTACTTACACCAACGCGTAAATATATGTTGCATAAAGTGTTTAATTGGTGATATCATAATGTTGCTCTTTCCTTTAGGGCAGTGCTTTCGAGATTTGAAAACCGTACCCAACCTTACATGGGGGCGTAGGGGGGGGGGAGCCTAGTAGATCCGCGGCTGCATACTTCAGATCGTAACTTTTGAACGACTTTACGTATGGTCGTGACATTTTGAGACTGTACCTAACTTTTGCTGAGGATTCTTTTGAAGGGTTAAATATTTTTTTAAAAAAAATCATCTTTTGCGATATTGGCGTTTTGTTGCACCATCATAGAGTTTTGGGCCATTCTGTTTTGTCACTTTTCTTTGAAAATCATTATATCTTTACGCTTAGACATTTTTTCTTTAATTTGTACAAACTATTTCTTGTCGTCAATAAAGATTAAGGAATGATAAAAACTGTGTTCACTTTTCGCAAAAAATGATGAAACATAATTTGGTAATGAATAGCAAAGCCCAGCAAAGAACGCGCATGTGGAACATGTCGAAGATTCAAATTGAACATAGAAAACGATATATACACAGACTGTGGTACTTGCAAGAAGTTTTTTGAGGATGTCAAGAATGTTGGCAAAACATGCAATTGTTCAAAGACATTTCAACTGACATCAGACTTCATTGGACAAGTATACATGTACTATGGCCTTTCCAACTTTTACCAGGTGAGTACCATGGCTTTATAAATTGAAATTTGAGCTTTGGGGACCACGTGGACACTCCATCCACACTACATTGCAGGTCTACTGGTCTCACAAGATTTACTCATAAATGTTAATCCTTTCTTTAAATCAAGGGACAAAGGTTTTGTCAACCCAGTTACTGTACAGTGAAAGCATCCTCACACTCTTGAAGGGAAGAATTTTTTCCCTACACTTTACGAAGCTGGTAGACTAGAGCTGTTTGATGAATATCAAAGCAAAATTGAACTTTCGTGACAATGCGGGTAGAAATACACCAAGCCAGATGGAACCAGCTGCTCTTCTCATCCTTAGTTATGCTTGACGATGATGAAAAGTCCATAACACATTACACATCCTTTCTGTGAGAACTGTAAAGGGAGGCTTAAGCAATAACTTGTAGTTTTCAGTTGAATATACAATTTGTCCCTTGACTCTTTGCAAGCTGAAAGAATATCTAGCAAATACTTAGAGTGTGACTGTAGATTTTTTGTACAAGTATATTTACACAACTTTAGTTCTGATGTCAGAAACTATAAGGAGATTGCAGTGACATGCAAGTGTTATTGACTGATGCGGAAAACAGAGAAACCCCATTCAACCCATTTCAAATCAACAATGCACAGCATACTGTGGAAGGAGCATACTGTACTTGTGTAGACCTGAAATTCGACCACATTTGTAGACAAGCAAAACAAGAAGGTTGTAGCCAAGAAAAGGCTTTATTTCCTGCTTTAACATCAAGTTGATGGGCCCAAATCAATAATTCTAGTTGATTTAGTACAAAGGTAGAAGCGAATAAGCAAAACTTTAAACTTAAAAATGTGCAGGAGTGTAAAGATGTTTTTCTTTGAGTTGTCTTAATGCAAGCTCAAACAGAGTGCAGTCATGAAGTGGTTGCCCTTAAACTACAATTTCTTTGCAAAGAGAAAGAGCAGACAAATTATTGTGTAAGTATGTGCTTTTTGATGTTTCTTAAACCCTAGTTTACAGAACCTATGAAATATATTCACTGCAGGTAAAAGAGTGCACTGAAAAATTGATAACTTTGTACAGGTTTAGTTGCATGTGCCATTTCAAGTAAATATGCATGCTCTTGCATGGGGAATGTAGATGACAAAAATGGAAAAGAAATTTTTCCTTTGCAGATATTTTTGTCAATTGTTTACTATACGCTTAACAAAAACACAGTATTATAAAATTGCTTTTAGGTTGAAGGCATGAATGGCAAGTACCCTAAACCTTTCAGAGTATTGTTTCCTCCTGACCTCCCTGTCAAAAAGTTGCTTGTCTTCAAAATACTTGGCAACCTAAATATGTGTAATACCAGGATTAAATGCAACAAAATGAGTTTAGTCAGAAGAGATTCTTCTGTTTAGATCCTTCTTTCAGTTCAATATCACTTTGAATGTTCTGCTTGAATGAAAATCACTACAGGTTATCCTCTCTGTAGTTGATACTTTTTTTATTCAAAACTTTGAAACCATATAATGTTTGCTTGATGAATATGCCATTGACCCTTGTCCGTGATAATCTAAAATCTGTATCAACACCTCGTGGTGTAGTATCAGCTCTTTACAGTATTGCATCTATGAGAGTTTATCCCTAATTCTGAAGGTTTTGTAGCAAAGATCTGGTAAAATAGAGTAGCTATCATTCACATAAGAGAGGTATAAAAATTTACAAGGATTTGACAGTGATTCTCTCAAAGTTCTCTGTGCTGGACCTAATAGATTTTGTGTAAGAATTTTTACACCCTGCAGTATGATTGGTCTATTATATATTATATATACTGAAATCTTGTGTTGAAAACAATTAATGTACTCGTTTTCGCCTTTCATCCAATTCTAGTAAGACGTGAATATTACCTGTCAGTACTTACTCATTTATTCTTATTTTAAACTGTTATTAGCAAAACTTGTTTTCTATCATTTTGAATAGAACACTAGAGAAATAGAAAGGTATGTCACCACCGGGTATCGAACACGTGACCCACGCTTTCGCGGCGTGCGCTCTACTAACTGAGCTAGGTAACCTCCGATGTTAACACACTTTTATTTCTCTAGTCGCCACATTAGCTCCCAATTATGATACTTTCTATCATTTACAAAATTGTCGAAAGGCTAAAAAGCCTCTGCTTCTCTTGACTTGCAAACTACAATTGACGGGGGTCGCATCGGGTATCGCAGTCATTCCCGCTCTGTGCTGCTATTCCGGCGCCAATTTTCGTTGTTTACCATTTACGGGCGATTTATGTTTCTTCGCGAGAAAATTTTGGTCTTTTCAAAGACATTTGGGCATCACCTTGTACCAAAACTGGACGAACGTGTGGAGCATGGGTAACTTAATAGTTTATTTGCATTTTTGGCATTGTAAGATTCCAATGTCAAGACTTAAATGAACAAATTCGGGTTTTGTTTCTACAAGATAGTTCTACCCTTTTTTTCCCCCGCAACTAATAAAATACTATAATTTTATTCCATATTCTGTTAAATCTCATCAAGCCCTATCGACTGATATGTATATTTTACAATTTTACATACGCAAAATGTATTAATTTATTGTTATGGTCCACCGTCTTTACCTCCGCCTTTTTCTCTATGTCCGAGGCATTTGTTGCTTTAGGTCATTCGCCTGAAACAACAAGTTGAACTAATGAACTTGGGGAAGCGTATTTTGGACCTTCCTTTTATCATTTAAATAGCAAGCATTTTAATTATGTATTTCGAATTCAACGGCCTGAGTTTTACCGTTGGATATAGTCTTATTGATGTGCATTTCAAAATTGTATGACTCGCTGTGCTCATGATGATAAGGAGGAAACCGGATTAAAAGACACTTTGAACGAAGTGAGTCAGTAAATGCTTTCATCCTAAAACCGGATACAACTTTAAAATATAGTTGATCAATCATATCTCGCACATGAAATCTATTTTCAATTGGATGACTGGTCTTTTAGGAGACAGAAAAGAATAACTTTGGTGGAGAACCTGCTACAATTTAGCGTACATTAGTTTCAAATAGTCACATATAATCGTTAACACAACAAATTCGGTTCGCTTATAAACATTAAAAAGAAAACAGTAAACGGGCTGACTATCAAATTAAGTAAGATAAAAACTATTTTACCTCTTCCCGCCTTCCATTTTAAAAATGTGCCACACATTTTGAGAAAGTCAAATCAGTTGTTTTACGAGGATATCGTAAACAAGATACCTTTTTGAGGCGCTCTCTGAAATGACTGCAGATCAGCTTTGCGTTTGCTTTTATGACTTCATTTGACGTCACAAGTGAATTGTTTCTATGAAGACAAGTCACAGGGCACTAGTACTAATGAAGCCGGTGTGTGGATGTAGTTTTGTTTTAGATTTAGTTTGAAAACGCAACTTGGAGTGAAGTTTACGATGACACTTACCACTGTTTAATTCTTATGACAATTTTTTTGTTTACATGACGATAGTTCTTAACACTTGCCATAAAAGAAATACGCATAGCTCGGGTAGTTGGATAACCCTTGCATTACAAGGTACCAATGTTTAGTTCTCTTCGTACTCTTCGGCAAGAGATGTTCTGATGAGCCCAATTGGTAGCCGTAGACAATGAAGCCTGGACAAACTCCCCATGTATTACGCCGAAACAGCTTTTTACATATTCAATTCCATATAGTGAAAGATTCGGTCGCAGTTACTGTTACACCATACTTTTTAGATGATAGGGAAATGATACTTTCATATTTGATACCAAGTTAACTCCACGACGTAAATAAATTCGGTCTTAAAGTTGCCCTTCCGAAAAGATTCTCACAGATGAATTACCATACCAGCCCGCCAAACACTGTCCTATAAATGGGTTAACCCCACTACGCAACAGTGACTAAAAAGCATGGCTTTGCAACATACTATCAAACGCTTTTGAAATATCAACTCCACACACAAATAATTGTTTTTTAATCCTATGATGGTGTTCCAGTATTTCTAGAATTATTGCGTGTGCATTTTGAGCCCCTACACCACTTCGAAAACCCAACTGTTGATCCCCCATATCACACTTTGTTGTTAAATATGGAAGTAAAAAATTTTTCAAATAATTTACTAATAACAGAACAAAGTGTTATTGGTCTATATGATGAACATTGTTAAAGATCCTTGCCCTTCATGCATATACAAACTACTTTACCTTCACCCATCAAAGAGGGGACATAATGATGGGTTACTATTATTTGAAATAATAGCGTAAGATGCTCTAGTAATTTTGAAGTACCATACATAAGGTGCTCTGGTAACAAACCGTCTGGACCTGGGGCCTTCCCACAATTTAGTGATCTAATTTGAGTCAAGATCGAAGATGGAGTAAAATAAACTAGGTTTTTATGTGGGTTCAGCTGAGAAAAATTCTTATATAACAATTCACGATAATTTAATTCAGTTGATGGTGGAATGGATGAAAAGACTGAGGTAAAGTGTGCATACCATTGATCTAACGGGATTTGGTCTGATAAATCAGCTGATGACTGTGTTAATTTTTTAACCTCATTAAAAAGTAACTTTGGATTATTCCTAATCTTGGTTGATATATCTTTTAATTGTTGTTTCTTCCAAGTTGTCTCTAATTTTATAAATTTATTTTTTGTTGATTTAACAATCTGGAAAAGGGGGCCATTTCTCGGTCGGTCACATTGATCCCAAATACGATACCATAGCCGATGTTTCTGTTTTGCTTCATGCAATCCTGGAATAGCAGACCATCCCTTTTTTGTGTATTTCTATGCACTCTAATAACAGGAACCGCAACGGAAGCCGCAACTTTCATTGCATGAACTATTTCAGCATAATAAATATCTAATTCCAACGAATGAAATTTTTGAGACTGTGACAGGAGGTGAAAAGGAATTCTAATTCTACTGAGAATATCATCTAATATGCACTAATATAAGTTTACGTCTATTCTATCCCAAAGCTGCTTCTGAATACATTTTGGACTACAACACCTATGGCAAAACACATTTAAAACAACAGACACTTCAAGGTGATAATGATCACTAATCAAAATTTCCTCTCATACTTTAACAATAGAATTCTTTAAACATTCAAGATCTGAAATTATAAATTCCAAAAATGTCACGCTATCTGACCTATGAACATAAGTAAAATTTTTGCTATTCGCTACCACTGATAGATCTCTCGGAAGTGATGATAAAAAGTCTGGGACCACGGTAAACTATGAATAGTGAGGTCAGTGTTGAAATCGCCACAGAGTAATATGGCTTTGCCAGATGCTCCTATTTTATGAGAAATTTTGAGACTCTTCCACATGCTTTAGCAAAACCTTCGTTGGATTGTTCATTTCTGTAATTAGTAGGCATATAAACTGCCTGAATAACGACACGGCCTAGATAAACTGCAACAAAAGTATTATTGGTTTCAAGTAAAACACACTTCAGCCTCAGCACTAAATATTGCTTTAAAACTAAATCAAAAGCCACTGTCTTTATGCTGGTTGCCAATAAGACATTTCAGCAATATCCCAAGAACAACTTGGGGCATTGAGTTGAATCTTTCAGGTCTACTACTATTTCTTGTCCTAGAATTTAACTAAATTAAAACAGTGTGTGTCCAGGCCATCAAAGAGCATACATGGAATCTTATGGGAATGATATTGAGCTTTATTTTTCAAGTCAACTTGAGGAGGTATAAAACTCCCGGTTATCGAAAAAGGCCCCACACAACAAGCAAGTCATTAAATCATACGTAGGCACATAAAAGCGTTTAAGCAATTCTGTAGAAGAAAAGGAGTTTATGAGTTTCCTAAAAGCACCCTTTTTCTTGATGTTCGTGTTTGTTTTCGGTAACCTTCGATTCTCAACAATGCATTTGATTTGGAACAACAGATCCCCTGGTCAAGGCGATGTTTTGTCGATTTCTCCCACTGTGCACGTCGCGTCCATAACATGTCTGTGACTATCCCTGTAAACAAGTTACGAATCACAAGTTGTTCATAAACTGATAGCCTTCAATTTTCCTGGGTAACATAAAATATATAGTTTCCTGATGAGTACCTTATCTACAATTAAACTTTTCATTTGTTGGAAAGAGGATTTGCTCTTGCGAGTAAGCGTTTCTTTGTATCATTTACTCTGTAAGCACTTGTCCTCGATACTTCGTTTAAATGTTATCGTTCCCTTCGCCGAGTGAAAGCCTTTCTGATGGTTGAGACGCTTCATCAAACTCCGTAAATAAACTTAAATCAAACTACGCCACTTGTGTATTTCTCCTGATTTCGTGGGAAGGTGGAGCAAAGGTATAACGATAGTCACGTGTTTGGACTCTTGAACGCTTTAGTCTCGCGAGAAGCATCCATAGCCGGTATAATAAGGCCTGTCATTGCCTAACTTCGTTCGTTATATCTTAGGAATGGTAGTAAAGTGACTCTTGTGAAATTTTCCAGTAACGAACATCTTTTCCTCGAAATACGTCCGGTAATCACCAGTAAAAACAACGAGTGACACACGTTTCTTCACAGTCATCAACCCAACATGGAAACCCAGCCTCTCTTTGAAACGTATGTGAACGAGACTTTTCTTTTTCGAAAAGGTCTATTGCTGAGGCAAAGTATCAAGAAATATCAAGAAGTATCAAAACTTAACTTGGACTCCTTTTCTTTCTACGTTATCTGCCAACTGACCGGCCTACGTTGCAAGAGAATACTGAATTACCAATGATTTGTTTGTTTGTTTTTCGAATATCCGGATTTTTCGATTTTCCGGAAAATGTTTGGGCTGTTTGGTTTTGACCATCCGGATAATCGACGATGCACCGTATTATAGCAATTATTGTTAAGCTATTATTATTTTTATTTTATTCATTTTTTTTTTTATTTATTTATTATTTTATTTATTTATTTATTTTAGACATTAATAGATTTAAGTTTAAAAAAATGAAATATACAGATTAAACACTCCTGTATATCGAATCCTGCTGTCCCATGTACTATGCCAGGTGACAATAGCGGAGAATGTTTTTGTAAAGATTACCAAGAAAGACGTTGAATTAAAAAAAAGTATTATTATTATAAGTAGCAGTAGTAGTATTTGATTAAGTCAAGGGAGTACAAAAATAGCAAATACCCACTGAAGAAACTTTAGAGTTACGGTCAGTGACTCTTGAAATTTCAATTTTTGTATAAATTCATTCGAGTTTATAAATTTGTAAAAAATCTAGATAGATGAGAACAGGCGTATGATGAAGTGTTCGGAAGTAGCCATCAAAACATCTTACTATATCTTTAATGGGCGCAACAAAGACTGTACGTCCCCGTAACTATGTAACTATTTATGTAATTAACTTTTTTCTCCCATTACTATTTTTCCGTTGGTTTTGTTGTTGCTGTTGTGTTACTAGGTATACTAATTAAACACTTCTGTATATCAAATCCTGCAATCCCATGTACCATGCCTGGAGAAAACAGCGGAGAATGTTATTGTATCATGAGATTACCAATCAAGGCATTGACTTTTAAAGAAAAAATTATCATTACGACATTTTCTATGTTGTGGAACTGACTATTTGCCTCGAGACCAACATGGGTTCATATTTTGACCTGATAGCAGAAACATAAAAGCGTTTGTGCGTAGCACTAAATAAAAAAATATCGACAATTTGTTTACAATAAGCCTTTGTTTACATGTTTTGTTCTATAACAAAGAGACAGAAAATGTGTCACATCTACACATGTTATTACATTAATTATATTTAACACGGCTCTCGTGTTTATGCAATATTGTCATGAGTAACTCATCTAAGTTCGTTTTGCCAGAAAAAAACGGCCTTCAATCAAATCAAAGAAATGAGCTATTAGGCCTACTAGAGGTGTAGTAGAATGTGCGTATCTATTTATCAATTACTAAACTTTGGCCTAGTTGTAACTATAAACAAAGCAATGGCTGCGTGTGGAAACCTCTGAAGACTTAGCCTCCAAAGGATCTAAATAGCACCTATAGACATTGATGATGATTACAGAAAATAACTGTTGTCAACAATAGCTTTCAAAAAAATCATACTCGTTTACAAGGAGTCTGATATGTTAGGGGTGGCTGTTTTCCTTATGGATCACTCTGACAATGAGCAAGTGTCTTATACTTTGCAACTTCTCGGTGAGGATATCCTTGAAGAGAGAGTATGTTTTCCAATAACAGAATTATTTTCAAATGATTGCCCCAAGGTATAAAATTTACATCTTCACGTAGAGTAGTTCTTTCGTTGCTAGTATAGATAAACACTTTAACTTGGTGCAACTAAAAGGCATGAAAACTGCCTAGAACAAGTGAAAAGATACTAAAATATAAGATACGAAAACGCTGAAGCTGACCCTAGTCCTACTCTTAAACTTCCCTTCTCGTTTGAAAGACGGGAGTGGAAATAACAATCACTGTTAATAAGAAGGAAATTTCTCAAAATACCATAGTTCACGGAGGCACAATTTTGTGCAAAAAACCTGCAGGTTGAACAATTTTAAAAATCTGTTTCATCCCAAAATTTGTGAATTGTAGTCTAAAGTGAGAGCCAGACAGAAGTGCACGTTGTAGCATGGTTACCAAGCTACTATGCCCGTGTCCTTTAGAAAATCTTGTTTATGGTGCTTCCAGTCTGACCTAAAATGATGTTAGTTTTGAAGAGATGATATGTACGTAGTGCTTGAATATGGTCTTGTTACAGGTAAATTTGGAGCATGGGAGGCTCTATTATCGACATGTTTTGTGTTTGGAGCATGAGCCTAAGATATAATGAAATATTAAAACCCACAGTGATCCTAAGGTCCTTCAAAGCTGAAAGGAACAGGGTACAAAATACTAACCTCGAGGAACTCTGAACATCAAGTGTTAAACTAGAAAACTGAACATAATGCCAAGCTGTTTTAAACACTTAAAAAGTAGTAAAAATACTCTTTTTATGAGTTAAATTTGAAAGGGATAGTGAAAAGGATTCACAAGAGTTGTAGTAGGCCACTTCCGATGAGCTTGGAGACCGTAGAAATTTCTTTGTTTCCCGGAAGCTCTCCACTATCGAAATTTAAGAAAGATACGCGACCAACAGTGGAAGCTCGAGGCGAAAGTATCCTACAGAACCACAGCAGCCAGGAATTGAATTTGTGTTGTCGTTGAATCTGATATCTCCAGACCTCACAAGATGCCCTTCTTCTTTTTTCTATTCCATAAACAAACGAATTCGTTTACTTGTAGTATGTGTCGAACCATCACTCTTCAGACATGTCTCATAATTTTAATCCTATATGGATCTTCACTCGTTATAGAGAAGCCACAGATTAAGTGTCTCTGAAAAGGGCTGCGTTAAATTGCTGGAATTAAAATGGCGCATGCAAGTCGTGTCTCTTATTGCTTATAGAGGAAAAAGCTAGACCATTTCAGCCCCGCACGAGTCTTGTGTACTCAGCAGACAATAGTTTTTCCAAAAGTTAAGAGAGAGACAAGATAACCAATTACGAAAGGAGCCTCTATTTCTTGTCGTATTTTGGAACTCCAAAGGTTATGCGCAACTTAACGAGAAAAACATGAACAGACGCAACATGGAACATTACGTCGTTAACTATTTTATTTGGGTCGGCCTCCACTTCTCTCGTACCCACTTTACCCCATTTTATTACCCATCACCGTTCATTTTACTTATTTTTTTCTTGTGTGCCTCAGCTCCCTGTATTCTTGTATTTCCTTAGCATCGTAGGCAATTTACGTTGTACAAAAATGAATTTTCTCATTGGTATGTACCAAAGTGCAATTCGAGTTTAGGTTTCTATCTGCACTGTAGAGCTCTGAGTTTAGTTTAGCCAATTTTCAGTAGTGACCTGAAGAAGTCTGTTAGAGGAAACGTTGTCAATAAAGTTTCTACATTTGGCGTTTTACTTTTTTGATGACCGCTTACTAAGTAAGGTAGGGACTAGAGTGAATGGCTGTATTGGAAAGTTTATTCAAACCACTAGTTGTATTTTGTTATTATTTTGTGGAGATTAAAGTGGTGTACTGCTCTCACTTCAGCTTGTGATATTATAAAGTATGGTTACTTGAAGATATTTGAAGGTTCAGCTTTTGATTTGCTATCACCAAGTAAAATTGGATACGCGTCATTAAAGGAATTATGCTTTGAAGACACAATACATTTTGATGGAAAGCATCTTATTGCACGCCCATGTACCTAGACGTGTCAGAAGCTGCTCAGAGTATAAAGCGAATTCAGACAAACAGAACAGAGTTGTACTTTCATTGTATTCACCCCTTTCTCTCAAATAAATAATTTTTTTAGAGATCTTACAAAGTACGTGAAAGAAGGTCATAGTGTCTAATTCATCATAGAAATTGATTATGATATCCGTAGATAAAAAATTCATAATCACACGTTCAGACAGTGACTGCTTTCATATTCTCCTCGGCGAAAAATGTTCTTTTATGAACCTAATCAAACTCTACTCTAAAACCTCTCTTGCAACCAACCTCCAAAAGCGGCCATGTGGTTTACCAATATTTTTGCCGGCAATCTATATAATTGGTATCCAGAAATATACTAGTCACACAACGTTAGCTGTTTAACCCTTTCAGCCCCACAAGGAAACCAGCTGCCAAAAATGAATGATATTTATGCTTTTGGGGTGTTGTTTATGGTGATTATTAGCCCATGTTTGCCTTTTCGCCCACATGTCCTATTTCTGAAATTTTTAATGGGAAACTGGTGTCCCTGTGGTAGGGAAGGTGAGTAATATTGTCTTGTTGACATGAGACGTTGTTATGTACCCTTAAGCGTCAATGAAAGACTTGCCACAATATTCTAACTTTGTGTCACTCAACATGAAAATGTAAGATATATTTCACACTTCATTTTTCTTCAACGCAAGGGATGGGACACTGGTATCCCTGCGGTAGGTAAGGGAAACAAATGTGAAAATATTTTGAACGGGAGAACAAAATGAGAAAATTATCTCCTATAATTTATTTCAGAGAGACAAGTACTTTGAGTTTTACAGAGGTATATTTTTTACCAAAATTTCCAAACGTCAATCCGGTATAATTTTGCCAAATAATATCTGACACAATCAACGACACAGTTCATGCGAGGAAAGATAGATTGGCAAACACAAGCAGTGATCCAGTCCATTGACAGTGAGTTGACAGTGAAGTGATTTTTTAGCGTTGCAAAAAGTGAAATGACCCTTTCAATGAGCAGAGACAGAGTGGAACTTCAGAAAACTGTTTCGCTCTTTTGTAGTGCAGAGTGCAACTCCACAAGTGTTGCACCCTGACAAAAGTGCGAGACTCTTTTGCCTCACCTGCATAGTACTGACAACGAAGACGAGTGTTCTCAAATTCAGGAAGTTAAAGTAGTGCTGTTGCTGGTCTTAGAAGGGAACTGGAGGATCATGCAGACCTAGATAATTGGCAATTTCTTAGAAAACTGCTGAATCTGCCAACCAAAGACCGTGCTACAGAAATCTTGAACTCCAACAGTGTCAGTTGTTCAACGCTGTTCAAAACAATGGAACTGTTCACGCAAGTGTATAACAGATCTGTTCGGCAAAGTAAATAATATAATAATGGGAGAGCAGGGGAGAATATCAAGACCTCATTTTGACTAAGCAAGGGATCTCCGTTAGTTGCTTCTTGAGTAAGGATAGAGCCGTCAGCAGAATTGTGAATACAATCTCACGGGAAAATATTACCAAACATCAAGGAAATATAGACACGTCGTGTGAGACCTATTACCTATTTACAGATTTGTTAAGCTTAGGGTTTTTTTGTATAAATATCGATTATATTTTATTAATGAGCTGCCATGTTTTACACCCGAAAACACGTTTTTGGTTTTGCCCCCGAAGTTTCCGTACTTGTGGGCTGTACCAGTTAGTATGATTTAGCTTGCATTGAATTGCACCAATAACACCTTCATCTAATCCTCCATATTTCGCCAACCATTGTTGCTTTCCATGCATTTGTTTCCAAAGTGAACTGGAGCTCTTCGTCTCCTTTGCTCTTCACTTTGGCACTCGATGATGAGGCCGAAATTGCGTTGCTTTTGACTTTGCATTGACGCTTCAGATAAACTAACGGGAGCCGTAGCTGAGTTGGCAAAACCCGTAGATATATGTGCTTTACCAGAGACATGTTGCAAGTCTTAATCTATTTTGTTGTGTTTGCCCTTAGGACTGGAACCAATTTCTTTTGTAATTTTTTTTGTGAGCATTATGTTTTCTATGAACTCTTTTTCGAAGGCATCAGATTAACTTGTACTCGGATTTGCTGATGACACCTGATTTCTATTGGGACCGGGAAAATTTAGAGCATTTATACAACAAAACCTGTAATTATTTAGACGTTGGAAGAAGGACAAAGGTAAGTGTTTGTGGATTTGTCATTGGTGTCTGTGTCGTAGTTTCAGCCTTGCGTTTATATCCGTTTTTCTACTCTAGTTATTACATTTTACAACGCATTGTTGTAACTGCAGAAGTTGAAGGCTGATTTTTTAATCAGATTATGCTTAGGAGTATACGGATTGTTCAAATGTGTATGAAAAGTGTGCGATAACTCATGTTTATTAAACGGATTGTTTACGCCGTAGAACATTGACGTCATTATAAGTCCTTCATTTGATTGGCAATCCACAGCTAAGGCGGGAAACGTAATGACAATGTTATGAAAATAGCCCAAGTACAGACCAGAGAAAATGACAGAATTAAATGAGGATGAAGTGGTCCAGAAGCCCTATAGCTTAGAATTCATAAATGTAGCTGCCACTTCTTTGTGTATAATACAGCAAATCACAGCAATCGCTACTTAGCGAAAATTGGTCTTTTATTTTTAACGTTTTTGTTTTAACGTTGAAACAGCTTCAATCAGAGAACGTATGGAAACAACTACCACCTTCCTTAAGCTGGTTGAGGACTAGGAATCATCGTAAAGTTGAACCGATGATGATATTGACCCTTACATTGATATTAGATAGTTAACCTGACATTTAACGCAATGAGCGGCTTTTAAAGAAGTTTTTAGGACTCCTAAATGCAGGGACCGGTGATGGTAGGTTGGATATTCATTCTGCCAGAAGCACAACTAGAGATTTACACTTGCATAATGAGAAATATCATACGCCGACGAGGCCTGGTAGTATCAAAGGAGAAGGAAGTACAGCCTCGATTCACATAATGACTATTTTATCAGGAAGGTTGTAATGGGAATAGAGGCGGTGCGTCATTGAAAATTCAAGACCTTGCATCAGACTCGGTTAATAGTGAGCCATAGCTAAGTAGAACAAAGAACACAAAAACTGAGCTATTGCAGTTGGAAGCTTATTCCATCAGACTTTTCACATCGTGTACTTTCTCGCACGACTTTGAGGCTGGTTGACCAAGTTAAGCAGCACGTACCATCCTTTTTTCGCCAAACATCAACTAAAAGGAAACAACCACCTCGTGTTTCAAAGACCAAAAACACCACTAGGCAATGTGACTCTAGCGAGAAAACGAACTCTTTTTGTCTGCATAGTAAAGGTTTTCTTGCTTTTATGTGGACTGACTCCAGAACGGCCAATTGAAATGCAGACCTGGCCTTTCCTATGATACGGAAGCAATTGTCCGTGTCCACTTTGGCACAGTCTGGGTTGTCAAGCAAATGTAGCCCTATGGCAGAGTCACATTGCTTAGTGGTGTTTTTGGTCTTTGAAATCCGAGATGGTCCTTTTAGGAGTAGATGCTTGGCGAATATACGATGGTAAATGCTGCTGAATTCAGTCAACCAATCTCAAAGTTGTGCAGCCAACATAGCCAGCCTCACACTGGCATGAAAATTGATAAACTACAGAGCTAGAATCTGTGGAAGGCACATGATCCTTGTGGTTGGTTGGTAATTCTTTTTTGGTCATATAAACTACGCATGGGTGGACAGAGTTTTGGCGTTTCCTACATTCCATTTCTGTCATTCTGACGTTAGTACTCTGTGGAGTGTCAGATGAAAAAACCTTTTCAGTACAATATGTTTAAGCTACTTTGTGCAATATATATCTGCGAGGGAATAAATATGTCCTTTTCATTAAGTCAGATTGGTTGACAACTGAATTTTGGTCATTTGTTATTTTTTACTTAAAGCTTTGAAAGCTTATAAACTCTTTGACAAAAAAAACAACAAAGTTTGAAGGCTACAGCTGAGAATTTCTGATTTTGTCCTATTAATTAAAAAAAATTAAAAAAAACAAGAATGTGATAAGAGATTTAGGAATGAATAAAGTATATTATGGAAGTTGTATTTCTTTACAAATTACTTACATTATTGTGTCCTTTAATCAATATATCCTCTCCTTTTTAAGCCCAGGGGGGCACTATAACTGGGTATAAGCCCATGGGCTTATGAACATGAGAATATGGTAGGCTGATAAGTAATTAACTAAATAAATGTTATAGATGGATAACAAAATTAATAACTATATTAGTTCCTGATCAATGTAGGACAACATCACAAATTTGAAGATGTTGAAACAACGAAGATAAAATACATTTCCTCATTTTTTTATGTGTCACATATGTTCACTAAAATTAGTCCAACAACTAGAGTGTACTGGCTTCTGCTCTGTTGTAAGGGAGACAATTTTCATCTCATGCAACTCATGATCTTGATGATTGTGGTATGATTCCTGGATACCAGGAACAGTACTTACACTAACACTGGCCTGGACCTAAATAAGTATATACAATGCACTTTTTCAGATGTATATTCAGCTGCGGAGCAAAAATGTAACCCCTTTGAAGATAAGATTACAAGCTTCAAACTAGACCATCATAACACAGCAAATGTTTTGTTGCTGTCATCTCTATTTTTGTCTCTTTGGCATTATATTACTGCTGTGTTCCTACCACTGTAACATTGTCTTTGTACATAATGATATTCACATATATTTGTTTGTATTTCTTTTTAAAACTGTTTCGAAGGTTTTTTTCTGGCTGAAGCTTTTCTATAAATAGTTTTAGTAATGTTCATGCTCCAGAATTGTTATATGCTAATGCTTAGACCTTGGCTTGACTGTGCAGTGTTAATCCCTGTGTACTGATCTTACTTCTTTAGGGTTGGTGGAGAAAATAATTATTTCCATTGTGAAAAATGTGACATGTGCCTCTCTGTTAGTATACAGAAGACACACAAAGTAAGTATAAAATATATAGACCCTAGAGGGGAGGCTGGGTAATGTTTGCTTATTGTTTCCTTCTCTACTTCGTACCACAAATTTGGAGTGTGGCCCCTTGATGTCCTATCATCATTACATCATCATCATCATCATCATGCTGTTTTAAGTCCTCGGTTCCCCTTATAGGGGGTTAGACTGTCGCATGGTGGCTCCTATCTTCTCCCGCCAGACATCCCTGTTCCCAGCCATGTCCAGAGTCAGGCTGCAGGCATGCATGTCTTCTTTGATGGTCAAGCAAGTGCTGCCCTATGGGAGAGTCACATTGCTTAGTGGTGTTTTTGGTCTTTGAAACCCGAGGTGGTTGTTTAGGTTTTAGTTGGCCATTCACTCATCTAATTAAGTGGTTACTTATCTTTTCATTGACAAGGAAGTGTCACAGCCTGAACGTGAAACCATCGTCCGCTTGAGGAATTGTATTCTCGCCTTGGCAGAACAGCAAGTGATGCTTTACGACACAAGTATTCTATACTCGTACGAAGAATCACTGAAATATCAGGTATATTGAAGACAACATTGAATATTTCTATGATTGTTTCGGTATCTATGTTGTACGGAACTAGAATAATATCAGTTCTTTATTCTTTATTTTTATTGAAACTTGAAAGAAGAACTTTAGTAAGTAAGAGCGGCAGTGAATAGTGGCTAAACCATGCTAATGGCGATGAAACCTTTTTCCTAGACGAGGATTGTCAGGCTGTCGTTAATGTCCTTGTTAGTGCATATGAGCTTCTAATTAATTTATGGCATTTGTTATTTTGTCAATATAAAAAGAGCTCCTGTTTATAGGCCCATGGATTTAAAAAAATCTTTCCGGAGGCTATGGATTAGTAGTGATTTCATGTTTTTCTTTAAAACAATTCAACCAATAAAAACAAATGAGAACATGTAATCAGATATATTATTATATACGAGCATCTCATTTAAATCATTGTCTATACTTTAAACGAAGTATGCTTTCATTTTTAAGGCAGACCTATTACCCAGTAGACCGACTCGTAGCTTGAATGTACCTTTATGCAGGGAAGTAGTTTACATAGCCTTGGTAATAAAATGTCGTGAAGTCCAAAAATTATTATCGCACTCGAGGTAAACTGTCATTACATCATGAGTTCATACCACCAGGATGTAGAATTACGTAGATGTAGAAAGATATAGTGGCGTTTATTGAGATCGTTACACAGATGTTTATGTTATATAGTTTGCTACTTACCCGTGGAATAAAAGTTTACGTAGGGGGTACTCCAATTTTCCAATGGGGACTGGGACCTCTAGCAGTCTACAGACCTTGATATCATGGGTGGGAGACCTGCAACCAAAATACTTGTTCCTTAAATTTTGGGATACTACATCTCAGTTACTTCAATTTAGTCACAGTAGCACTGTGCTTCAACAGGTTGATGGGAGCTGCTATGCCCTTCCTTTTCCGTGTTCATTGGCCTACATCTGTGTCAGTGGTACAGAAGGTAGACATTTGAGGAAACTAACCTTCAGCCTGTTTAATTTTCTAATGCCAATGACACATATCATGATAGGAAGCGATTGATACTAATCAGTTATCTTATTATATTTTTCATCCCTCCTACTTGAAACCATTTCTTGAAACTGTATTATCACCTAGCCTTTTGTCCTTGTCACTATCTTCACATGTAACATGTTTATTTGCATGTAAGCATTCATACATACCCCTTCTTATGAGGTCGTATTACTATCGATCAAAGTGAACGAAGTCGTCCTATCTCATATGTTCGACAGGCATTGACCAGATATAACACTTGCCAGCATGCGCTTGTCCGAACTTGTAAACCGTAAAAGTGTAATACCAAAGTGAATGCATTCACCTGTCGTTTACAAGTTTATGTTTAAGCTGTAATACATTTTATGTCGATGAGACAGCACGACATTTGTGGACATGCATACGCGAACGCTGCCACCAAGATAGAGGTTTCAAACTATTCAACGTGTTAATGCAGCAGCAAACCACGATGCCTGCTCAGATATCTCTTTCAAAATTATTGATCAAGCCACATCCAAATTTCAGTTTTAAAATACAGGAAGCTCTAAATTTTCAACAGTAAGAGCCTGTACTTAACCAGCAAGTGCATCTTGTAAATGCCCAAATTTTGCATTGGTTATGTAATTTCGTAGATTTTGGGGGGCTAAAATTAGCATACATGTGGTTCTATAAAAACATAGAGTTTAGGTATATAATAATTCGTATCCTTTTTCTTAATCATTTGTAGAAGAACATCAAAAACATGCTCGTCAACAGTTAGTAAGTTTCTTATGCGATCTTTGTCCACAAAGGAGAATTATACACCTCCCATTGGGGGGCCAGATCCCACGGACCCCTGCCAGGATGGGCGCGACCATGGGACGCCGGGTATACAACAACCGATTAATCGATAAAATTTCTGGCGATTAATCGATTACGGAAAGAATCGATTATGGACAGCACTAGTGCTGACCAATACCGACGAGGGGGGAAGGGGTAAGGGGGGCGTATAAGCCCCCTCCCCATAAATTTGAGTATATGGTACTTATAGTAGACTTATCAGATTAAATTAATGTCTTTACCATTTTCTTTGTATAGCAGTGTCAGAACATCTCTCTTCCCAATTGTGTGCGGGCTCTGTCAATTTCACGCTTAAATCTTTCAGTTGATCGGAATATAGATGTTTCGGTTAAAAGCCTGAAAGGAAGCAACATGCGATTCCAGCTAGCTGATTCTTTCAATTCGTTGATGGTATTGAAAGCAAGAAAAATCTGTAGGCAGAAAAGGACATGGCCATCGATATGAATAGAAGATGCAAGTATCCCACTCCCCTCATCTCTATCTTTCTCCAGTTAACCCCAAAACTATGAATTAAATTTTAATTTCATATTATTTCATCGTATTTTCATACAGTGCTTTAGTTGATTTAATTTTACAACTCGACAGAGATTTAACAAGGGTTATACGAGAGTAGGAGTTACACGTGAGTAGGAGACACCAAGTCAGAATGTGGTCACCTGAATTGTGGTATTATTTATATCCCATAAAACGGTTCAAAATTTAGTGTTTCAGATCAAAGTACTGTTAGAATAGTTTCATTTCATAAACAAAGTTGTGACCTTGAAGTTTATGAGACCTCGTACTAGAAAATAGTTTTAACGTTCTTTACCCACCACTGCTACGTGGGTGAGAAAGATGTGGCATATCACCCACCCTCCTCACAACATGCATGGTTTTGCCTCCAATGTGCTTATAAATTCGACGATACCAGATTAGGTCATCCATCAAACTCAGCCAAACTCATTCTCTGTTGTAGCACAAGCAACCCATAGTGGCTCAAATACCAAATCTCTACAGATCAGTACACCTTCCCTTCAGCCGCCTTTCTAGACACGGTCAAGTTTAGCCAAATACAGCACCATCGGAGTAAGTTTCGAAATCATGACAGCTTGTTATCTTACTTCCCCGCGTACATCAGGTGAAGAACCTACAAATAGCCTCCGAGTGGGTGGTAAATCTCTGTTATACCTGTTATAAACGTCTGCTTGTGTCGACAACTAAGAATAAAATGCCAAGGTTGCAGGCTAAACACTGACAAGAAACTTGCAGATCCCCGCTGTTACGCACAAGAGGCCTTGTAACTGTACGATGGTTATGCCTGTGTGTTTCTCGGTCGATCTCTATCAATCTATGCACTCGAACACAGTCCTTGAAATAGAAGCAAGCTCAAACTTTGAGACCAATGATCCAGTAAACTGTTGAAAAATGTTGCGTAACGCATTCGAATATAAAACTCGAGGCAAATAAACGAGAATAGACCTCCGCGAATCCACTTCCAACAGCAATTGATACAAAGCACGCGGTCTATGGGGACAACAGCGACAATCAAGAAGTCAATACGTTCCAGCGAGATGACTGCCGCCCGCCTTTTAGCTACGTCACTGAATGAAGCTAACAGTCGAGTACAAATTGGTTACTGGTATTTTAGATATAGTATCACTCCTTTTCAGGAGTGCTTTCATAAAAAGTTTAAAAAGGTGAGCTGTGTTATTAGAAGCAAGTGCCAGACCCACTACTGTACCTCTTTTATGTAGCTATGCAAGAAATGATTTCGAATTTATTTCAAATATTCATACTGCTGAGCGGGCAGTAAAGCAAGACATGAGGCAGGCTCAACCGCCCGGCAGGATCGCGTCTCATGGATGATGAGAAGAATCTGTAATCAATGTAAACAGATGTTACACCCTATCCCAAGGAGCCCCCTCCTCAGGCAATCTCTCTGAGAAACTCCTGTGAAAAGTTGGCGGCACTTAAAAGTTTTGATACTCTGCTTATTCGAGTTCCTATGAATGGTCCCTGGTCAGCTATGGATCCAGGCTAATAGGCCCTGGTGTTTCAAAGTAGCGTGCCGTACTAAATACGTACTGGAGACGATACTACACACTTATACTTTTAAAAGTCAGTGCGTCATGACAGAGGCTCAATAAAAGTGACATTGGTGTCAACTTCACGAATCAGTCTGTCAAGGCTTTTAAATGCGTGCCAGGTCATCCTGTAGCCTGAAAACTAAATGATCAAGTCTATTTTGCGTGACACCATGACTTTACACAGCAAGGAAAGACTGCAACTGGACATATCTCAAGTCCCTATCTGAAGTTGTTGTTAAATAGAAGTCGCCCCCCTCCCCCCATCAGTCGAAGTGTTTTACTCGAAGACCTTTAATTTTCAACCATTACTTCTTACGCAGCAGTCTCTTAATCAAAGACCCCCGATGAGGAGTGGGCCCCCAACATTGAAAATACCCTAAGCAGACAGAAGTACCGAACAGGCTAACTAAATAAATAAAGGGCAGCTGTGGCGTCAACGGGCAACCCCCCTCAATATTAGGCTACCGGGTAGAGAAGCAAGCCGCGAGACAGGCTCTACCGCCCAGTAGGAGTGCTTCTGGTGGATTATGGAAAGAATCCGTCATCAATGAGAACAAATAATACATCTATGCCTTACCAAAAGGCCAAAAAGCCACCGAACACGCTCCACTGCCCGATAGGACCGCTTCTCGTATTATTGCGTTTGGTAACAGTGTCCTCCCTCCGAAAACGAAAAGGAAAATATAAGTCTCATTGTATGTTGTTTGTGGCTTTCCTTTGTAAACTGATGTATCTAACAACACGACGTTTTTTCTGCGAATATTAAAGCCACGATTCAGGCAACTGTTACCGTAGATTATGTCTAGGGTGAAAGAGCAAGAGCATAGAGCACTAAAATGATGATGTTACAAAACCTCCTCTTTTGAGGAATTCTTATTGCAGCTATATCAGAGTGGTAACCCCGGCAGAAAATGCCTTGCACAAAACAGAAAATTCAAATCTCAAATCCGATAAAATGCTGTTTGAATTTGCAAAAGGTCTCAAGGAAATACTCAATGTTGCTCAGTTCATAAAATCATGAACTGGCTTCAAACAACAAGGTTTTGATAGAAGGTAAAGGGTAGAAGGGGGTATCTAAACGATTGCTCAAGATATAGTTCTCAAATACGAGCACAAGATCTGCATCGACAAGAAGTATGCAATACCTGCAAGATATTGCCAAACGTCTGATACTCGTTAAACTGTGACGCCACACCTTAGAACTCGGAACATAGATACGGAACACTAAATTTCAGAAACTTTTTGCTTGCATTGTTAACTCAAATCTGCTCCAACATTTTAGAGTACGACTTGCGGTTCACTCTTTAACTGCTTACAAATAGTAGCCCGCATAAAAGGCTTTACGTTCGTATATCGAGTCGACCCAGCAGCTTCTATCAACGTGTCCACCCCTCTTTCATTACATATATGATAGGTGTTTTTAGTTATGGTTGCTGTATGCCGCTTGAATTCAACGCAGTGAAGAAAATACGAAGCGTGGTAACTCGACTCAGCCTCTTTCCTTAACATTTTTTCAATAACAAAACAAACTGACGTCGCATTTTCAAACTATTGACATAATTTTCCATAAAAATCTATAAACTTCTGCGTAGTGAATGTATGATAAACAATAATGTCAACAATTTCTTGTATTAAATTTAATCAACAAACACAGTACCATCACACATCCCCCACCCCCAATCTGCCTTACCTTCCCCCGTCGCTGCTACCTTCATACTAAAACTGCAACCTCAGTACATTTGTTATTCTACAGCCCCCAACAAGTAGTGGGGCGTCCTGCTTCACACATTCCTCCTCTTAATCTTGGTTTACTATGATTATTGAACCCTCTCTACTTCGAGTGAAAGTTAAACACTGATTATGTCTAACCATTCAGCAATATCAAAATATATGAATGCTGTAGTGCCGTCTGTCTTATATTACTATAATAAAGGTGGTGACCAAATTGATTGGCAACAGTAAACATGCGTTTCACCGTGGGCTATCTCAGTATCTGTGATAAAAGTGGGCCTATATCACAACATCATGTCTTTGATACAACGTGATGCATAGAGTAGACCTAGTTCATAAACTTGCTTTATTTCCGATAATAAACCTTTCCTTTTGCTATCAGTTAGACGATAGCTTATCAGTCGATTGATAAACCAGGTAACAGCATTTCTGTGAACGACAAAAACGCTGACGGTGCAAGTTACCTGCATGATGTCGTGTAACAATTAACAAGAGATACGTCTTGCAAATTATGAAGATACAAATCTTACCCGTGCGATGCAAAACAGAAGATCGAGTAGTATATGCATCCCGTGTTTCGTCTCTCAGATAGTTTCACCCTCCATTGGATAAGGCTCCTTTCATAAAGTGTCATTCACGAGATTTAATAATCAGCGATGTTACAGGATAGAAATCAGAGGTCATTTCTCTTGCCGGGTTTATTGACACTAGAGATGAGGCCTGCTGGCAGTTGGAAATTCTTCCCCTTCCTAACGACTGCTGATAATTCTCTGAACTTGCCAGCATACCAGCAGTATTGTTTCATTACAACTATTTGTTATTCACTCTGCGCCTGCTGATATGATTAAAGCACAGTTGCAACATCTTGAGTGTTCAGACATGAAAATTTGTTTTATGTGTCATCACCGTATCTCGCAGTTTTTAAATCGGCGAGTTTAAAATCATGTAACCTATCAAAACAAGTGCAATAGTTATTGAAGAGACGCTCTTATTATAACATAAATCTGGGAGACGTCTTTGCAGTGTACACTGTGAAGCTGCCTAGTAAATGGCACCAGACTTGTAATTAAAAAACTTTGCTTTAATGATGTGCAAAAGGTAACAGCCGCTTTTGACCTCTTGCTGAATTTACACATAAAGCATTTCTCTCGAAGCTTTGTGAATCACATCGCATAATCGCCAGGTAATGACAAGCGCAATAGGAAATAGTACTTTGGGATCGCAGCACGCCTTGAATTGGCACAAACAATTAGGTTATTTATAGAAATCAATGGTTGTTTGCGCAGCTGTACCTTCCCCCCTTTTGGTATGCTGACTCAGCAATCACCCCCTTTCCTATCACGTTTTCATGCTCCAGTGCGTTGTACAAAATGATGGCCCCAAATACCGATTGGCAACAGATGAATGCGAAATAGAAAAAGCTCTTCGTAAATAAAATTCTATCTGGCAGATTGTCATTTGATGAACTTTATTGAAAAGGAACAAGTTTTGGAAGACGTATTTAGTATTTAAATTGCAATCAATGTAAGGTCTTGAAGAGGAATGAACCAATTAAGTGCTATTAAATTCTTCAACACTGTTAGAACTCTTTAACAAATAAGAATGTGAGATTCAAGTACACCGAGAATTAAGCCTTTTGATCGCGACATTTTGTTGATTATTGATCGTTAAGGAAGCATTGTCTGCATTAATTCATAGCTGTGACAGGAACTATAAATTTCTATCCGAAACAACGGATTTGAATTTCATATTGTTGAATACATGTCATGGTTAGACCTATCCCCCCCCCCCCAAAAAAAACCCCCAACAACAAACAGCACCAACAAAACAATAAAAAACAACACACAGACACAGACACAGACACAGACACAGACACAGACACACGCAGTTATTTCATTTTTTTTCATTAATTACTTTGATATTGAGGCTACAATAATAGTTCAGGCCAACTATTGGTAGATAGTTGCTAAGTTGCTAAAATATTCGTTTTAAACCTTTAGCAAGCAGTAGCACTGCCTGGAAGATTGATTTCGTTGATTGGCCCGGACAAAAGTTACCTGGAAATCACTGATCTAATGTTCTGAGCAATTATTTTTGCAATATTTCTAAACGTATGGAAGCCCCAACGACTTGTTTGATACCTACTACAGCATTTTTTGACCTTCGCGGAACACCGGATGCTTCGTTCGACCGATAACTGCTGAGGAAAATATTGTTTCAATGAATGCACGCGGTCTATCCAATCCTCGTTCATCGTGAGTCTTTTGTCTTCTGAAAAGAAACCTGCGACAGCCAGAAACCAAATGTTGCAATGAAGATGACATTTCAAATAACAATCAGAATTTTACATACTGTACATTCAACTTTATAAAGTTTGATACCAGTAAAATCAGTGGAAAATTTAGAATAATCGAGGATCTAATAGGTAAGGTTTTGTTACACTCGTTTTAACGATAAATACGTTTTTGGTTGAGGATAACAACATAAATCTTCAACATGGTGGATTCCAAGAAGCCGCATGGTCGCGGATACAACATTTAATCATTGATAAAAATTCTATATATACGCTGGAATTATGGAGGAAACTTATAATAAATCAATTATATGATAGTTATTCTATAAAACTATGCAAAATGTATTGATAAATTCGTACTATATTTTCAGATATCATCATTTCTATCTCCGTGACTGATCTTCTTCTTCATTGTGCAACTTGTTTTCGTGATGTTAGAATTAGACTTGGAATATAAAAAATTCCTTCTCTACACACGATCAAGCTATCATATTGATGCGTGGCTCTCTTACACAGAAATTACCTGGCAATCGAACTGTGTGTTTTGTTTAAAAATATATGTAACAGATTTTACGCAATAGACAAATTATTACCTGTAGGTACGATCGATTTTCAAATTTGGCGCGAAAATTTTCTATTTCCCGAGTCAAACAGCCGTGGCATTGACAAAAAGGTTAAGGACTACTGGTATAGAACTACAGGGGGTAGAACTTGTAAATATTATAAATAAATAAATAAATGATACATAATTCTTAAGAAAATGAAGTACCGGATAAAAAGTCATACTTTGCCCCTGTAAGTCTGTAAATGTACTTACCAAATTGTGCTATAAGCCCTGAAGAAATTATTACTCCAACACTTCCCAAAGTGTCAGCCAAAATGTGAAGAAATACACCTAGGGAACATAAGTAAACCATAAGATATAGGGAGCGAAATAAGATATCAAAATCGAATCGGCTGATTTAAAACACGAGTGGTAGAATTAGATTGCGAACGCAGTACGCGAATTCGGCAAATGGGATTTAACACCCTTAAGAAGGACCACGGGCGCAACTCGGTAAATTATGAATATTAACGCATTTACCATGTCTAAAACAGTACTCGCGTGTTACTCTCCATGTCTTTCGCGTATTATTTTAAATCTGCCGCAAAATACTGAGTTTGTAAAACTAATACATAGATGAGGGAAAAGAGGTCCAGCCTGCAAGCGCATGAAATTAACAGTAGTTTGGGAGCGCATGAAGAGGGCGTGTCATTGGGGAAAAAATTGAAACACTGACATTCTAATTATTGCTGGGGCCTCACATCAGTGAGACGGGCCGGCGAGAAAGGAAGAGGTCGAGAGGTAGGCTACGAAACGCATCTTCTCCTGATGACCCTGTGCAACGTCTGGTGTCAGGTATACTAGGTAAGTGGAGATTACTGCGAACCTGTGGTTGTACAAGCTGTTTTTAGCTTCATTAACAAACGGGAAGTAAAGAGCAACATGCATAAGCCTGCAAAAATACCCCCCCCCCCCCCCCCCCCCCCCCCCCCCCCCCGCACCCTTCAAAGCTGCTGTCTAACTTTGCCGACCGAGCCGGGAATGTCACGTTATCCACGTTACAAGTAAGTATCTATCTCTACTGCTATGTCACAATTGCTTGAGGTTTTGATCGGTAAATATGTTGTGACAATCAATACTGGCAATTGGATGACGCTCTGTGGTGGTAAACTTTTGCTTCCTTAGAAATTTCCCGGCCGTATTTTTTAAAAATGTTCCTGCAAATTGAAAAATGACAAGGACAACACTTTTTAATGCGAAGAGAGTGTTTGCTAATTATTTATAAAATAGTTACGGGGTAGTGAATGAATGCGGCCGTGTATTAGCATGTCTGCAAGGTTTCCAGTACTGGATATAGACCCTTCTTAATTAGGTTGCATCATCATAACCGAAAACGAGGCTAACTCGGAAAGGATGTAAACAAAAGCAATGCTTTCAACAAGCATTTAACAAGAAATCGGCCGATAGGTAGACATTAAACGCGCGAAATCCATACCCAACTTTGATTTATGTTCGGTAAATGATGAATTTTGCACTTAAGTGATCTCATTCTATTCCAAAATTTGAGTATTTCAACACAGTTACGGGAAACGGCGTCTTTTTCAACCAAAGATTTGTCTCCTCTTCCAAACTTTAGTTAACAAGAGAAATTGCAAAATCTAACAAAATTTTCTACCGATTTAAGGAGCAGTATATACACAAGCCTTTATTATATTCTTTCCCAGTGGCCTCCAAGGGGGAGGGTACGGAGCCATGCCCCACATTGGGAAACCTGATCTATAAGGGACGTTCAAAATGTTGGGCAAATCGGAATAATCATTATGAAAACAACAGCTCTCCTCCAACATCTCAAGGAAATATATATCCCTATCCCTATTACATAATCATATTCTCCTTAAATCTGAGGTAAGGGAAGGGGCGAGAGCTGTGTGCATCTTGGGGGTGGTATGACCCCCTTAAAGAATCCTAAGTACAACAATTCATATTCCTATAGCTCCAACTGGGCCAACAAAAGATAATTTTACTAAGGATGTGTAGCAACAATCTGGTCCGTAGACACCGGGGGGTATATATTTACCATCAGTCCCCCAATTCTCTCCTCAAAAATCAATAGGCTTTTCTTAAACCAGGGGACCAACTTTTTTTGCCTGTGGTTCAAATTATCATCTGTGGAGTCAAGCGGCGCCGCAGCAAAATTTTGCACTAGGATTATCTGAACCAATATCACTGTGGGTCCATCCTGAGGGTAGCTCCCGTTTTCTTTTAATTTTTACCATCGGTAGTAAACGCTCCAGTTTTGTAAACTTAGGCAATGTAAATAATTGTTATGGAGAGTTTTATTGGAGTTATATTTCTATTTGTGAACTAAACTCCACATGTATTCACAGGACATTTGCTCTTATCATGGGCGCACGGCCAAAGGGGCTGAGGGGGGCTACAGCTAAAAATGTTCGGGGAAAGGGGTATTTTTCGAAAAAATAATCCTCAGCCTATGGCTCTTATATGTATCTGCATCTTTAAAGAATTCTTTTAAATGAGAGTCTTTATTCGATTTTTATACTCCCCCATTTTCAATGCCCCGTCAATCGTTCAAAATCATTTTATAATGCCTAAATTTAAGGTATATTTAAATGAGCTTACAAAGAATACTAACGGACAGAAGATTAGAGAACAGTCATAGAAGTGGTTTTTTGACGCTCGGTAACTCCAACTTCTAATACATTTTTAAAGACAGCATAGAACTGGAGTCATAACTGTAACAATATTGGGGAATTTACTGCCAATGGTAAAAAATTCAGGGAGATCTAAGCTTCACTCACGATGGATCCAAGGTTGTATTGGCTTAAAGTGTAATCCTAGTGCAAAAATTTGCTACATCCCCACTTGACTCCACCGGTCATAATTTGGACCACGGGGCAAAAAGGTTAAGCACATCTGCACTACAGTGCATTGTATAAGAATTGATTACAAACTGTTGATATATAACAAATATCACACAGTTGATAATGTGTCAAGCTAAGAGATCAAAGATCTAACCATCATTTGGTATCTCATCGTTTACAACTCGACGATAGCCTGTAGTGATACCTAAGCAACTACTTAAGCAACTCCAGGCCTAATTTTGGAAAATTGCTTAGCAACTCGAGGCCTGACCCCGAAAGTGGAGTTGCTTATGAAAAAACGTGTATTCAGCAATAGGAGGCTGGATTAAGTAAGATCAAGTCCCCCCAATCTAAGATAATTTCCGCGGCCCCTGAAGTAATCAACAAATTACAGGAAGGGTACCCCTATATGCCATTTCCTTACTAATAGGATTGGGCATGACCACGCTCCCAAGGCGGACATGTGTGATTCCATAATGACAAATAGTGATTCTTGCCGCCAAGGCAGTTCTCTTTCTAATTTCCCTGCTTCTTTTATTGCACCTCAGTGTAATCCCAATCGTCAGCATCTAATCCAACTCGTCATCAAAACCTTTTGTATTTCATTTGTTTTAAGAACAAAACGGAGCGTCAACAAAATGTCTAAGACGATTAACGCTCCAATCGATGCGATCCAGAAAAGACACAATAATCTCCAGTTTACCGATTTACGCCCACGACTATGTACATACAGACAACGTTAAGCCACTGACCATTGTTTACTTCATCTACAACACGTAGGTTTTTTCTTTGGGTCTGCAATCGAAGAGTTCGAGGCAAGTTGTTTGATTTACGATCCGGGTTTTGCGTCAAACTACAATGAACGGCATTGAACAGTTATCCATGCTCGCGCATGTCACACTCGTCCACTTTTGTGAATTCTTGAATAAAAGTATGCCTTGTCATAAGTATCGATTGATTGGCCGATTAATTGAGCCAGAGTCACAACAAGGACTTTTCCTTATTTACCTCTTGTTGAACAATATATTTTAAAATCAGGGCAACATTTTAAGGTATGTGAAAATAAACCATATATGGGCCTATAAATTGGACTTACAGGTCATGAAGACTCGGGAAACAGAGCCCCTTTCTGTGATATTTTGATACTTTTTGTTATACCTAGCCTAGCCAACAAACGTATTCCCACCAGGAGATCTTTCTTACTTCTTTTGGCATCTGACTGCGTGATGAGTCTGCCATTCCTTGTTAACCAAGTGTTGCTTAAACAATGCAAGATCGGTTTTAACAAGGGTTAATTGTGCATGACTATCATACAAGCATTATATATTTAAACCAAATAATTAATGAAATACATCAACAAACATTTGGCTAATTACAGAAATCTGTAAAAGAGAACAAAACCCATATGCAGACTCCAGAATGGGGGCGCTTTAAGATGATCGACTGAGGCCTTTTGATGGCCTTTACTAAAAACGTGGAACGTGTCCGAGCTCGGGGAAAAAATTCACCAGCTACTATTAGTATGTCCATATTCTATCTGCTAAATTCTCAAGCTGCTATTGGGATGTCCACATTTTTCTGCAAAATTCAACAGCTACCACAAGATATATCGAGATGTCCACTTCTTTCTGCTAAACTCATCATCTGGCCTACCATTGGTTTGTCTTCTTTTTTCCGCACATTTCACCTGCTAATATTGGTATGTCCACTTTTTTCTACTAAATTGTCAAGCTACTGTAGGAAATATAGAGATTGCCACTTGTTTTGTGGTAACTTCGCCAGCCTCTATTGGTATGTCCACTTTTTTCTGCTAAATACTCAAGCTAGGAAATATAGAGATGTCCACTTTTTTTGTGCTAAATTCGCCAGCCTCTATTGGTATGTCCACTTTTTTCTGCTAAATACTCAAGCTAGGAAATATAGAGATGTCCACTTTTTTTGTGCTAAATTCGCCAGCCTCTATTGGTATGTCCACTTTTTTCTGCTAAATACTCAAGCTAGGAAATATAGAGATGTCCACTTTTTCTATCCACTTATCAGCTACGTCATTGTTTTTTTCCGTAACGTTCGACATGATAAATAGCATCCATCAAAGATCTTCACAACGTGAGCAGGTCTCGTGTCAGATAGCATTGATGCACCTGTAGAAATAGAACAACCAGCAGGTGTTTCGGATTATATTGGGTACTTGAATCGTTAGAAAATTTGCCCATCTGCGATCTCTATTTGCTTACTGACGACTGGGCTCTAAGCTATTCGTGTTATCGTGGCTGCGACATGAAGGACCATACATTGATGACGTCAGAAATATTGCCAGCTTCTAGACAATGTGCAAGGGCTCTTGGCTACAAGAGGGGGAGCCTTTATTGCAGACCAAACAGTTTTTATGTTAGGGTCTGCGAACCAGGCAGCGAAAAGTTATCCATGCTTTCATAGCGATGATGCTTGCAAGTCATAAAAGCCGTCGTTGTAGACGCAAAAAACCTTCTTTATTAGGGTCTGTGAATCAGACAGCGAAAAGTCGTCCAGGCTTTCATAGTCATAATGGTTGTACGTTATTATAGCCTGTGTTGCAGACCCAAACAAGCTTCTTTAGTAGGGTCTGCAAATCAGAAAGAGAAAAGTCGTCCAGGCTTTAATAGTCATGATACTTGCACGTCATTAAGGCCTGCGTTGTAGACACATACAAGATTCTTTAGTAGGGCCTGCGAATGAGACAGTGAAAGTCGTCCATGCTTTTATGGTCGCGATGCTTGCACGTGATTTTGTTTACAACTTTGCTTCTTTGATCCCACTGTCTAGAAGCGACACATGAAAAAATCATATCTATCGGGTGTGACACCCTTAAAGGTGACAATGTATTGATCGATCGACGCACTGGCACAGTCAAATGAAATTTCCTTTGCTTAATGACTCTTGATTAATTTAATGTACACGCGCAGTTTACAATAGTCTTGTAATGCCTAAACGACTTTTTGCTGTCAGATTCGCAGACCCAAACAAAGCAGTTTGTTGGGGTCTGTGACTCAGGTTACGAGTAGGTGCGTTTCATCATCCGTGGGAAACCACCTCATAATAGCGAGTACTTTGAACGCTTTTTTGTGACTCGTTTCGCCATTAATTGGTTACGTCATGAGGCAGTGAATTTCGTATCTAAAGCGATCGTAAAATCAAACCTTATCTGGTGTTATAGAGTTCAGTTAGCAAAAACATTCAGATGTTAATTAGATAGCCTGTTTAGTGTTTTTATTATTTATGCAGAGTAGCTTAAACATCGACCCCTTGGCTCATCAGGGCCTTTGATGTAGAGACAGCCGCAACAACAGGGAGGGAATTTTAGGTCAATATACCCCAAGTATCCGAGATATACAAATACTCTTTTTTGCCCGCTGCTTGACTTTCCCATAAATTGGAGATATCACCTCCTTAAAGGCGTGTTTGCACTAGGCTGCAACAACTCACCGGTTGTTGAAACCCCCAACTTCTTGCATAGGCTACCTAACATGTTTATACATAAAAAAATAGATGCAACCGCGGCACGCCACATGTCGCAAGAACGAAACGACCACAAGTTGCATATTCATTGACACATAATACTTTGGTGTCATTAGGGTTATGTGACTAGTTGCTGGAAGTTGCTGGAAGTTGCAGGAAATTGCAGGATATTGCAGGATGTTGCAGGATGTTATAGGAAGTTGCATGCTTAAACTGCTCATCGACACCTGCTTTCCGGCTTCATTTTATCAATTCTTGCGTCAAAGCTTTGTTTTGCATGTTGCTGCTACTCTAGGTAAAATATGTGCGAATTTATCACCTTTGCCTTTACGTGAAATGTAGTCAATCGTCTTAAAAATATTGCACGAAATAGCGAAAACATTTGGTCGTTCTGGAGTCAGTCCACATAAAAGCAAGAAAACCTTTGCTATGCAGACAAAAAGATTTCGTTTTCTCACTAGGCCTATTCAATTAATCTTGTTAACCATTGAGCCATCAAGTCTCAAAAGCTAGGGCGAAGATTATATATATATATATATATATATATATATATATATATATATATATAAACTGACTTTAGCGCAAGGCGAGCTTTCGGTATTCTTATTCCTTCTTGCGGCTTAAAACGGTCCTTCCCTAATAAATAAGAGTTCAAACAATAGAAATTTATGTATGAGAATTAAAAATATAAAATGTTTGTAAAAGGATACTGGCCTGAAATTTACATATATATATAAAATTAGTTCTAAAAAATATTATTTTTGAGCACAACGGGGAAGTCTTTAAACAAATATGGGTAACAGCAATGAGTACAAGGATGGCCCCACTCTATGCCATTTTATTTATTGCAGACCTAGAAGAAAAAGCTATTGAGGGTTTTAGGGACAATTTGCTAGTTTGGTGGCGCTACATCGACGATATTTTCTTTGTTTGGAGGGGCGGTGAGGACGAGTTAGGCATTTTCCTTAACCACCTAAACTTTATACTCTCAACTATTTACGGCATCGTGGTCATCACACACAACAAACGTTTTACATGTCAGGGTTACAAAACTAGGTGATACCTAGATAAAAGTAGAAAGGACGTTCTTAGTAGTAAAGCAGGAAAACAAATCGAACGACAATGACGTCCTTGTTTTAACGTACCATCCAGCTCTTAGTCATAGGGTGCATCAGATCCTAAGAAAAAATGATAATATTCTAGCAGACGATGAAGAGTATCGCAAAGTTTTAGTCAGCCGCCGATAGTTGCATATCGAAATGGACAGAGCTTGAAAAATAAGCTAGTAAGAGCTAAGCTGATTCAGGAGCTATACGAGACAGGCAGCTCAGGATGCAAGGGGAGATCAAACTGTGCAGTTTGCCCACTCATCAAAGAGACTAAGAAGTTCTTTGACTGATCAGGAAAGCGCACCTATGAAATTAGGGTCGGACCACTACACTGCGACTCTAAATTGGTGGTCTACTTATTAGAATGCAGAACATGTGGTATACGATACATAGGAAGCACCAAAACAGCTTTCAGAATTAGGGTCAACAACTACAAATCGGCTTTTAGAAACTTCTCGAAAACTAAGGATATATCTAACAAATCTAATGACCCCCAAGCAAATCTCCATGCGCATTTCTACTCATTAGACCACAACGCCCAATCAGATTGGCAGTTCACACTTATTGACTCGGCTGAAAACGAGACACAATTACGCGAAAATGAGTCGTTTTGGTAATATTAATGACAAACGTTTGCGCCACATGGTCTCAACGAGAGAGATGTTACGACTACCTATAAAATAATTAGAAACACTTTCTTTCCAGACTCCTGCGTTTAGAAGCTTTCACGTACCAATCAAAGATGGGTGTGGTCTGAACTTCCAGTGCCTCGATTTGCTATGTCCTTCAGCCACGCTCTTAGCAGTGTGAGCAGCTTTACAGGAATGGAGGGTCCTGGGGGTTCATACCCTCCCAGTGTTTAATAGGCGTCAGATGAGGTTTCGAGTAGGACTCACAGCTGGAAGGAAAAGGCAGGCCATAGATTATTTACTCAAAACTTTAACCAGTAACATCACTAGTATTTCGTCTTCTCACTTTCAGTCAAATGATTGTTAAAGTATTCTTTTGTTTTACAAATAAGTTCAGTAGAATTTTTTAGGAATTTCATTGTGTATAGTGTTTTATAAATATTGGTAATGGTTCATTCAACTGTACACTTGAAAAAGGTTTTTAAACGGAAAGCTCGTGAGCTGGCTTCTTGGCATTTTTTAGTTCATATATATATATATATACGCTCTTAGCAGTGTGCGCAGCTTTACAGGAATGGAGGGTCCTGGTGGTTCATGCCCTCCCAGTGGTTGATAGGTATCAGATAAGGCTTCGAGTGGGACTGACAGCTGGTAGAAAAAGGCAGGCTAAAGATTATTTACTCAAAACGTTAACCATATTTTTACGGATATTGAATTTGAAAAGACACTAAAGAAATAAAACACAGCCTTTAAAACAGGAAGTAAAAGTTACCAGAAAACTTTCTAGATGACTCTGTTAGCAGCTTAGAATATTAGTAATATTTAAATTTCGAGAGGAAGAAATGGTTACTAAAGTTACGTTATTGGTGTTGGAATCACTTTGTGCGCATGCGATAAATAGCGCTATGCTGTTACATTTAATTGTCACATTGTTCTCACTTGCCCTTCACATGATTTAACGTGCTTATGATAGTGTACCCCCTGACTCAAGTTTACCTATTGTTTATGTAATAGAAAAGCACGTATTTGTACTCGAACGATCCTTGCAGTAATAGAAGTCAGGGGTAATAATTTCCTGTTCGTTGGAATTATAATCAAACATGAATTTTTATATTTGCGCGTACCGGTATGCCCCGCGGAGGTCCAACAATTTGAAGCCATATTGGCAACCGCTTTCCACGTAAGGAATCAAGAATGGCGTGCTTCAAGTTCGCCTGTTCGCAGTAGCCAACCACTACCTGTTAATGAAGATGGCTCTGGTACAACGTGCTTGCCTTTTGTACGCTATTTAGCATTCAGCTGCTACAGGCAACTCTGTGAATTGCGTCCAGCCGTCGGACTGGATTGGAATGCCCTTATTAAAAAGGTGGCCTTAATATGAAGACTTACAGATTCTCATCTCAACTCTTATTATTAAATGCGTCTGTGCACTGTATGTAATTTCGGTCATAGTGAACTAAAGGTAGTAAGGAATCGTTGTGATTAGATTTTAAATAAAAATTAACTTAACATGTATTATAATTAACTAGGAAATTTACGTAACGAAATATTAAAATCAAATCATATCAAAATCAAGTGTGAAGCAAATCAACATCAGGTGTTAAGCAGAATGAACAGGTTTTAAGCAACTCATTGCTGTCATTCTAACGAAGGTGTGATACACGGGACCATCGCTCGTTGGGTCATGTTGATGACACGTCTAGTCCGGCGAGAATACCATTGTTTGCCCACATCGGACTGTGTTTTTATGGCCACGGACTGCCGATCACTGCCCGTAGTTCTCAATTCAAACTTGCCCGTTAAATGTAGAAGTTAAATGCAGAGTTTAATACAATTTTTTTGCTGGGACTTGGATTTTGCGCCCACATTTCAAAGCTGCCCTTAAAAGCAAGCTGGCCGCAATGACAGAGTTGCCTGTACCCTAAAGTACGGCAACACATTTACTAGCACAGGCAGGGCATCTGTTACGTTAATGCAAGTATAGAAGCGTACCATAATAGAAAACCGTCGTACCTTGTAAAGCAGGTGTCTCGAGATCTTATTCCACTGGCGTAAACCTCTGCAGGTGTTAAAGGAGAACATAAATATTGTGCCCGAAAATGTATCCTCCGTCTGCGCCCTGTAACAAAAAGGGGAAAACATTATAATAAATATGGTAATAGTATCTAAAGTGTCGCCGCATCTGTATTACTTTGCTAGGGCTAAATTCACGGACTTGTTGAAAAGGCAAAATCGGAATACATGGGGTACAATATTTTAAATTAGATACATTAAGAACATCAATTGGAAGCAACATATTACAAACAAAGAATTATACGAAAGCCTACCCAAAGTTACAGATACCATTAGAGTACGCTGCCTATGCCTCGCAGGACATTGCGTCAAAAGTGCAGAATCCGCAGAGTTTACTGTGCTATGGAATCCGCAGCATGGTTATAAAAATGTTTGCCGACCTACGCTGGACTGCGCTACCCAACTCCAGAAAGACACAGGTCTTCGAAGACCCGATCTACAGAAATCGATGAAGAACTGAGACTCGTGGAGAACGCTGATCATGAATTCGGGCGCGCCTCGATTGATGATGATGATGATGATGATGATGATGATGATGATGATGTGATGATGATGATGATGTGATGATGATGATGAGTGACACTAGCGGCACCTAAAATCTCAGAACAAATGTAAAGATAAGAGTTTGTGTTCCTGATGTCTTTCTAGGTAAGTCCTTTTAAAACAATTCAGGGCGCTCCAGGGTATCAGGAAATAAATATTTTTACGTGACCAGGCACGCAGCCAAGGGGGGGGGGGCACGGGGGCTGTGCCCGCCCAATAGGTAAACTTGGCCACGTTTGCCCCCCCCCCGAAAATTTCGTACGGGCATTTAAAAGGTGGATCACTTGTATAATTTCACTTCACTTATGCAATGAGATAAGAAAGACGGAAAGCCTAAGTCTCTCAATTGCAATTTTGAACCTTATTGGGACTGTAAAAATTCAAAATTTTCCCACCCAATAAAGCCATGGTGGGCTAGCCTGCGTGAAGACTATCCCCTTCAGCTGAGATAGTCTGCACGCAGGCTAATGGTGGGCTGGCTTGGAAGGAAGGAGGGGAGGGAGGAGGTTTTGTTTGAATTCCCCCCTCCCCCCTCAGATTTGACTGGCTGCGTGGCTGTGCGTGACGTATCCTATTTCTATGGACTGCAAACTGCGAGGAGAAAGGTGCCCCTCGAATTAAATTCCATTAGAAGGAGAACATTGCCGCACCTTTGAAAGCGTTGGAGAAACTCAATACTGGTAAAAAGTGTCTAGTTTTTATCTACAATTCCTCCGCACTCTCTCTTAGAAAAAATGATTTGGACGACAATGTTTTGGATACTCCTTTACGTTAATTTGTTTTTGGTTTTACATCCTCCTCCTCGGCTTACATACGATAAAGACAAAAATAATTCCTTATCGTTCATTCGCGTTCAAGTTGGAACGTGAAAGTCCTGCTTTGGTACTAGGATTAAAGAAAACCCGTGTTTACGGGACAATATACACCCTCTTACTCATTTTCCCCTTAGACATACAAAACTAATCCCATTGCTTTTTTAGCCATGCTCTTGTCGTTTGTTCACAATGTAAACTTGACGAGAAATAAAGTACCATGAAAGCTATTTTTCTAGGAAAAAGCTACCTAGAAAACGTCATCAACAAAGTCATTTCTAATCAAATTGCCAAGGGTTTTTTTTGACCCTCAAGACGGGTTGATGAAGTGCCACGTTATTTCCAACTGCTGCAAAAGGAAGTGTTTCCCTAAGCTTTGAAAAAAGAATAAAAACAACCGCGACGAAAAGATTTTCCGCATTGAAACCCCGTATTGTTTATTCAGCCCAAATTATGCTACCTGCAGCCTGAAAGACGTACTACCTGTCACGCGTAAGAGTAAATTAGTTCCCAAATTCCTATATCTTTTGTACGAGCGCGTATATGGGTTGGAGGCCTACAACTCATAGCTTACAACGGCGCAACACGTACCAGCCTTCATATAAGTAATAAAGTAAAATTTCAAAACGCCTCAAAATTTCTACTCGTGTCAACAAAAACAAGACAACAGATCCCAAACAGGCTCGGCGACAAGTCAACATTTGCTTGACAACCCAACATGTACCGGCAACTACCAAGAGGATTTGTTTAGGGTATTAGCCAAAGCACTATCTTCTTTTTATCTTGTCGCCTTCACCAAAACAAAAAAACCCGCTGCTTGTAGACATAAAGAGTTTATTCACAACTTATGTGCTTTTAAATTACGAGTGACAGAAAAGTGTGCTTCGAGTTCGTGTTATTTTCTGAGGCTTGACTCAGTCCTATTCCCTTCCTACAAATTCTTCACAAAAGTTCTTCTTACTTCACTTAATACGATTGCTGTGACCAGTGTCTGGCTTAATACGGTTGCTGTGACAATTGTCTGGCTTAATACGGTTGCTGTGACCAGTGTCTGGCTTAATACGGTTGCTGTGACCAGTGTCTGGCTTAATACGTTTGCTGTGACCAGTGTCTGGCTTAATACGGTTGCTGTGACCAGTGTCTGGCTTAATACGGTTGCCGTGACCAGTGTCAACACTAGTAGCACTCTCCATGTTGGGATGTTCTGTGGCTCGAGGAATTAAAGCTGGCTATACTCCATAAATCAAGGATCAATGTTCCAGGATCAAAGACTTCATAAATCAATGTTCCACAATTATAATTATATTTTACTAAATATGTATCAAAGGATATAATATGATGGACCTAATAGTTAAAAACAAAATTAAAATCGCTTTTAGCATGTTTAATTTTTAAGAAACAGTATTATTCACCAGCTCTTGATTTGTTTCTTGGGGTCCCTGCAATTGTATTCCTCAGGGAAATTGTAACACTAATAATATCGGCATTAGAATTGGAAGAAAGAGTCTGATATTTATTCAAGAACTTCAAGAAACTCGTACATTAACTTGAGAGGGTATTATTAGAGTTTGATGGTAATTAGCTTGTCCTATACAAAATCCTATACAATTTATTTTGCAAGTATCACGGGTTTGTCTTCATTTAAAAGCCATCAGTTAGGAGGTCCCCTTAGTATATCAAAGAGCCATTATATCTGTCTCTTCTTGAAGAAAATATATATTCTAATAACCATATCAGTTTGTTCAAAATGAAAGTATTTAGGCTTTCTGTTTATCTGCGGATGAGTATTCACATCTTCCTAGAGTTACTTCTGAAAGTCCTATTCCAAAGTCTAATTCAGTCGTATATCTTTCATTTGTCATTGGATGTCAACTTTTCTGCTTATCTGAAATCGCTTCCAAAGGATTAAGAAAAAGAATGAAATAGAAGCACTCCGTATTTTGTGCCTAATCAATCAGCATATAATCTTTGGAGCTCAAATAATATTCGTATTGCTCTCACTTCGACAGTAAGATCAGCCATCGGTTCAGTATAGCGTATTACAATCCAATACAACTAACTTTATTTATATGGGATATATTTCAATTTCTTGTCTGCGAGTCTTATTCTATGTAATGTCCCGCACGTTTGGGCCAAAATTTAAAATGTTTAGTACTGAAACAAAATTAGTGTTATTGAACGATTTTGAAGTTATTTACAATAATTTTAGAAAAGCGAAAAAAATAAAGGAAACGATTGTTACAACAGCTGATTTATTTATTTATTCTTCTATCAAGGCTGATTCTATCAAATCATCGCTCTTGAAGAGTCAAAAACTGACTAATTCAAACGGAGACTGAAAGCAACAGATTGGAAAGAATCTCTCTCTGACTGATCTCGATTATGCGGATGATGTTGGCTTCCTGTCAGACCCTGTAGAAGCCCAAAACATGCTTGACAGCGTTGTGGCCTGGGCAGACCTGATCGTCTGGAAAGTCAGCACAGAGAAAACGAAATTCATGGCTATTAACCACGACAAAGGACCATTCTCACTAACTGTCAACCAGGCTCAGCTGGAAAAAGTCAACCGTTTGACATACCTAGGCTCCCAGCTTTGTACTGACGGATCTTCCGACGCTCATATCCAACAGAGAATACAGAAAGCATAGACAGTCTTTGCCTCCCTTCGGAAACCCTTATGGAATCACCGCGAAATCAGTGCCCAAACGAAAGTTCGAATCTACATGGCACTAGTCCGCACGGTTCTCCTTTACGGATGCGAAACATAGTCGGTAAAATTACAGCATGAGAATACACTGAAAGTGTTTGAGCATACTTGTCTGCGAAGAATTCTCAGAGTACAGCTACGTGACCGTATCTCCAACGCAAATATACATCGAATGTGCAATATTCAGAGAGATGTTGTGCTCACTATTAAGGAACGCCGTTTGAAATGGTTGGGCCATGTATTACGGAAACCACCAGAATACCTGCCTCGCCAAATAGTTCTAGTTGAGCCTATTAGCTACTGGAAGAAACACCAAGGAGGACAGAGGAAGAACTGGTGGAACCTGGCCAAGTCAGACCTTGAACCAATCGGGGGTTTCAGAAAATTCGGTCACAGATGGTCAACACAGTGGCTCGCCATCATCATCATCATCATCATCGTTATCATCATCATCATCATCATCATCATCGTCATCATCATTATCATCATCATCATCGTTATCATCATGATTATCATCATCATCATCATTATCATCATCATTATTATTATCACCATCATCATTATCATCATCGTCATGGTCATTATCATCATTATCATAATCGCCATCATCGTCATCCTTTATCAGATTGCCTCCACGTCTTTCCCATCGCTTGGACCCGCTTGCATCAACCTACAGCCTTCTGCATTTGATTTCTTCACCTATGTATCGCCTTCTTTCATTCTTCTTCCTCTACTCTTTACTTTAACTTAGGTAAAGAAGTATTGAATTAATCAATTATAAGAATGACACATCGAAGTAAACCCAATAATGATTCATCAAACGTCTCACTTCTTTACCATGTTTTACATTTGCAAAATTGTCGATGAGTACAATCTGTCCAGCGACTAGTGCCCAGTCATACATTCTGTCGCTTCTCGTTTGCTTCGCAATATCACGTTACTATTCCATCTTTAATTATTCATCTGATATTAATTTCTAGCTTTCCAATTTAACAAGCCAGGGCTACCAAAATGTAATTGAAAGCAGAAGAATTGAATGTTAAAATTGTCCAGGTGTTCAGTGAAGGCGGAGGCTGGGAACTAAATATAAAATGTTTCAAATACAGATTTAAACCTTACACTCGTTTTTTCTTACTAAAAAAGTGGAGGAGACATTGCTCCCGGCTCCCTTTGGCCTTCTGACCCCATAGCCCCTTGCCACCTGGGTTATTTTTACCCTTTAAACTACTTATACACACTTTTTTACATTTAAACAATCTAGTTGCTAAGGTTTCAGCCCTCAAATTAGCCAAAAAATTAAGCAACTTACTTAGCAACCCTTAGCCCTGAAAGTTAGTTAGCAACTATTTTTCATAGAACAAAATTACAAATTGAAAGAGATACATAACGAACTATTTACATGTATAACTCACTGTAAGTAGAAAGAAGAAAAACTAGATGTTATATATATTTATATGATTCGATATCACAGAGAAAAAACAACCTTAGCAACCTGTTAAGCACCTTTAATCCAGAAAGTGTATCATACCCTTAGCAACCTTACTCCTGACCCTGAAAATTGATTTGCTCATATAAGAATAGTAAACTATTTTGATACTGTAAGCTCTCATGGCCACAAGTAGCAAAATGGTCAACAAACAGACGATGACTCTGCTGCTTGGGTCTTTGTCACGCACGACATCGTTTTTTGAGATAAGGCTTCTGTATGACCACAGAGGATTGTTAAATTGAATTTAATCGACTTAAAATCAAATTCATAACAGTTTTCTCTCTTTGACTGTTACGTTTTTGACCCATTTGTTTCTCTTTTTCAATTTCTTGCGGTTGATTGACCAATTAAAAGCAACTGACACATCTCTTACTGATCACAACATTTCATGAGCCAATGGATGTACTTACGTAGTAATGGGCAATGTTTACAAAAATGACTCTTTGCTGGTAGTCCATCCTACCTTGCAAACTTAACGTCACGCTCAGGAGCATATAGCCCAATTTGAATGAAGCTTTGTTCTCTTCGCCAGAACTTCGAGTGAATAAACGATGCAAACACTCAAAAGAAATGGATTAACTTATTGATGAAACATCTGCTACTGGAGTGTTGTTTTACTGGGGCTGCGTATCTTCAACAGTCACTGAGAATGGAGACAAGGACGATTGAGAAAATTGCCATAGGGCTTTATCTATTAAATCACTGTTACCATCATAATCACCGTCCTGATTATCATGGTCATCATGGTCATCATGGTCATCATGGTCATCATGGTCATCATGGTCATCATGGTCATCATGGTCATCATGGTCATCATGGTCATCATGGTCATCATGGTCATCATGGTCATCATGGTCATCATGGTCATCATGGTCATCATGGGGGGGTCCTAAAAATCTAATACACGGGTAGTTGGAATAGGCGGTGGGTTGGAAAATGACCAAAAATGTAATAGACAGGGGGCCTGGACAAAAAGTTTAAGAAATCAAGTCAAGAATCAATGTTTAGAAACAACTGCAGCTTTCTAAAAGTAGGGTAATACAACACAAACGATAGTAAGTTATTCGAAGTCATGACAGTCTCCTTCATGCCTTCCAAACTTTTAAAAATGTTGCCCTCATCCTCCTCCTCCGTCTTGACATTTCTTTGAGCCTCGTAGAAGGCCACTTTCATCTTTTTAATGTGTGGTTTTCATATTTCAATGATATTTTCTACTTTTCTGCAAAAGTACCTCCTCAAAATATTGTCATGGGTGGGAAATTACTTAAAAACTAATAGGTGGGAGGGTTGGAATAAGAATGTCCTGGGTGAAAATTTTTTTTTAAAAATTAATTAGAGAGGGGAAGTCTATAAGGCACCCAAGAGTAGTCGCTGTTGCAAAAACACTTTGCAAATAATTATTTGTTGTCCTTTAAAGGACCAAAGAACGAATCATATTTTGTGCTTTCCTGACTGAACTGGAAGTCAAGGAGTCCTTCAGTGAATTCCTCCAAGCTCATCACCTCATCTTTATTAAGATCAATGGTATCAAACGAGGCATCGGCAATCTGGGTATCAAAGATGCCGATACACTTGAACCATACTCTCCACTCAGTTCGTGATATTGTCCCATCGTGATTGGTATCAATTGCATTGAACTGCTTCGTTGCCCCCTTTTTCAAGAAGACCATGTAATCCTCCTTCAGGTCTGGATTTGTCATGATCACATACATTGTTTTGGCGAAGGTGATAAAGGGAACTCTTTCGCTTTGATCCTTTACCAAGTCGTCCCACCAATCAAGAAGCAGCGTTTTCACTTCTTTGGCATCCTCTGGTTCAATGTCAGAATATTTTAGAACCCTCTCTGCCAAGACTACAAAAAGAAAAAGTCACTAACGTAAAAAGTCAACAGTTACAAATTTGACGGTATAAAAGAGGCGACCGTGCACAACGACTTGAAGTAACAATACGATCAATCACGAGCAAAATGAGATTGAATACCGCCTAAATGTGTATGGTAACATGCTGCTGTGATCTGGTGGAGTACTCATTGCTCTGATGTTTCAAAAGCGAAGACTCGAAGCCGTAATGATCTATAACTCTAGCATAATTGGTGAGACTACTAGTAGAAAAAGGTTTGACATGAGTAACAAGTTACAAGTCAACCGTTACAAATTTGAATGTATAAAAGAGGTGAATATCTACAACGACTTGAATACGATCAATCAAGAGCAAAATTACATTGTACACGGCCTAAATGTGTATGATAACATGCTACTGTGGGCTGGTAAATTGCTCGCTGGTCTTATACTTTAAAAGCGGAGGCTCGAAGCCATAATGGTTTATAACTCAAGCATAATTGCTCAGGCTACCGGTAGAAAATCTGTGACGAAAGTAACTAGTTACAAGTTAAAAGTTACGAGTTTAAAAATAGAAAGGGAGACGCTCGTCCCTAACTACTTGAAGCAACGTTACGATCAATAAGGAGCAATACATGGTTAAGTACAAATTAAATATAACTTTTAGCATGCTGCAGTCATCTGTTTAACGGCTCACTTCCCTTCTGTCCTACAAAGCGAAGACTCAAAGCCATAACGGGCTATAACTCTAGCACAAATGCTCAGACTACCAATAGAAAAATCTGTGACGTAACTTACAAGCTTTCATCATAAACGAATAAAAGGCCGCAAACTTGCTGTAACATAATGAATGGGGAGCGAAATGAGGTTGAATACAGTTTTAAATGTGTGTGTCAGTATCCTAAGATATCGTATCTTTTCATGAACAATTCTGATGAGAGTATCTGAAGGTGTAGTATCTTTTTATGAACAATTTTTATGAGAGAATCAGAAGTAGGACTGTAACCAAAAGCACGAGATTTGGTCAAGCATCACAAGGAAAACACAAATGAAAATAAAAGGTAAACTAACTTTATGATATGATGCAAGTACGACAAATAATATACTCCTACTTGTGTATGCCTCTTTTACGGTTATCTCAGATCCCTGATGAACAGTGGACCCGGTTTTGTAAATAGCCAAAAATTAACCATTAAGCCAAGGTATAGTACATAACCTGCTGAAATACGTAACAGAAATACTCCTCTTACCTTTATAATGCAGCCCATATTTATTTCAATAAATCTTTAATCTCCCTGATAGATATAAAAGTTTGGTACCTGACAGCGTCTATCGATGGAAGGAGATGAAGAGCAAACGATGCGTTCTAAATTTATACTCAACGTAAAGGGAACACTTTTCTTAGTCCTGAAGACGAAGTTCACGTGAGTAGGGTAAAGACAAATGATTAGTTTAAAAGTAATTTATCACCGATGATTAGTCAATTTACAGAAATATCAAGAGACTTGCACAACTTCATTTTATTGAAAACAACGTAGCCATGAGGCAAGTTAAATCTCATTACAGGATCGCCGGTTGTGCAATAGAGTACTAAATATCCCTTGTGCACAAACAAAGGAGAAAATGGGTCATAAAAGTAATACATTTCCATTGTAAGTTTAGATTTCAATAAGCGTCTAGTAATACATAATGTGTACCTCGTTACTTACTAATTATATTCAGATATTTACACAATCATCATTAAGTCAGTATCACCCTCTGCATATTGTGTTTAAGCACTGAGGTGCCTGCTACGTTTGCTGTCAACTCTGAACCACTTCAAAACGGTGGGTTATATTACCTGCGGCCTTTTGGCTAGGAACGGATGTAGTATCTGTTCTCATTGATGACAGATGCTTTCCATAATCCGCGAGAGGCGGTCCTACTGGGCAGTTGAGCCTGGTTCATGGCTTGCTTCTCTGCCCGGTAGCATATATTGAGGGGCGTCGCCCTTGGACGCCCCAGCTGCCCTTTATTTATTAGTTAGCCTGTTCGGTGGTTTTCCTGTTTATTTAGAGTAGTTTCAATGTCACTGCCTATCAGGGTTCCTTGATTGAGAGACTGCAATGTTAAATTTTAAGGGGCTTACCTTTCAATAGCGCATCCCTCGGTGCTGCGAGCCTGTGCATGGCGTCGGTAAAAATTGACCCAACGTTCTCAGGATGCATTCAAATAACAGCATTTTAATATTTGCACCCAAGGCTGATGCCGATTTATCTAAAATTTCTCAGCTTTTTTCTCCAAAATATCTGTGTTACTGAGGTGATCAATCCCAGTGCTATGGAAACGTGTTTACGTATAACAGGGATCCTCTGACTTTAGTTTGTCAATTATTGTTTGTAGGTCAATACGAGTAAACAACAATATTTGGGTCTACAGAGTGTCAGACATGCGTTTATTTTGAAAATGTATATTACAATATTACAGCATATACTACTAAAATTATTCTTGTTACTTATTTCCCAACATACACATACTCTCAGGTGCCTAATAGACGCCCCCCCCGCTAATTAATTTCTAAAAAATTTTTCACCCAGGACATTTTTATTCCCCCCCCCCCCTACCCCCGCGCATCCATGACAATTTTTAAGGACGTTTTTGGGATTTTTCCAACCCTCCCGTTTATTCCAACCCCCCTTCTATTAGGCACCCAAGAGTACATGAAATCAAATTCTTTTCAGCATTCTATGATAAACCAAAACGTACGTACGACCAAATCCTCAGTCCTCAATGCTCAGTGACGCGAAGAAATATGAAGGTACTGTAGCAGTTGCCAAACAGATCGCAAGTCTCCAAATCAGAACTGTCAAAATCCGTCAATATTTAGTAAGTAACCTAAGCTTTAAGATCAAAATACGCCTCTTTAACCCATGGATCTAGAGTATTGACCATTTTCTTATCGTTACAATCAAAAGCTGCAAGTCCGAGAAAATGTCCCGATTTTCGCCCGATTTGATTTCCTAATTTTCAAAAAAGGTGAGAAATACCCTCAAAAACTCAAGGAACCTTAAGTAAAATCGCACCGTTGGATTTAACGTATCAAATAACCTCACTGCTGAGATTTGAAGCTCAATTGCAAATTGAGGTCGGTAAAGCAGAAGCAGTCGATTTTCGAAAAGAACCCGCCGGCCTGATAGGGCGCCACGTTGTAGGACGCCTGCCCCGCCACCGGGCGGTCGGTCGGGTTGTAGGCCTCGTAAAAAGCCAGGCCGGTTTCGCCCAGCCGGACTTCCATCTCGCGCTGGACCGGTTTGAACTCCCACGGCATGCCGCGCTGCTTGGAGCCGTCGAAGCGCACCGTGATGGTTTCGTCCAGAATGGTGTCGGAGCCGGTGCTGGCCACGCCGGTCACGCCGCCAAAGCCGGTGACGCGGCAGAACCAGTCATAAAACGGCACCGAGGCCCAGGCCAGCCCGCCCATCAGCACAACCACCGATACAGTCTGGGCCACGGTTTTCGCAGGTCCGCTCAATGCCATCATTCAGCTCCTTCACTGGTCGCGGAGTCGCGGAAGCCCTGGCTGGTGACCTTGACGTAGGTCAGTCCAAAGACGATCACGATCAGCGCCGCCAGCACCAGGCCGACGCCAAGGTTGCGGCCCTTGCGGCGCTGGTGCAGCTCATGTTCGGGGGGAAAGTTCACAGCAGGCCTCCAAGCGACAGCGCCACGCCGGCCCGGTCCAGCCCGGCCTCGACGAGGATCGCACCGAAATGGGCAAAGAGATAGAGCAGCGACAGCTTGAAGAAACCGCGCTCGGCGGCGAAATTGTCGGCCTGCTAAAAACCGGCAGCGCATATTATGCAACTTCCTCTGCGATCTTAGAATTAGTAGAATCCGTTGTAAAGGATAAAAACCGAATCCTGCCGTGTGCCGCCTATCTGCAAGGCGAATATGGTTATTCCGATATTTATCTTGGCGTTCCGATCAAAATTGGCAAAAATGGGGTAGAAAAAGTGTTCGAATTAAAGTTAAATGATGACGAAAAACGTATGCTGGAAAATTCGGCAAATGCGGTTAAAGAACTGATTTCAAAATTAAGAAAATATTAGAGCAGTATCACGTTTTTATCAGTGTTGTCACATTGAGCCATTAAAATGAGTGAGCAAATTTGACAGCACTTTTCATCCATTGATTATGGTTTTAGCTTATTTTTCCGGATTTTTTACACAATTTTTCTGATTTATTTTGCGCTCATAGCTACAAAAACTCCATAATTGTACATAGAGGTGTTTTTAACAAAATATTGAATTCATTTCTTTTATCAGATTTCTGGGTTGAATTGAACTTCATTTAAGAATACAATAAGACATTTAAATCGATAATTAGTAGCCGTTCAAGCTCTTGTGTAGGCTGTAGAAGGTAGTGTAAACTAATTGGTAATTAAAAAATTTTACAACGATTTTCCTCCATACAAATCTAAACATTTACAACACGTTGATTCCCAAATACAGCTACAGCTTCAAAAAATGCTGGTTCTTCTTAAGCCGTTTGGTGCCATCTGTTTTCATCTTATTTTTGCTGATTCTTCAACTATGTGTCTTTTTTTAATTGGGTGCCCGCTATTTATTACCGTTTATTACCCGTTTATTACCAAAAACGACATGGCTGCATATGGATGTGTTGTCGTTAAAAATTGAGTTTTGGTTTTGTTTCCTATTTTTTAGGTATTAGTGGTTGTCTTAGTTTAGCCTTAATCTGTTCCATCCATCAGATTTCCTTTTCACTCTTCTTGGTACATCATTCTTTCACTGGTACTTGGTAATTCCCTCAATCAAATATCCTTTTCACTGTCCTTGGTACTTCAAGCAACAACTGCTCAACTTATATTTTGATTTTTTTTTAGGTCGGTTTTTATAAGAACGCTCTGTTAGAGAGAGCTGAAGAACTGATTGCAAAAAATGTTCATCCAACAATTGTAGTTGACGGATTCAAACGCGCATCTCAAAAATCAATTGAGATGCTCCGACAGATTGGAATCAAAATTGATCCAAAAGATAAGAAATTCCTAAAAAAGATTGCAATAACTACATTGTCATCCAAGCTTGTATCCTCTGATGCTGACAAACTAGCTAATGTTATAGTTGATGCAGTGTTGGCAGTAGTTGAAAAACAAGGAGAAAACTACAAGGTAGACATTGACAACATCAAGGTAGAAAAGAAAGGTGGAAAGACCATCAATGCAACTGAGCTGATCAACGGAATCATACTTGACAAGGAGATTGTCCATGGCGGAATGCCAAAGAGAGTTGAAAATGCAAAGATTGCACTCTTAAACTCTCCACTCGAAATTGAAAAGACAGAGTTTGATGCAAAAATTAACATCAACTCCCCAGAACAGATTCAGAGTTTCATAGATGAGGAAAACAATATGCTCAAAAACTTGGTAGAAAAGGTTTCAAAGTCTGGAGCAAATGTTGTTCTCTGCCAGAAAGGAATCGATGACATGGCCCAATACTATTTGTCAAAATCCAAGATTTTGGCAGTAAGAAGAATCAAGGAAAGTGACATGACAAAACTTGCAAAGGCAACAGGTGCAAGAGTAGTCACAAACATCAACGAATTGTCACAAAATGACCTTGGGTCTGCACAAATTGTAGATGAAAGACAGGTAGAAGAAGACAAGTGGGTTTTCATAGAAGGGTGCAAGAACCCAAAGGCAGTATCAATTCTTGCCAGAGGAGGGTCTCAGAGAGTAGTAGATGAGGTGGAAAGGTCAATTCATGACGCACTTATGACCGTGAAGGACACAGTCCAGTATCCATACATTGTAGTGGGCGGCGGAGCAGCAGAAGCCCACATCTCTGGAAAACTGCGCGAATGGTCCCACTCCTTAGATGGCCGTCCACAGCTTGCAGCTCAAAGATTTGCAGAAGGCATAGAGTCACTCCCATTGGTTCTTGCAGAAAATGCGGGAATGGATCCTCTTGATACCCAAGTCCAGCTTCGTTCTAGAAGCACAAAAGGAAAAGCATCCTACGGTATTGATGTAAACAATGCCAAAGTTGTAGACTTGGAATCTGAAAACATCTATGATCCTCTGGCAGTAAAAGAGCAAGTCATCAATGCTGCAACCGAATCCGTATGCATGATTCTCAGAATCGATGACATCATTGCAGCATCACGTTCTGCTTCAGGTCCACCAACTGGAATGTCAGGTGGCGGTATGGGTGGCATGCCAGACATGGATATGTAATCCATTCCATTTTTATTTTTTATTTTAAATGATTGAGATGAATCTGTTAAGGACTTGCAAAAACTGCAAAAGGGAGTTTGTTCACTTTTGCAAAAACTTTTGTTCCTCAAAATGCGAAAGTAAGGCACAAGAATGAGTGTTCACAGTATAGTGAGATCAGTTTTTTTATAAAATCTAAAAAATATCATGAGTGGGTTTATTACAAATCACGGAGGCTTTGATGCAATGAAAGTGGAAACCATACAAACAGAGGATCTTTCTGAACTAGACAATCTCATCAACGAAGTAATAGAGCAACGAAGAGTGAAGGACATAAAGTTGACAACAACCGTATTTCAGGAAAAAGTCTTGTACACGGCACTTGTCATGCTGGAGAATTAGTACCAGGTATCATATGTAATGAAAGTTTTGTCCGGTACTACGTCCCAATTATTACGGGGAGTCTGTGCAATGCCCATTCAGTCAACGTGCTTTTCTTATGATCCCACTTGTAATGCGCGACTGCATGCCTCTTGTCTGCAAAGGGTAGCATGTCAAAGCAAAACATGCACGAACGTGATGTCTCACACAATACCCTGATGATGTCTTCTCTGTGCTTTGCTAGATGAATTAACCATTGGAGGAAAAGAGCCTTTAATCACATTCTTTACCATTTGCAATCATAAAATAGTATAATATCTTCATTTTTTCCACGGACTTAGCTCGTTACCATTTATTTCGCATTAGCTTCATTGCTAAAGGACAATTTATACTATAGCAAGGATGGCCATCTTAACCACGCAATGCAAATCTTACACCCATAGAGCAGAGGTTCTCTCTTGAATTCTTGTGACCATCTGTGCAGCGAGGACATTGAGTAATATTTTCAATGGCTTTGGCAAAATTTTTTAGTATTTTAAGATAATAAAAAGAAAGTAGATTTATGATGCTGGGACAACATGAAAAATTTTAGAAACATTCGGATGGCTTCGCCGACGAAGCGTTCCGTAGTCAATGCTTTGATCTTATATCTCCGGCATCAATTGAATGTCATAGCCACCCATTCTACTAGTTGTCTCTTAAAACCAGCTCAATTCTAAATTCGCTGATGCCTGAAAAATATTTTTAGTTTGTAACTATAGCATATATGCAAGCTGACACTTTTTTACTCTTGCCTCATAACATAAAACTTCGCACAATCTGTTATTTCTAAAATGAAGCTAAAAAAAAAACTCAAACATTATGTACGGAGTCAGGGCAATACAAGTATTACCATATTGAGTCCTTTGCCCGCAACATACTTTAAACTGATACAATAGTAATGATACTTTATAAGGAACAATAAGTCTGTAAAAATATCCTTTATCGTGATAGCTACCAAAACTGTCCGTTTTGCCGACTTGGGGCTCTCATTACAATTTTTGCTCTTATCAAGGGAGCCTTGAGCATCCAAATTAGCCTTGAATGACTAAAAATAGATGTAAATTCTTCTTCTTCTAGCTAGAGCTGCGTTGACAAATGTAGAGGTTTACCTCTTTTATCGTTCTAATCTATCTGTTCAAATATTAATCGTAAACAACTTTAGAGCTAACAAATTTTGAATATTTACAATCAAAGTAAATAATAAAGTTTGTTGTTAAATGAATTTTAACCAAACATTGCTTTCAACAGTTTCAGTTTTTATACAAGGGTCGCTCTTTACTTACAATTTTTTTATCAAACTGTTTGATTCCTGACTTTTTGAATATTGCAAAGGCTACTTCAGCTTCCCCCTTCTTCACCTCTTTTTCAAAGTTAATTTTAAATTTAATTTTAAAATTAATTTAAAAATTAGTTTAATTTTGAGATAAAGATGGCTTGAAAGTGGTAATCATCCCTGAAAAAATCACCCCTCTAAATATTTACTTAGTCATATATATTGAGCCTCCTCCCTCCAATAGCGAAGCTACTGGTAGGGCTCAAGGGATTTCCTCCCCATCCACCCATACGCCGGTAAGCCTAAGATTCTAATTTTGTATTACACGGAAAAAGGCTGTATGTAATAAGAAGGGTGCTTTCCCCTAAAATACCAATATTGCATATTAGTCTAAAAGCATGCGTAAAAATCAAGGGGGATTATAGATCAATTTTTTATCCTCCTCTCTCGATCTAAAGCTTTTTATGTTTTTGTTGGAAAGCTAATGGAGACTTGAGAAATTTGGATCCACCTTCCAACTTCCTTCCTCGGTAATTACTGATTAAGAATTGTACGTCACTGCACATGAAATTTCCAAGCCTTGAATGAACCCAGATATGTAATAAAGCTATGATAAAAACAAAACAAAAAAAAACTCAAACATTTTGCATGGACTACATACATCTTTAGTGACGAATGCATCACTGCGTGGTAAGACTGCCTCTAAGACTCTCAACCTTAATACGTGATTTTTTGTCATAGTTTGTAGTTTTTTCTTTATTTTTAGTCCATGGTGTTTTTGTACCCATTAGTTGCTTTGCTCCAAAAAATTTAGATAATGTCACCTTTCTGTGGAACAATATTTTTATATTAAAAGATGAATAAGAACCGCTGATTCCAGCCCAAATGAGCCTTTTTTGTGTCGTACATGACGCCGAAGTTTTCCTGCGGCAATGCCTCCAGCACGCGCTGCACATCAGAAGACTTGTTGAATGCGAATCCCGGTTCGAATTCCCATGTCACATACAGCCCGCTATCGCCGGCATAGCCGATACAGTGGTCCCACGTTTTGGTAAGCCTGCCCAGAAGTGTGTCGTAGTCGACGTCACCATGGATTGTCGGGGGCTGAACGGTGTCAACGCGGATGCCTTTGATGCCGAGATCGACTGCAAAATCGACATTGGATTTGAAGGCGGCGATGTAGTCCGCAGGGTCGGCCACGTCGAGCAGATGCTCGCTCCACAAATCCTGAGCAAATCCGGAAAACGTCAAACCGTGGCTTGCGACTTTCTCGGTTAGCGCATCACGGCTTTCCTTGGTGGGATGATTTTGCGGGTTGGGATAACCATTGAATCCTCCTAGCTCCACGCCGTCGAAGTTCAACTCGCCCAGCTTCTGCAAAACTGTGTCAAACGGAATCGGGTTCTCACCGTAAGGTCCTACGTTATATGCCCAGCTGCCAATTGACGTTTTTCGCATTTCGTTTCCCCCAAATTTGCCGATGTAAAATCGGTCAGCTTCTTAGTGCGTTCCAAGGTGCCTCGCCGGCGACGTCCACCAACTCATAACCGCCGTCGCCAACGCACGGTCCCAAGATGGCAATGATTTTTGCCGTATCGGACCCAGCGTTGAACGAGGCGTGAACCATGTCCGCCGGTATGAAGGCGCTGTCACCCGGGCCGAACAGGCGCTTTTCTTGATCGACCCACTGTTCGACAGTACCGGCAATCACGACGAGGACTTCTTCCTGATCTGGGTGCTTGTGGAAGTCGTGTCCCTTGCCTGGCGCCAAGGTCACATCAATCACCGTGAGTTTCTCGGCGCCTGTCGAGGGCGGATGGCTCAACCAGCGTAGCCGGCCCCAATCCAAGACCTCTTCCGGTGTCTCGGCGGCAATGACGAATTTTCCGTCCATGGACGCCACTCCCTTCTCGGTTATTGGGCGATCTCGCGAAAATGGCTGACCGCCACCGTCGCAAATTCAGGATCATTGATGGCATGAGGAACGCGGATCAAACGCCGGCGGTCCGTTTGCTCAACCGTTTGCTCAAGTGCCGAAAACAGGGCCGCGTCAGCATCTGGGTCGTGAAATGGCGCGCCGGGCACGTCGATCAGCGATACACCGCCTTCAGGAATAAGGAAGCGGACTGGGCCTTCCATCCGGTTCAACCGTTCGGCGATCCAGTGGCCAATCTGCCTGTTCTCGTCAGGTGTCGTCCGCATGAGTGTAACCTGCGGGTTGTGGACATAGAGGTTTCGATCTGAAAACCGTTCCGGCACGGTTTCGCGGGCACCGAAATTGACCATATCGAGCGCGCCGCATGAACCGACATAGGGCATTCCGGAACGAACGATTGCCCCTAAACGGTCTTCGCCAGCCGAGAGAACGCCACCGACCAAAAAGTCGGCGATCTCCGTTGTCGTCATGTCAATCACGCCGCGTACGAGATCCGAATCCACCAGCTTTTCCATCGACTGACCGCCGGTGCCTGTGGCGTGGAATACGAGACAGTCAAACTGGTCTTCAAGCACTGCCGAAATCGCTTGGACACACGGCGTCGTAACGCCAAACATCGTCAGTGCGACGGCAGGCATGCTGGGCACCTCGGGTACCGCGCTGGAATTCAAGATCATACCGGCCATCGCATGAGCCGCATTGCCTAGGACCCGCCGTGAAATCGGATTTAAACCCTGCACGTCGGTGATCGAGTACATCATTGCAATGTCAGTCGGCCCCACATATGGCGCGACATTTCCCGATGCCATCGTGGAGACCAGAACTTTGGGTGTGCCAACCGGCAGTGCGCGCATTGCCGGCGCAATAAGTGCGGTTCCGCCGGAACCTCCCGCCCCAATCAACCCGGCAATATCGGTTGTTATGCATTTCATAATTTCACAATATTTTTACAGTCTCAAAATGACCTAGTACAGTCTCCTTACTGTTTAGTAATTACCATCATAAGTAAAATTTTTGATTTCTTCTTTATATTGTCGTACAGATTTGTCCGACAAATACAGAGCAAAAATTTTACAAATATTTCAAATAAGTAGTTAAAGGACTATAGAAAAAGAACCAGACTGATACTTTTAATTGCATTATTTTTCTCTAACTCTCAGCCTGCGGCGATTTTAATTTTGTAAGCAGGTTAATGCTGCATCCTAATCCGTTTCAAAATGAACAATATATGCAATTTTTGCACTTGCAACAATATGGCACTATCCTTGTGAAATTTTATAGAAACTATTGTAATTATTTTTTTACTTCGATTGCAGTCAGATTCAAATATACGAAAATATCAGTCCCTTAATATCATGTTACATTGAAATCAACAATGAGAAGAGCAGAAGAGACACGATCCCAGTCAAAAATTGCAATTATACTACAAAATTGGCAGTCAAAATATGTTGTTTGCATGAAGCTGCAAAATGTCCTCATCGCTATCAGATTTTACTGTAAACCCTTGCACATTCCAAGTTTCATTGAGGCTAAAGAAGACAAATGTATCAGAATTTTTATTACTGGTGATTTCCAAAGTTAGCAACTTTGATGATTCAGCCTGATCTTTTCCATTTTGGCAAATTGCCAAAATGAAATCTGTCTGCCATTTTAGAAGCTCATAAATTTGAGTCTTCATCTAAAATATCAAATGACTATATTGTAATTAAAAACATATCTTTCATTTTGTGAAACCAGCTTCTAAGCCTAAATATACTAAACACATTAAACAGTTTGTCACTAATATACACTCTTCGGAGCAGATTCAAACTGCTTGATACAGAAAAACCTTTCTTATATTCATCCCATTTAAACGGTCTTTTTTTTACCTGTATGCACTCTTTGGTGCTGTATCAAACTGTTTGATTGAAAAAAAGCATTTGTTACATACATTACATTTATATGGTTTTTCACATGTATATGCTCTCTGGTCAAAATCAAATTACTTAATCGAGAAAAGTATTTTTATACACATCACACTTAAACAGTTTTTCACCAGTATGGACTCTTCGGTGATAATTCAAACGGCTTGATGCAGAAAAACCTTTCTTACATCCATCACATTTAAAAGGTTTTCACTTGTATGCACTCACTGGTGCAAAATCAAATTGCCTGATTGAGAAAAACATTTGTTATTTTTTTTTCACATTTAAAGGGTTTTTCATCTGTGTTTTCTGGTGATTATACAAATCGATAGATTGAGAAAAGCATTTGTTATATACGTCAGATTTAAACCGTTTTTCACCCGTATGCGCTCTAGTGCACAATCAAATTGATTGGATAAGAAAAGTGTTTCTTGCATACATCACACTTACAGAGTCCCCCCTCCCGCATTGATTCTCTGAACAGTTAACCGACCCAGTACTTGTAATCACATATCGCGGCGTGATGATCGACGCCAATCAAAGCGCGCTGGAACATTGGTCAACGCCGGAACAAACGCTGCTGTACCAAGACGTCACCAGCGTGGTCGATCGGCTGCCGCTGGAAAACCTCCTCAACACTGAAGATCTTTCCGAGGTGAAGATTCGCGGCGAGACATATGAGGTGGCTTCCACACCCCTGGACAGCACCAATCCTAAAACCGATGTGGCCCTCGTGTTCCGCAACGTCACCGAACGGCGCAAAGCCGAACAGAAGCTCAGAGAGCTAAAAGACGAACTGGAACGCATGGCCCACACCGACGCCTTGACCAACCTCTTTAATCGGCGTTACTTCATGCAGCGGTTGAACGAAGAGTTTGAACGTGTGCGGCGCCACAACAGTACCCTTTCCGTGCTGATTTTCGACCTGGACCACTTCAAGAACATCAATGACACGTACGGCCATGTAAACATGAAAAAAAAACAAAAGTAGAGAAAGAATTCCAGTACTAAAACTTAAACAGACGTAAAAAGGAATCATAAGAAAAAATCAAAACAAACAAAAGTTAATCTAAAATGAATTACTGAAAAAGCTATAAAACGTATTCGAACTCAGAATGAACAGAAATTAAGTTGGGCAAGTTTGATTTCCCACCCCTTTCAGATCCTGTTGCACTTTACTGAAAATTAATTATATGTTGAACACTCATATTTTTTATTCGATTCCAGTTTTTTTTCTTTTGACCTTGCTAGTGCTCCGTCCAGGAAGGAGTCATAAACTTAGGAAATAATAACCGAAAATTCGCTTCTCGAACGCTCAGTGACTTTTTGAAAAGATTTCATGTGGTTATTTTCTAACAAATGACATTTGACGCCCTAAAATAAACCTATTTCAATAAGATACTAAGAAGTTTTTCCATAGAATAGTTTTATTCTTGTTACCGAAAATATTTATAAAAACAATTCAAACGATAAAATTTTGCTTGAAGTTTTTCACTTCAGAAATAAAAATGTACTGCAACATAAAATTTAGCTTCAAATTACAAAGTCCAAATATGAAGAGGTGGATCATTGGTCTATGATAACGTCCAAAACGCTGTAATTTTCTACAAAACACTACACTACACGTTTTTTAAATCCGGTGGTTCCATCCGGCCCTCTTGGCTGCCTAATTACAACGACTCTAGTACCGAGCTCTTCTTTTCTGTAGCCCCTACTTCTCTTGCTGGGTGGCACATATACTTTAGACGCTTTGATTTTTTCTGGGTTGTCACTAATTGAAGCCAGTCCTGCATTGGTCAGTATACTGGATTTCCGTTTTCTATTAATTAGCAATAAAAGTTCTTTCATAAATGGCTGAACTAGACAATATTCTACACTGTTGGATTTATGAAGGATATCTGATATTGAGTGCCATTGAATATCTAGAATCTCGTTTTTAACTTTTGGCTCAAATTCGAAGCCTTCATCTACACCATAATTTACAAAGAGCTTGCAATATTTGTTATATTTACCACAATGTTCAATCCACTTGTTTGCATCGATGGAATTTTTGCAATCATATCCGGTTTCTTCATTCACTTCTCTGATTGCACATTCTATTTCAGTTTCGTTTTCTTCAATTTTCCCTTTTGGAAAACTCCATCTCGATTCTCCTCCAACTACTTGCACGAGCACTACTTTGTCACATGTCTCGTTAATTAGAATACATCCATAGGTTTTTATTGCCGCTCTTTGTCTTTGCCATTTGTTGAAAATTGCATTAACGTTTAAGGCTTGGCTCTTAAGAACTCCGTCTCGCTCAAATATGTAACGCATGAATCTTTTGAAATCTTGGTTGTCCCGTGATACAAGCAGATGGCTATAATCACTATCATACAGAGACCAGTATAGTAACTGAATATTGTTGCAAACTTTATTCATGTCCCTCTTGTCTTCCTTATTCATTTTAAGCATAAACTTTTCATTTGACATACGGCCAACTTCCATTTCGCACTAAAGCGTAGCTTCAACGCTAAAATCACGATTTAACTATCTATTAGCTTAACTCTGTTGTGAACTGAGTGCAGTATGTCGCGTGCTCCTGATATTTATTTCGTGGATGACGTCACTAACCTTGTTTCCACTATGGTCTTTTTCTGACGTCATTTTCATTAAATTTGAATGACGTCATTTTTGTATATTCTATCTTTTCTAATAGGTATTCATTTGTAACTTGTTCTATTTTGGTATTATTTATCAATGGGGACCAAGCACAAAATATAGTTACTCTTGAAAATAGGTCATTTTTTAATTCTTACTTGTCCTGCATCTGCTGGCTTATGATTTTTATCTTTGATTGCTAGTACTAGTCAATCAAAGTTTCTCGGGCTTCTCTAATCATAATTCTCGTAAACCAGGTAGCTATGCATGGATTTATCCTTCAAATTGTTGAAACTGATCAGTTAGAGATTGATGCATTTGTGCAAAATGACGAATCGCGCTGCTACTACTGCAAGGCTGACCTCTATCAGTTGCTCGAGAAAGTCAAGAAAGAAACCCAGGCGAATGTCATCGTTGATGGAACCAATATTGATGATTTGCAAGATGATCGACCTGGAATTAAAGCGGCCCGGGCTCTTGGTGTACGAAGTCCGCTTGTGGAAGCAGGATTGGGAAAAGCCGAGATTCGAACGTTGGCGAAAGAATTGGGTCTATCGAATTGGGATAAACCGGCTGCGGCTTGTCTTTCATCACGAATCCCTCGAGGCATTCCGATTACCCGTGCAAAGTTATCGCGTGTCGAACAGGCAGAGGCCTTCTTGTTTCGAGAGGGCTTTAAGCAGGTCCGAGTACGGGACCATGAAGGGATAGCTAGAATTGAGACATCGGATTCTGAAAGTGCGTTGTTTTACGAGACTGAACGCCGTTGCCGAATTGTAGAAGAGTTCAAGCGGCTCGGATTTCAGTTTGTGACATTAGATTTGGAGGGATACCGACAAGGCAGTGCAAACTACACGCAAAAGCCCAAGTAAAAAGTTAGGGAATTAAGTTCTTCTAATTATTTCCTCACGTTTTAAGGTTAACTTTTCTGGACTTTTTCGATTATCCTTTCTCATGCCCATTCGTTTGGTGGGCAGCCACGGCATCCAAAGCTTCTTGAGCAAATCGACGATGATCATCGTCGGAAAGGCTTCGAGTCAGTACTTTCTCTGCCACCTGAAGTGCAAGGTCAGCCGTTTCGTTTCGAATGTCTTGTAGGGCTTTCCGGCGTTCCCGATCAATCTCCTGCGCAGCTTCGGTTTTGAGCCTGTCCGTTTCAGCACGGATTCGTTGTTCATTTTCATCAAGAAGGCGTTGGGCTTTGTCTCGAGCTTCCGTCACGACACCTTCGGCCTCCTTGGCGGCATCTTGAAGTTTCGCTTCATAGGTTTTCAGTCGTTGCTCAGATTCGGGGCGGTTTTTTTCGGCTTGCTCAATACTGTCTCGAATTTTTCTCTCGCGCGTTTCCAAGGTTTCCATAATGGGAGGTAACGCAAACTTGTACAGGACCCACAGGAGAATCCCAAAGGAAATAATTTCCCAGAAAATGAGCGATGAAAAAAAGTGGCTGTCAAATTGTGGCATGATCTACAACCTTTGTTATCCTTTGCCCATAATAATAAAGGCGATCACCAAACCGTAGAGTGCAATGGCTTCCACCAAGGCAAATCCGATCCACATGTACTTTCCAACCCGACCTTCAGCTTCCGGTTGACGAGCAACGGCTTCAATCATTTTTCCGAAAATATAGCCGATGCCAACGCCTGCTCCTGCAAAGCCTGCGGCCGCGAGTCCCATCCCTAATAAAGCTGCTCCTGCAACATCCATCGTTGTAATATCCTCCCGTTTGGTGGGGGTTAATAGTGAATTCGACGCGTTCCCTCAGTTAATGGAGGTGCATCGCATCTCCAATATAGACGCACGTCAATACCGTGAAAATATAGGCCTGAATAAAGGCGATACCAAATTCTAAACCATAGAGGGCGATCGTAAAGGAAAAGGGAAGCCACCCAATGAGGAAGCCGCCGGCAATCGTCAATCCGAAGAGCACGCCAAGAATCACATGCCCGGCCGTCATATTGGCAAAAAGCCGAACAGAAAGGGAAAGCGGTCTTGCAAGGTGACTAATGAGTTCAATTGGGATCATGAGCGGCAGGAGCCACCCTGGTGTTCCTGGAGGGACGAGAATACCAGGAAGAAACTTTGCCCCATGAATAGAAAAGCCAATAATAAGACTCAGGATGTACACTGAGATGGCAAATACTGCTGTGACAACAAGTTGGCTCGTAACTGTATAGGAGCCCGGAATCAGGCCAAGAAGATTGCTAAAGAGAATAAAGTAATGGAAACTAAATTTTCGACTGATGAGTTTTCATCAATTGAAATTGCTGCAAATGAAATGTTCATTTTAATTTTATTAGTTTTTTCCAAGACTTTACAAGACACATAGAGTTATCACTCAAACAAGAGTTTGACTTCTGCCTGTTTCCCTAGCAGTAATAATTTAAAGCCAACTGTGTATTTGGCTCTTTACTAAAACGAATTATATTACGAATGCTTTCTTTTGTACTTAACATTGAAGATAAAATTAAAATTGCAGTGAAATAAAACCTTGGACCGATGAGCTTTCAGAGATTGATATTATTAAATATCAATTATTCAGTTTAATTTTATTAGTTATTTTCAAGACACATGTAGTTCTCAGTAAACACCTATGACTCAGTAGGCTTTATACTTTTACAGTTAGGGAATTCGATAGTAGCCAAACTCTTGTTTGTAGTGACTTTTGTTTCTTTTTAACCTTCATTTCCATACTCAATTTAAGTTTTACTCGGTTTAAGATTTATTATTCATTTATATTAGTACCTGTTGTATGCTTGGTTGCTATAATTGTTTATTTAATTTCAGTTTGTTTTGGGCTTTATTTATTCTTGAAAAGTAAAATATATATTTTTTTAAAGCTTGATTTGCATACTCAATTTAAGTTTTCTTCATTTTAAGACTTATTTAATCATTTCTGTTGTACTTCTTGTATGTTGTTTGCTATGATTGTTTATTTAATTTCTGTCCGTTTTTTATTTAGTTTATTCTTCAACAGTAAATTCTAGTCGTTTTGAGTTTTGAGGTTTTTATTTCTGCTTTAGCAGCTTTTTTTTATTTTAGCTTTAGCAGCTTTTTTTATTTTAGCAGCAGAAATAAAAGCCTCAAAATTCAAAACGACTAGAATTTAAGATTTTAATTAAATTAAATGGAAGTCGGATTTTGGAAAAATATGGAATACATTTCTTTTAAATATAACCGATGTTTTGATTATGAATAAAATGAAAAATAAAATGAAATAAACTGAAAAAAAAATGAAAATGAAAATAATAAGAAGTTGGGTCTCTTTTCGTAACTCTAAAAGTGATTCTATTTCTAAACATTATAGAGGCCTGTTTTCTCATTACATCAATAATAGTCGTTGAAATAATATTTGTTTGGTCAATTAACCTTTATTGGCCTCAATCTTTTTGTTCAAGGAACACAAGAGATACTTTATTCGTTTGTAAATCCAATTGTCCTTGCTTTGTGACTTATTTATACAATTTAAATCAAATAGAAGATTATTTTTGGCAATCCCTTGTACTTGTCTAATTAATAGGATGACTTTTGGGAAGAATACTTCTTTATCTTCTTGTAGGATCTATGCTTTAAGAAAGAAGCTTGTTAAACTGTTCCCGAACCAATATTTTTGCTAAACTCTATACCTTATCGCAATTCATTGGCAGGTTTCACCAGAAACCAAAGTCAAGAATTAAAAAAAAGAGAATATTTTCAATGAGAGCTAGAAAAACTTGAGAAATTATGTCTAGTTGTTTCCCCAACTGGTCGTTCGGCAACTTTTCTCAGTAAAAATGTTACTTAAAAAACTTAACAAACATCTAAATAAAAAAGGAATGCCAATTAGGTCAATTGGTTGGGACATTGTAGTACTAACCTCAGTAAAAGTAGTGGTTGCAAAATGTACTTTGCATTGAGTCTCTAATAAAAACTAATGTTTATGATGAAAATTATTAACCCACAGAAAAAACTATCATCTTCTGCCATTGATAGAATTTCGGCATGAATAAGCACGTTCATCCATCGTTTTGCTGTAACTCCTATTTTAAAATTAATTATTTCTCGTTACATTCCAGTGCTTTCCCAAGTTTTTGTAAGTCAGCTCGAACAATTACTCTTCATTAAGGTGAACTCAAAAAGATAAGACTATTTATCGTCCAATACCAGTTCGATCAGCTTTTAGCAAACGGTTGGATATACCAACAGCAAAAAGACAAGCACTTCGCACTCGATGCGCTGACGGAACTCCTGTCCTGTCCAGATTTCACCGGGGCAGCCTCTATTCGCACTGAACAGAAGAGCGGATGAGAAAGGGCGGCGCTTCCGATCCCGTTGACGTTCATCTCGGTGCGCAGGTTCGACTTGCTCGCAATTCACGGGACATGACACAGCAACAGCTCGGCGACGCGCTCGGCATCACGTTCCAGCAGGTCCAGAAATACGAAAAGGGCACGAACCGCATTGGCGGCGCGCGCCTCTGGGAGATCGCCAAGGCGCTGGATGTGCCGCCCGCCTATTTCTTCGACGGATTGGCCGCCAGCGCCGATGCGGAGACGGAGACATCCGGAACCGCCCGAAACGTGATGACGTTCGCAACGACCCGTGAGGGGGTCCAGCTCATCACACGGTTCCGGGCGATCGAAAGCGATGCAACCCGCCGCGCTTTCCTCGACCTCATCGGGACCATGGCGCCGGGCGCCTCTGATGACAGCGACGCCTGAACAGCCGAACCCTATGCGACGGCCCGAACGATCTCGAACGCCATCTCCTGCACCTTCGGGATACGGCACAAAACGCCGTCATCGGCGCGAAAACGCAGCTTGCGCCCGTGTTTCTCGACGGTGAACTCCCGGCGCTCGACGCCGCCCGCAAAGACGAGCGGTCGCTTGAACCGGATCACGGCGCCATCCTGGAACGCCTTGCGGGTCTCGCGCCGTTCCGCCCGATGCTCCCGGCATTTACGCCGCCATTCGACGGCATTCTCATGGTCGGTCGGATCGAGCAACGCAAGGATACGCTCGGGGCAGTTGAAGCAGTATGGCCCACTGTTCTCGCTCATCTCCTTCCAGCCGAGGGTATGCCCGTCCGGGTCGGATGGCTTGTAGCTGACGAGCGCGATCAGCGCGAAAACAACAACCTTGCCAGTCTCGCGGTTGGTGGAGCGGATGGCGGCGTAATATTCAGTTTTCCCATGAAGGCTGCTGTCCAGCACCTCATAGCGGGGAAAATCCGGATGATCGGAGGCGAACTCACGATCCAGATACTCCCGGATCGAAAACAGCCCCTTCGCGAAACGCTCGTAATCGGATGTGGTGGTCCAGCCCATGATCGGCTCCTTCTCTGAAACGCCGGAATTGGCGCACAGGGAAAGAGCCGCCCTCGACCTCCGGGAGGAGGGATCGGGGCGGCTCGGGGCCGGATCAGGCGATGTCGATTGATGCGATGATGAGCGGGCCACCCTCGTCATCGTCATGGGCTTCCTCGATGGAGGGTGGCTCGTCCTCCCAGCGGACGATCAGGCGACGGCGACCGTCCCGGCGGGTGAGATGCGCCGCTTCGCGCTCGAGGGCGGCGACGATGCCGGGCGGAAGGCCGGCATCGTCATGGCGCTCCACGAGCACGGGATTGCGGGAAGGGCGGATCACGCCGCTTCCTTTCGCGCCGCGATCTCCTCAGGCGACAGGAACTCGTCACGGCGCGCCGCCGGATCGGGCGCGACGAATCCCGCACCGGGGATCACCGGAACCGGCTCGGAAACGAGAACGCCGCCGCGATCGATCGAGCGAACGCCGTTTGCATCCTCGATCAACGTCTCGCCCTTCGCGTTCACGCCGATCTCGCGCTCGACCGGCGTATCGACATCATCGGATACCGGCTCGCTGACGGCTTCATCCTCCTCGAAATCGAACGTATTCGCCGTCATGCCCGGCGGCGCCCAGCTTTCCACCGCCGCGCGCTGCTCTTCGGTCAGCGTGGCGAAGGGCTGGGCGAAGAGGCTCTCCATGTAAGCGGCCAGCGTCGCCTTCTTGACGCTGCGCTGCTCCTCGGCCTCCGCGGTCAAGCCAAACGCCTTCAGGAGCGTCAGCATGTGATCGCGCGAGACCCGGCTCCAGTAGTTCGCCGCCGTCGGGCGCCAGACGCTGCGGATGTCGGGGACCAACAAACAAGAGTTCGGCTACTGCACCCTTTTCCATCCCCTACGTAAAAGTCTCAAAGCCTGTTGCGGCATTTACGCTTTATCAAATACTATATGAACTGAACAATCAGTGCATAGTTCTTTCTTTGTTTTTTTACTCTGTTACCTTTTATATCTAGTTTTTTCATTTTTGTATTTTGTCGTGTTTATTTTTCCTTATATTTAATATAATGTTAATAAGTGTTAATAAATTGACACTAAAGGTGTTTATTTCTCATTACATTATATTCATGTTTTGGTCTGTTTGTTGTCACGGCAACTCTCACACAAGTTAGACTCCTTGGTCCATGTTTCGAAACGGGTTGGAAGGAGCTTGCCTACTCTCTGCTCACCCAGGACAACCACAAAAGGCCTCCCAGCAACAGAAGCCAGGCCAAATTTAAGCAACCGTGCTTTCAGTAGCAAACATGAGCTAGATGGAATCCCATGTGAAAGCATTTTTCTGGTTAAAATAATATCACCCCTTTTTCGTCAGTATGACAGTGTTGGAAACTTCAAACGACGTAGTCTTTCTTCGTATGGAAATTAATTCATGCTGCTAACCATCTTAGTGACACAACACTGGACATACTCAAGCCACTTCTTATCTTTTTTGAAAAATGGGGCTGCCAGTGACATTCTGACCTCAAGATGTGGTCGTACAAGCGCTTTATATAACTTCATAAAAACTCTTGGGTGTCAGCTGGAGATGGTTCTTTTTATGATACCAAGGGATTTATTTGCAGAAGATGAAACAGACTTAGCATGGCTGCTAGACCTATGAGGGAGTTTAAGGAGGGAAAAAGAAAAGCTAGCTCTGTGGTTGATGGTTTGACATGTAACATTTCCAGGGGGATTGGCCTTAGAAAAGGGGGTGAGGATTTAAGGATACTAATCAACAATATTGTGGTTTTAAGTTGACTCTCGTGTCTAAGTCTAATGTATCATTTATGATGTCTATGTGCTTTATGGCTTTTAGGTCATCATATAATTTTTATCTACCAGGAACTTTCTCAGCATGGCTTTTAACAATAACCAAAAAAGAGGAAATGGTTGAGCACCTTGAGGAGTTTCATTGGACAAAGGGAAGGGAAATGAAATAATGATTAAGATATTTGACTAATGATTAGACACTAAGAATCTTTGCATGATCCTAATTACAACACAGAGTGACATGTCTACCAGAAGTGAAATATGTTCGGAATTTATTTGATTTTGTGCTTCTATATTGCAGTTTTAGCTTTGAATTTGCAACTTTGAAGATTAGAAACTTCAATAGGAATCCAAAATGTTATGCTATAATCAGATTCAATAAGAGCCCTCCTTGATATTTAATCATCAATACTTAATCATCTAGCATCTTTTTCAGTGAATAATACCCAAATAATTATGAGTCTAAACAGTTAAAACCTGCATATGTGCATATCAATACCAACAATTATATTACAGTTTCCAATTACATTTTCTTCAATATATTGAAGAAAATGTAACTAGAGGTCTCAGATAAATGTACTTCCGGTAAGATAGATTAAAAAAAAATGCTACCATTTATGACATTAAATGAAAACAAAACTTTTTTTAACTGAAAGTAAGGAGCAACATTAAAAGTTATAAAAAACATAAATTCTGCATATGAAGAGGTTAACCCCCTCCTCAATACCTTGATCTTTATGCTAAAGCTTTTAGCACTTTCAAAAAGCATACTATCCTAACTAAACAACCCCTGTGTTTCAGAAGCCATTCTTAAAAAATTGGGACAACAGTAAAACTTCAGTGTAAAGAGCAAGGAATTGAGGAAGGGGGTAGCCTTTTTATATATAGAACAATATCTGTTCATTCTAATATTTCTCATTATTTTCAGTTGAAAAGAAACCTGTTGTTTTTCCTTTAATTTCTGATTGTTATTCAAACACTGCTACCCCCCCCCCCTTACAGAACCTACATCATCCCCCGCCGCTTGCGCCAGCGGTACCGCCACAAATTGCAGCAAGCCAACGGCGGCAGCCATGCAGACTGCCAACAAAGCCTGCGGTCCTAAACGCTCCAGCTTCTTCATAAAAGAAGAACCCCGATGTGGTCCAAAAACAGTCATTTCATCTCTCCCATGTCTGACTCTCAAAGTAAACTTACTCCAGATCAGCACCACCCTCAGGGTTGTGCAGATCCGCATCAACTGGGCGCAGAGACATCAACATCTGCGCCCTCACGAAATTAAATTGTTTAGACAGATCGACGCTGTCGGCATCCGCCAGCCACATATAAATTGTGCCGAACACCAATGTGCAGTAGTAATTGGCAAACTGATCAACATCAATGGGCGCAATCTCTCCCGCTGACACCCCCTGCTGCAGCCAGCGCGCAATATCCCGCCGGTAGGTATTGTGATTGGACTTGAGTTTTTCACTGATGGCGTTGTTGCCGGCAATGCTTTCATACCAGATGGTATAACCCCCGCGCATATAGTCGGCGTTGTTACGCAGGAATGACTCCAGTGCGTAGCTGGCGGCTTGCACCGCGGCAAAGCCTTGCAAATGCCCAACGTGGGCTTCCAGGTGTTCTTCCCAGGCGCGATTAAAATGCACCAGCAGCTGCTGCAGGAAAGCGTCTTTCGAACCAAAGCGATAGTTGGCCAGGCCACGGCTGTAACCCGCCGCCAGGCAGATTTCCCGCAACGTGGTGCGAGCAGCGCCCTGACGGCTGATCAGCTTCATGGCGGCGGTGAACATGCGCTCATCCGACAGCGCCGTACGCTCTGCCTGAGTGACGCGGCGTTTGCCCACTGCGCCATCTTCAAGGGCTGGCGACCCCTGGTCAGCAGGCTTATTGGAAAAGACAGACTCTGTACGTTTCTGGCTCAAGCGCGGCACCCAAGTTCAGCATCTGCCCTGATTCTCACATCCTTGCTGCTGTCTAGCAAGTACTTACTAGACAGCAGCAAGGAAGTTGACATGACTAGAGGTCGGCGGCCGCGAATTCTTCCATTTGCCGTTGCTGCTGGTTCACATCAGCAGAATTTATGGACATAACTAGATCGGAAACGCCGCGCATCTTCGTATTCCAACACCAGTTCCGGGGTGAGGTGGTCGTTAAGAAATCAACCAACACCCCCGTGTTACAATTGCTTTTTTTATTGCCCGCGGAGCATTCAATATGGCCACCAACCTCACCGCCACCGACTCTGTACAACAACTGGTCACTCCCGAAGAGTGGGCAGTACGCCAGGACCTGGCTTGTCTGTATCGCCTGGTGGCAAACCACGGCTGGGACGATATGTTATTCACGCACCTGTCGGCCCGGGTGCCGGGCCCTGACCATCATTTTCTGTTGAACCCGGTCGGCCTGATGTTCGACGAGGTTACCGCCTCAAGCCTGGTAAAAGTGGATGTTGAGGGCAACAAGGTAATGGATACACCGTGGGATATTAACCCGGCCGGCTTCACCATCCACTCTGCCGTGCACATGGCCCGGGAAGATGCGCAATGTGTGATGCATCTACACACCAACGACGGTGTTGCGGTATCCGCACAGGCTGACGGCCTGATGCCGATCACACAGCACGCCATGCAGGTTGGACGTATTGCGTATCACGACTATGAGGGTGTGGCGCTGGACCTGGATGAGCGGGAACGTATCGTGCAAGACCTGGGAGACGGGCAGTTTATGATTCTGCGCAACCATGGCACCCTGACCGTGGGCCGGACCTGCGCAGACGCGTACATGGCCATGTACTACCTGGAGCGCGCCTGCACCATGCAGATTCGTGCGCTGGCCGGAGGCGCCGCCATCAATCAGCCACCCCAGGGTTCAGCCGAAAAAGCAGCTAGGTGGGACATAGGGACACAACTACAATGGCGCGTAACTATTATGGCGCGTAACGACTTACGCGCGGAAGACGCAGGCGCGGCCCATAAGCTTGTCACATCGCACCTGCGTCTGGTGGCAAAAATCGCCATGGGCTGTCGCGGCTATGGCCTGCCTCAGGCCGAGGTGATTTCCGAAGCCAACGTGGGCCTGATGCAGGCGGTGAAGAAATTTGACCCCGAAAAGGGCTTCCGTCTTGCGACCTATGCGATGTGGTGGATCCGCGCCTCGATCCAGGAATATGTCCTGCGCTCGTGGTCGATGGTGAAACTGGGCACGACCTCGGGTCAGAAGAAGCTGTTTTTCAACCTGCGCAAGGCCAAGAACCGCATCGGCGCGATGGAAGAGGGCGATTTGCGCCCGGAAAACGTCGCGCGCATTGCCAATGACCTCAATGTCACCGAGGACGAGGTGATCTCGATGAACCGGCGTATGTCGGGCGGGGATGCCTCGCTGAACGCGGTGATCTCGGCAGATGGCGAAGGCGCCACGCAATGGCAGGATTGGCTCGAGGATGAAGATGCCGACCAGGCCGGCGACTATGAAGAGAAGGACGAGCTGGAAGCGCGTCGTGAACTTCTGGCGGAGGCGATGGATGTGCTGAATGACCGCGAGAAGGACATTCTGGTGCAGCGGCGTCTGTCCGAGACAACCGTGACGCTCGAGGATTTGAGCGGTCAGTATGATGTCAGCCGCGAGCGCATCCGCCAGATCGAAGTGCGCGCCTTTGAGAAACTGCAAAAGCGCATGCGGGATCTGGCCGCCGAACGGGGTATGCTGGCCATCGCTTAAGCTTTACGAGACATGACGGAAAGCCCGCCTTTCGGCGGGCTTTTTTGTTGCTATGCTGGCCCTCGGGAGGACATGTCATGCAGGTTGTGAACTGGGGTATTCTGGGCGCGGCAAAATTCGCGCGCGAGCATATGGGGCCGGCCATCCATCGCGCCGAGGGCGCACGCCTGGCAGGGGTGGCGAGCCGCTCGGGCGATATCTCCGCCTTTCAGGCTTTCGCGCCGAATTGTGTGGCTTTCGACAGCTATGAGGCGCTTTTGGCGGCGCCCGAGATCGACGCGGTCTACATCCCGCTGCCCAATCATCTGCATGTGGAGTGGTCGAAAAAGGCGATGGAGGCGGGCAAACATGTGCTCTGCGAGAAGCCGATGACCCTCCAGGCGCGCGAATTTGATGAGCTGATCGCAATGCGCGATGCGACCGGGCTCATCTGCGCCGAGGCCTATATGATCCCGCATCACCCACAATGGCAGCGCGCAAAGGCGCTCTATGAGGCGGGCGCGATTGGTGAGCTTGTCCTCGTTGACACCGTGTTTTCCTATGACAATTCCGAGGATGTCGGCAACATTCGCAATCGGCCGGAGACCGGTGGCGGTTCGCTGCCCGATATCGGCGTCTACACCTTTGGCTCGGTGCGTCTGGTCACCGGGGAAGAGCCGGTGGATGTGGCTGCGCATATCCGGCGCGAGAACGGTATTGATGTCTTCGCCCATGTCACTGCGGATTTCCCGTCATTCCGGTATTCCTCCGTCACATCCATGCGCATGGCCGCCCGTCAGGAGGTCGTGTTTCATGGCCGCGAGGGCGTCATGCGGCTGACAGCACCGTTCAATCCCGGCGTTTTTGGCGAGGCGCAGCTGGAATTGCACCAGCCGGTGCATGGCGGCGGGCGCGCCTCCGTGACGGTTGAGCGTTGGCCTGGCGTGAACCACTATGTCCTGCAGGTCGAGGCCTTCGGGCGCAGCGTGCGCGACGGCGCTGACTATCCCGTGCCGATGGAGTTCGTTCGTGGCACGCAGGCAATGATCGACCGCGTGTTTGAGGTTGCCGTCGAGCTATAGAACAGGGATTGCGCCGCGCTTTGCGCGTCGCGAGAGGGCGGCCTTGCGGGGCAGGCCCCGCAAGGCCGCCGGGTCGCTCATGGCGCCAGCCATGGCGAAAGCCTCCATGTGAGAGTTATCGGGTCAGCGACGCTGAGTGTTGTAAAGGAGGTTTCATCAATTTTATCCAGTCTGTGTCGAGCGCCCCTGCCGCAAGCCACCCCTCACACTTGCTTTATATGTGACCTAACTATCAATCAAGGTTTGCTAGCACCAGAAATGTCCTGAAAACTGAAATGCTTTAAATTCCGGATCAAAGGAATGGCAACGTGAGGGTGATATACAATAGACCTTCGACGAATCCCCCACATAGCGAATATTTCGTTCCCAAAAAACAAACTCCGCTCCCCTTGGTTAAGTCTTATTGCATTTCTGGATATTGAAAACAATTTTCGCAGTGGTGGATCCGACAATTGGTTGTATGGGCAGGGCAACTGCAGTGGAGGTCGCATTAAACTCCTGACAAGGTGGAGTGCATGGATTATCCAGTGTCATACTCTCCGCTTCACAAATTCACATTGATATTGCCATTGATGAACATTCCGAAACCAACCAAACTCCCTTATTAAGCTGTCTTTCCTTCCAAAAGCTAAAACAAAAATTTTTTTATTGAGAATTCTTGGTATGGGTCGTGGTCTGGAAAGCCCCAATTGGATCCGCCACTGCGTTTTCAGTTACCGTGTAACTGTTGGAGTTTAAAGTAACAAACTCGAACAGTTACAAAATTAACTAGTAAAAGCTACATATTTCTCGGAGTGCGTTAGATCGTCGTTATTGAATACGACACAAAAATTTCGTTCCACGATATCACTTCGTTGTCAATGTAACGTTACCGAGACTTTCCAACTTCGAAAAGGACTATACCGTGGAATCGCAAAACTCGGGTGAGTTCGTGACTTTGCTATTCCGTGGAGTGCAAACGGACACTATAACTCAGCTGCTTGGCGTTAGCAAACTTGCTGTATCCACTGTGTCAATTTATAACTAGTACAGTAACATTATTTATTTGACCACTTCGCAGGCCACATAAAATTTCTACTGGCGCAGTCTGTTATTGTTGGCCATCAAGCTTTTTTTCATCTCACAACCTTTAGAGTAAACTCGTCATAACTGATCAATTAAACGAACGAAACATTGTACTCAACTGTGATTTGAAAGAGCCACTCAGAATTTGAATGTGTTTTTCTGTTCACTAACCAGTTAGCGCTATATAGACGCCTGAGCTGTATATATTAACTGAGGAGGCCTAGTGAGAAGACAAATTATTTTCGTCTGCAAGCAAAGGTTTTGTTCTTTTATGTCAACCGACTTCGGGTACTGCAGAAACACTTTTTGAATGCCAGTAGTTAGTAATTCACCTTTATACTGAAAACGCAAAATGACTCTCCACTGCGACCATTTTTTATTACTAATTGATAACAGTGTTCCCCCGTATATCACCTACTACTCTTATTCCGGGTCAAATCATATAATTCGTTTGATAGTACCTACTTTATTCCTTCTTATTGCTTCCAGGTTAGGATTACGATCAAGATTATGACTCGCGCTTAATTGCATGAGTTCATTCCGTTTGTACATACTGCAACTGAATCTCCTTCGTCACCAGTCTCCCATCGCGTCCTATTTTAAAATAATGACATCAAGATGCTTACCATCAGTTTCATCTGTTTCTTCCACTCTAGCATCCGAGCCTCGTATTCAGAACGTTTCTCTTTGTATTCTTCTTCGTACATATCACTAAGTAGCGGATTTTGGAGAAAAAAACACCAAAACATAAGTAAACATATTTTACGACATTTTAAAGTCGTATATAAAGCAACTGATCAAACGATCGTAATATACGGAAGCGTAAGAATTTCTAACACTTGGAAAATAAACATAAACTGCTGAAGTCTTTTCTCCATTTCATTACTACCCATAGGCGCAACGGACGAAAAATATTGGGGGGGGGGGGGAGGGGGTTGGAGTATTTTCCCGAAAAAATACTCCTTTGCCCGAAAATTATTGGGACATAAATCTACTAAAAGCACTTCAGTTCGCCGGTGGTAGAAGATGGAGGAAGGAGATGGGTGGCAGAAGTTGGAGGAAGGAGATGGGTGGCAGAAGTTGGAGGAAGGAAATGGGTGGTAGAAGTTGGAGGAAGAGGATGGATGGCAGAAGTTGGAGGAAGGGGATGGATGGCAGAAGTTGGAGGAAGGAGATGGATGACAGAAGTTGGAGGAAGGAGATGCTTGACTGAAAATGGAGGAGGGAGATGCTTATCTAAAGTTGGCGACGGGAGATAGTTAACAGAAATTAGAGGAAGGGGATGGTTAACTGAAGTTGGAGGACAAAGGTAGTTTTTCAGAAGCTGGAGGAGGGAAATAGTTAGCAGAAGTTGGAGAAAGAAGATGGTTGACAAGAGTAAGAGAAAGGAGATGGTTGACAGAAGTTGGAGGAAGGAACGCGAATGCAAAACGACTTGTTAGGCTAGGCAACAAGTAAATTAAAGAGCATTAGATCACGCGAGATAGCTCGACGGCCGGCAGGAAAGAAGCCAAGCCACAAAGGCTGTTACATGGATGAGAGAGTCGAGTACAGACCAAAAATGTGAGGCAAGAAGATGCAATTGCACAGAAAGACATAAAACAAGAGCTTTATTTAATGCTTGGAGTAATTGGGAAATTGGTAAAACGCCTTTCAAGCTTACTCATACCGGGACAAAATGGTCATTGTAAAGTCGGAAGCATCTTTAAATTGTCTGGTAGAAACTTTGGCGACGTTACCAGTCTGCTTTCTGCACTTAGAAGATACAGTCGCAGGACCAAAGCGTAATTTTGTACAGACCCATAACAATAAATGGAATAGAAATTTACACATCTTCAAGGTAATAAAATGTACTTACTTAGACGAGTTTGTTATGGAAGGTTCCGATCCGGGTCTTCCTTCGATGCCGATTGCGCACTGCAAAAATAAATAAAAGCAATATCAGTATAGGCGATTAAATGGGAAACGGTCTGCGGAATGTCTGAAAAGTTATCAAAACGGTCTGCGGGATGTCTCTGAAACTGTCAAGATGGTATGGGGAAGTTTCAAAAATTGTCATAATGGTCTGCGGGACGTCTCGAAGATTGTTCCCCTAAGGAGAGGTCAGCGGGACGTCACGAAAATTTTCAAGATCGTCTGCGGGACGTCTCGAAAATTGTCAAAATGGTCAGCGGGACGTCTCGAAATTTGTTCCCGTAAAAAGAGGTCCGCAGGACGTCACGAAAATTTCCAAGATCGTCTGCGGGGCGTCTCAAAAATTGTCTTAATGATCGACGGCCCGTATCAATTTTTATATATTTTTTCTATTTCTCTAGTGCCTTTTCTTTACTGTGTGACCGTTCTGCTTATGTTCTTAACTTAACCTTAACTTAAATAAGAAAGAGGAGAAAGGAGAAGTACCTTATTCCTTTCAAATTTCGTCTCCGTAAATGGAGCGAATTGGAGATTTAGCAGGAGGGGGGCCCCGAAAATTAAAGGGAGTAAAAATCAATTTTGGAAGTTCAGGAGGGGGGGCAAAATTAAAGGCAATCAGGTAGGCAAAGACATAGATGCATTAGCATTAGAAGGTAGGCATGTCTACTTTAATAAAACAGATAATAAAATTACATAGGAGGCTGGTAGGTTTTTCAAGGGGTGCGATTGTTTACAGCGTCATATAAGTCGGAATTTTTCCTCTGCCGTGGAAAAAAGTGCCGAGGTAATTTCCGCGGTGCCTTGCCTTCACTGCGGCGTTTTATATCTAATTGCGGGGGTTGCAGTATGGGCAGGTTTGCAGGGATATGCCGTTTTGCAATATTTCTTTACCAAAGGAAAATTTAAAAACCTAAAGCAAAGAAAGACAATATACCCCGAAATTTTGTCTGCCTCTAATTTTAGCCCCCGGGGGCGAAAATTAAAGGGGGCCAATCGAAGGATCAGGGGGCGAAAATTAAAGGGGCGAAAATTAAAGGGAGCGAAAATTATAGGGCACTGTACCACACTGTTCATCGCTTTTGTGATCAGAAACCTACGTAAAGATACAGCAGAAAAGAATCATCTTTACAAGAATAGTTATTCTAAGTACATCTAGAAGAAGACTTCACAAGTTGTTTGTAATTGTCCTTAAGAAAATTATAAAGCTTACTGGGCTAATAGCGTTCAGTCTAAGATTGAATAAATTACATGTAGAAGTAGCATTTTGATATAGGGCTACGTAATGGCTTGTTGCGGAAGATTGTTTCCAATTTACGAACAGCATACAAGCTTTTAAGATGTATCGGGGAACACGTCAATACAATCAAGCAAAGATATTCAATAATTACATGTTAAGAGATGGTAGAACTTGTAAAAATTCCCTTCGTTATCAGTTTTTTAAATTAGTTCCATTTTATCCTTGCCGTTGGAAATTCTAATTGACAAGGAACATATAAACTTAAAGTGAGCTCCTTACGAACATTTAGTGAACCCATGTCTCTTTGCAAGATGATGAAGCACATAGAAGAGGGGACCCTTGTTTATGGGAATCTTAACGAGCATCATGAAAACAGTATTCATGATACAAATCATTAAGTACCATACCTCTGATGTTCCTTGGCCACGTGATCTCTCAGTCTTTGTAGTTCTCCTTCGTATTGATTGCGCAGTTTGATGATAAGCTGGTAAGAGGCAATATAACAATATAACCATTTACAGATATTGATTTATTGATAAATTATTTAATCAGCTTATTCAAAGGAAAAAATGTGGCTAGCCATTTAAACTAAATATAATTATGAAATTCTGTAGTTTTGTTACTTATCCACAAGTGTATTTGTTTATTTAATTGAGTAATAGCTAGCTACCTGCTTACATATGAATTTGTTTATTATATATTTATATGGTTCTAGTTCTTTTCTTATTTATAGCCGAGAAAAGGAAAGGGATAATTGCATAAGTTCTGTCAGACTGCGGACTGGCGATAAATATATGCCACCAGTGGGCCCTTTTTTGAAATGATATTTTATACAAGTGAACTCCATTACCCAAATGTGGTTTTCAGAAGATATCTGTTTACAAGGTAAACTAAATGAAATGGAAAGTAACATATCTATCTAAAATATTTAAGGTAAAAGCTAAGCTGAAATTTGAAAAACTACGTATGAATGCTAATGTGAATAGTAACTGAAATCACAACTCTTTAGATTCTCTGCCAAAAGTCCTGGTTGGAATTTAAACCTACATACCGTGTCTCGAAAGTTTCTTCCATAGCTCCCTAAACAAACGTTTTACCTAATTACAGAGCTGCCGGCATAATGAATTAAACTAAAAGTTGATTGCTGTTTGTAGCTAGATTTAACAACTTAAAAAAACACACAAATCAGGATGTTTTTAACAGTACCTGAGGTTTTGCCGATCCAGAATTCGATGTTTCTATCTTAATTACTTGGTTCTTGGCTTCGTCTTCCTAAAATGTAATATAATTGAAATTAATGCCTCACATACTAGCAACTTAAAGTAACTTTAATGTCTAGAACAAAAACAAAGATCTACCAAAGTACCCAATTTATATACTATGTAACATCAAGCTTTTGTTTTTCATCTCACAAATCCTAGGATTTTAATTTTCGTCAATTTTGTTCTTTGCTGGAAATACCTTAAAATGCAATGTGACTCCGACCACAAACCAAGACTATGAAATATAAACTGACTGATTGCTTAATGTCTAGATGCATTCTTGCACGTAGCATCATAAATCTTTCTGCGTGATAGCATCTTGAAAGATCTGATGACAACATTCATTGTATTTTTGTATAATTGAGTAACATGGGGCATTCCCTGTTTTGAGAAGAGTTTACCACCACCACCACCACCATCATCATCATCACCATCATCATCACCATCATCATCACCATCATCATCCACACCATCGTCATCATCATCATCATCGTCGTCGTCGTCGTCACGTGCGCGCTAATAAAAGTATCTATTTGAAAGAGGTTACACTTTCGGGTGCATGTATTCGCAGCAGGCGAGATACATGGAAAAATTACGGCAACGAAATTCTCGTGCGTTTCTTACTGTAAGTTTTTATCTCTGAATTTATTAATACCCGAATGCTATCCATTTGTATGTTCGTTACTTGGCCATTCACGATGAACCATGTGGCTTCACGTCAAGGTGTCTAACAGGTCAGTGGTGGAAGTTTATCAAATTATCGTGAGAGGGCGAAGGCTCATTTTGACGTTCCTCACAAGGGCGGTTATACAGTAAACAGCATCAAATTAAGGGTAATTTCTCCGTAACAAGCAGTCGAATGATGTTGATGAAATTGGTGTCTCTTCTGACATATTTCTGGATTTAAACTAAGGTGGATGTTTTGTAAATTAGGAAAGCACTGGAGGGTGATAGCAGCCCCCTCGTCGTCCTAAGTGTGTGCCACTGTTGCAGGTTGCTTACATTTCATGACGTCAGCTCATATTTTAAAAATATTGTTAAGTTTATAATCTAGAACACAAAAGAACAGTAGCAAATATAAGAGTTAGGCCTACTCCGCTATGTCTTCTTTTAACAGATAGGTTGTACAAGTTTACATATCAGAGAAAACAACAAGGTAATTTCTGGTTTTACAGAGAAAATTTTAGTGGAGGTCAAAGGTCAAAGCAAGTAATAAACCACCTACCATAAGAAATGCACAAGATTTACATCACAAGAAAAGGATTTCTTTAGGCTTTCTGTCAAAACAATTAAGTCTCGGGAGAAAGAAGTCGTTACAAAGAAAACGAAAAGATAAAAACCATGTTCATGTTTTATCTTACAAAACGAAGTTTGTGCGATCTTTAAAATAGAATGAAACGATCAAAGCACTTGTTGGTGTCTTTTAGAAAATTCTGAGTATTCAAAGTGTGCAAAGGCTTTTCTTCGGGCGTAACGCTTACAATGTACGACCGTGATTTATTTGGGCAATATCAATGTTAAGTTAAACAATCGTTTTACCTTAGCAATTGTGACGTTTTAGTTAGTGTTAGAACATAATTGTAGCTTGTTTAATAATCTACTTAATAGCTGATCATATGGGAGGAGTGCAATGTCTGGGGCATCACTTTCTGGGGGGAGCTTGTGCCAGGGGTTTTAAAAATATAGCTGTCAATGACCCAAGTTCAAGCTGTTTATCTGGTAATTGTCACCCAAACTTTGTAAACTTTCCCTTTTTTTCAAAATCAGCTAATCTAATAGTTTAGTCATTATATCGTAGCGAGGATTCTGGAGCTCGAACTTCACCCATGCTTCATCACCGCCTAAGGGCATTGGATGAATCAAAGAAGCAGAAAGAAGACGGTGGCCGTAGCCCATCCCCCCCCTCCCGCTGACAGTGTTTTCCTCCGAGTAATGGATTTACCAATAAACGACAAGTGCTCACATGTTACTACATTTATCAAGTTATAGTGTCGAAGGAACCTTTCTCGTCGTTTCGTCAACCTAAAATTTATTTTACCAGTATCAACATAGAGAGAAATTTTTGCTGATTGGATTTTAAATTTGTATAATTTTACAATATTTTTATATCTGGCTGATACAGTTTTGAAGAAATTTGTTTTAATAACTGAAGTAATTGAGCAGACAAAGTAAATTGATTTTGATTCATTAGATACGCCCTTGACCCCTGCCCATATATAACCAACAAGCAGCGTTGCAAGGGAGAATTTTCTTACAGGAAAGGAACACTTGCTCCCGTTTGTACAGGGTGATATTGGTGAAAATTCAGTCAAGACTAACCACGAAGCTGTGGGACGGGAGAGGACATCACCTCTATATTCGCTTCATGCTTTAGTTTTGCCCCCCTACCTGCTTGAACCACGTAAATCCCCCTTGTTCTTCACCTAGTAAGCCGCGACAGCACGGTTCCGATACACACACCCCTCCAGTGGACTCAGCTAAACAGACCAAGGACATAAATTTCCTCCGTAAGTCGGATGGGCAAAATGTCTGATAAGACGATTAAATTTTTAGGTGTCAAGCAAGCCCATTTGGACAAATTTTTTCTTCTTCCCAAAATTCATGAGAGGATGTATAATGTTCCTGTGCGTCCAGTTGTGTCGAATTCTTGTTTAATTTTTGTATTTGCTTTTGCAATGTATCGCACAAGGTTATAATCTTACGTAAAGGCGATTATTGACTTTCTTCTTAAAAATTTAAGATTTCCCCTAGTAGAAAGTAGTAGCATTTTTGTACAACAGATATACAGGCTTCCATCCTAGTAATCCTCATGAAGTAAAATAATCAGTTTCAGAGAAAGCTCTCAATCGTAAACGGAAGAGTTAGATGTCAACTACTTTAACTTTGGCAGAGTATGTTCTATAATGAATTTTAGCTTGAAAAATTTCCATGCTATTTTATATTCCCTAGGTTCAATCTTTGAGATTGTTTTGAGAACCATGTATATTGATTACAGTATTACTGTATAGTTTATATAAAGTTTTCACGTTTATTGTGCATATTTCAAAATGCCTGTATACAAGCTTTGTTTGTAATCATTTTATTTCACTTGAGAGTAGAAACAGCGAGTGTCAAAACATCGTTTTGAAATTTATAATTTTCTATAACAAAATGTCTGTCCTTTACTGTTTTACGCAAACCCTTCAATGGGCGTACAGAGAATTTAAACGGATCGAAGTAAAGCTTTGCAAAAGCGAACTAGATCTCAATTTGTTATGTAAAAGAAACGAATTGCTTCCTATTTACACGAGAGTTTGAAGTAAAGAATAAATTTTATGTATAATGACAATATTCATAGATACTATAAGCTATAGATTCCTCCTCACGCTTTAATATTTTAGAAAGACTTTGCGGAACGCGCAAGGGTGTGCATTGATGTTACCACATGGCTTAGGTACATAGATCATATATTTGTGATATGGTATCATTGGAAGGCGAAGCTCCTACATGTGATGACTTACTTTTAGTCGCTTTATCCAACAACCCATTAGTATGTTTGTTTTAAAGACTCCTCCTATCTCAAACTAAAGAGTCCATTCCTTGCAGCCAGGCTCTGCGTTACTGAAAACCATCAAACTTTTAGTCAAGGTTTATTATACATACGACAATACCTTGCAAGTAGAAAAAGGATGAGATACCGTTGGCTTAACATACCCTCATACAGAGGTTATCAAAAGTGGAGTACTTGAGATATTGCCAGGAATGGTTCAAAAGTCCCCACCCCGTTACTACTTTTAAAGACCAAAACAGTGCGTGGTAAATAGTGTTAACAATGGTCATATGTTTTTGTCATGGGATCAAATTCAAACATCTCATGGGAGGGAGAAAGGTTCTACTATCCCTTTAATATCATTGGGAACTCATTGGTAAAGTCCAGATAGTCTTTTTGTCAAAATGGTTTTATTTAGAATTCTAAAATCACCTATGAATGCTTTCTTCTAAGTTGCTGAAACCATAGTCTCCCAATGAACGGATCCAGAAACTTCACACCTATAACAATATCTTCCTTTTCACTTCCAACGTCGATATTTGAGACATAACATCACTTGACACTTAGGGTGCACAGAGAATGGTATCCATGGCAGAAAACAGTGGCAGTCACAGCGCTATCTCCAATTTTGAGGAAGTGAACGATGCCGATGGTGACCTTCTCTTGTAGTCCTTAATCATCGAAGCTGAAAACTTTGTGAGAGTTCCAAATTGATCACTTACTGATACTCTCCACGTAAGCTTTTTCAGTTTATTCGAATACAAATCAAATACGCTTCCTCCGGTATCGAATATATTAAAAAAGTATTGGTTGTTGGTGGATTTGAAGTTTTACGAGGAATCTTACTGAGTTTTACGGAATCTTTCGGAGAAAAGGAAAGGTTTCAGTGTAACAACTACAGATCTTTGTTTAAGTTTGGCCTTCTTTAGAACATGAGCTAGATGTCCTGTATGTTTAAATGTACCTGATAATCCTTTAATAAATCCTTTTTGAATAAGCGTTTCAATAAATTCATTGCTTTTTAAAAATGAATACAATGTATTTCTAATTACTGATGTATTGATTCAATTGTTAAAAAACTTCAATCTATTCATGTCTCGATTAGCATACAATCCCAGTAATCACTTATAATAAGGCATACTGGAATGGGTATGGTATACACCTCTTACCAAGACAAAGTTCTGGGTCAGACCTGATCAGACCATTCCTTGTTTCTATTACAAAATATGTAATATTTAGCTCTTATTGCACAAAGAAGTATCTTTTTAAAAAGATAGTCCTTATTAGTTACTTTCAAATTATTTAACATTAGCAGAAAAGATTTGCTTTCGGTTGCTATTCCACCTATCGCACTCAAATTCAAATTAATAAATTTACAATCATATCTCAGATTAAGGTTATTACACAAGTCACCATATTTCGATGATTTACGATCATAGTTCGCTCATAAGTTTGTCTCGACGCCTACCGTGAGTTCTAAGATGAAAAGTAAATCATTACTCTAGACAATCATCAGGTCTTTATTGCTCTCCAGATATGATAAAGGGTAAATGGTAACCTTTGATATCGCAAAAGAATGTAAGATCAGGATTACAGGAATAAAGAAAACCAGCAATGGTTTTCAATACAGAGTCATGTCTCCAATTGTACCTCCCTGGCTGAAGATAAGCATGACAACCAGAGACAACATGTTTGAGGGTTGAGACATATGTAACACTGATTGTTGTGGTATGTTTCCAAAACTGCATGTTCTTTAGAGTCAGCAAGAAGCTATTTAGATATCTGCATGTAAAATTATAGATGTTCTTCGGAAGGGAGTCTAGTGCTTTATGCCAGATTTATAAATGCACGGGGAAGCATTCCTGTAACAAAGCTTTAACAATGAATATCTGTGATGTCAACGTATTCGTTACACGATCTTCGTTGGAGTTTAAAAATTCCTTTAATCGCTGCTTTGCTATTTTAAAAGTGATTAAGTTGTACATAATTTGGCTGTGTTAATGAATGAATTTGCTTAATGTCTGGTTCAGTACTACATTTTAACTTCTTTTGTATAACAAACTGACACTATTGAAATTTTGTGGATATGTCAATTAGACTTAAACCAAATTTAGATTTTGACATTAGGGCAATATCCAGTGTAGAACTTGCAGGCATTTCATGCCATCTGCAAAAGAAATTATGACATTGCGAATCAAGAGTATTTTTAATCCAGGTGATACTTAAATCAGATCTGGTTAAGTGCCAAGAAATCGTAGATAGTAGGTGCTTTTGATATAGCAATAGTTTATTTTGGGGATGTAATGGCAAAGAGTCGATCTTATTTAGAATTTTATCAACTGTATCACAAAGAATTTTTTCATGATCTACGTTATCCACATTGAAATTATAATATCTTCCAAGATATTGAAAACTAGAGTTAAGTGGAATAGGAGGAATTAAAGTTCCTTTAATGTATAACGTAGGAAATACTGGCTTAGAAACAGTGTTACATTTTATGATACCAAATGACATACACTTATCCACTCAAATCTTCATACGACACCAGGTACACGAAGCAGAAAAAGCGTTTAAAAAAGTCTGGTTTTCGTCCTTCTGTCCAGTTAATACTGCAGCATCATCTGCAAACAGGTACCAATGACTAGGTTTAAAATATTTATTCCAGGTATAACCAAGCTGTGAAAACTTATTTGCCTTAATATATTAGATAAATGAGTTTACAACAAGATTAGAAAATTAACGGGCTTAGATAATCGCCTTGCAATAATAATAATAATAATTTATTTTTTTTAAACTCAATGCCTTTATTGGTGATCTCTTTACAAAAACATTTCCTGCCAACGCCAAGATCTTGCATCATCAGTCAGATATCACTTTTAATAACTTTTTTTAAACTTCATTGCCATTTATTTTTCTGTAAATTTACAGTTTCAGTACTAACAATAATAACAATAGCAAGAAGATCGATGGTGTAATGATGGCGATAAAGACGCAAAGTCAATAAAAAAAAAAAAAAAAAGAAGGTCCTATTTTTATGATAATTTAGATTTTTCTGGGCTTATCCAATATTTGTTTCTTCGACAGAAAAGAAAATAAGAAGAGCGCAATGCTACTTCTGTAAGTTTATCCATGATTCTCTTACTATCAATAATAATAATAATAATAATAATAATAATAATAATAATAATGAGTATTTTTATAGCCCCACTTTCGCTAATTATTCAGTGGCGCTTAACAATGATACAGAGTTGAAATTTTTTTACGTATACAAGCATTTTAAAAGCCATTGTCTTTAAAGGTATTGTTTTAAGTGTCAATCTTCGTAAATTTCAAGTTTACATCGGGGAGCGAGGTCCGTAATACGGGAGGTGACACTGAAAGGGCCCGTTTCCCATTCGTTTTGAGGCGATATCTAGGAACTCTTAGTAAAAATTGACTAGAGGAGCGTAGTTGTCTCGTCGGCTTATATTGCTGAATCAGATTGCTAATGAACTCTTGGGTGCCTAATAGAAGAGGGGATTGGAATAAACGGGGGGAGCTGGAAAAATCCCCAAAAACGTAATAATTGGGGGGGGCGGTGGAATAGACGGGGCTTGGAAATGACCAAAAATGTAATAGACTGGGGGTCTGGAGAAAAAGTGTAAAAAGTAAAGTCAAGAATCAATGTTCGGAATCAACTTCAACGTCTTAAACATAGGGTAATACAACACAAACAATAGTCAGTTATTCGAATTCAAGGTAGTCTCCTACATGCCTACCAAGATTTTAAAAATGCTCCCCTCATCCTCCTGCTCAATGGCAGTGGTGTAATGTGCGTCTTCACACTTCTTTGAGCCTCGTAAAAATCCACCGTCATCTTTTTAAATGTGTGGGTTTTTTTATTTATATTTCTATATATTCTATAAAATACTTTTATAAAGACATTTTCTACTTGCGTGCCAATGTACCTCCTCAAAAAATTGTCATAGGTGGGAGATTATTTAAAAAGTAATAGGCGGGGGGGGTGAAATAAGAATGTCCTGGGTGGAAAAGTTTTGAAAAACTTATTAGCAGGGGGGGGGGTAGTATTTAGACTCTTGATCTTTTGTAGCTTTGACAACTAACAAAAATACTTGTAGACTATACTCCAACCTTTGCTGCATTGGTAGCCAGTGCAACTTCATCAACTGATCAATATGTTGCGGTTCACCTGGTATAGGTTATGTGTCTAGTGGAGTTGAAAAACAAATACGTCCCATGAATTCTCCACGTGATTGTTTTAGTAAGTGAATCGGACATTCCCTGAAGTTAACGTTTTCTCAAAAGAGTCGTCATGCGTCTTGGACATACCTCAACTTCCGTTCTACTTAAAAAGCTTTCTTCGATTTGCGTAAACTGCTTTCGGCACAGTTTTTTTATATTCTTGGCCAGCTTACCTGCGAGAATACCTTCTAGGTTAATGACATACACAGAATGAAACGAGACCTCTTTTAACGATGTGATTTCTTCCCCATAATTTTCGTCCCATTAACGGTGTCTTTGCTACTAACAGCTCAAGTATAACTCATCACCAAAAGCAAGATGTAATTCATTTATGAGAAATTCTCATGTTATATGACATAACTGCGAACCACAGGAAATTGGGAATATTGTGCCTTAAGCCAATAGAGGTATTAGTTGATTGATTGATTGTCTCATTGATTGAATAACTGATTGATTGTTTGATTTGTCAGCTGTGATTGTACTTGATTGAGAGACTGGGTGATTTGTTGATACATTGATGCATAGTTATATTGATTCCTTTATTTATTGGAGAATATGAGGGCGTGTATTGCGTAGATGCCAATCAAAAAAATACTGCTACTCAGTTGGATTTGAAGATTGAAAAGTCTTCAAACCCAAGGGTTGTAACAGCCAATGTTGTAGAAAACAGAGTATCAAAAAAACCGCATTTAACCAGGCAAAATGCAAATTCATCAGTTACAACAATCAGTAGTAATTTTTCTGGATGGATTGTTTTATCGCCGGAAGATAACATCGTTTGCTTTTTAAAAAACATAAAGACAGGTAGTAATCGCATCTATTACCTTATTGCCATAAATGAAAGTGTTTTTAACGGTGCAAAAGCTGATTGCATTGCTTTTCTGGACAGGCAGATTCCTTCTGAACTCAGCGATGCTCAGGGAGCCTCTGATTTCTCTACCTATTTAATGGACTGGGCAAAAGAAAACAGGTGCAATTTGACAATATTTCGCCGCCGGTGATTACCCGACTATTATTGACAAACATGTTTCATTTTTTGTAAGTCTGGAGACAGATTGTGGATACAAAGACTTGGAAAATACACATTCAAAAAATCATTGAGAGTTCTGCGGTTTCACTGGCAACCGAAATGAAAAAAGATGGTGTGTATATGATCGGAAGAAAACCCCAAAAACGTAAAAAAAACACCCCAAAACAGGTGGCATAGTCGGCAGAAGCTAAAGATTACGGACCACTGGTCTATGAAGCGAGTAATCTTAAGCGTTTATAATCCTTTTTTTAGCCTCTGACATGAAGTAGCTCCACGTTTTGCTATTGAAATTGATCATCTTAGTGATGGATCTTCTACTGGTGTCCAGCTTATGTTATCTGCTTTGAAGTCAATTATACAGTAAATGGCAAAAACTAACAACAGAATCAAAATGAAGAAACAAACGTATTTTGTGACTAGGATTGATTTTTGAAGAATAGAGTCGCGACTTCTGCAGCACATCAAACATGGCCAAGCAACCGACCATTTGCAAACCTATGCCGTACTGACAACAAAATAAAGTCGAGTTTTAACTTTCGCAGAAATTCATTGCCATATCCGGTGGCATATCCGGAGTTTCTTAAAAAAACTGTGTTTAGCATTATTCAAAGGTATTCTCGTGAATTCAACCACAGTCTCTGATTCTGATTCAACAACCAAAACAAAATATAGTGCAGATTAATTGCGTTATTGAGCTGCAGATTGGAAAGAGTTAAATAAACTAACTTACCACAAATAAGTCGTCGCAGTGATCGATCATTTCTTGGACTACTTCCACCATTTTCTTGTTCTCTTCTGCGCGAGCAGCCTCATCAACGCTGTAAGGTTGGCCAGTAGACTTTGCCTATCAACAGAGAATACAAAGGTGTCAACAATAAACCATCTTTCACCCAAGCTCCAGCAAACGAATTCATCACACAATTCTAGATAAAGTACTTTAGCAGTTGCAGCACTTGTTGTAGATTTGACAATAGTATGAGCCACCGTGGTCTAGTGGATAGTTCACTTGCCTTCTGTGCTAAAGGGTACGGGTTCGATTCCCCGAAGAGCCATTGGTGACGACAGGAAGGTCATCCGGTCTTAAAGTGCTCTGTGCTTCAGCGAAAGTCCCATACATATGGGTACCGCGATGTTAAGGGGAGTACAATGTGTAAAGCCAATAAAAAAAATTGAAAAAGTATCAAACACAATATAGAACTTCTGTGTAAAACCTCCAAAAAACTATGTACCAGAACTGCAGATAAGAAGATTGATAAGTTTGTTAAAGTGAGGTTGTTTAGCTACTTTGCCCATGTCGTTTTTCTGCATTGATTTGAGTTTTGGCACCGTATGAAATAGGCCTCCTAGCTTTTACCATGTTATCACATGAACTTGCCCAGAAAGGTGCAAAATCCATTGACACAAAAGTAAGAACAGCAAAACCTTGAAGCGATCAAATTGTAGTATGCAAACTTTGACAATGCTCAAATGTTCTAGCTCCTTTTGTACTCTCTTTTGCGTAGTCTTTTGCATGTTATTAGGCCATTGTTTGAAAGGCTTTGATATGCTTACTCAGGTCTTGTGTACAGTATATGAATGTCTCTCCGTCTCATTTTCAAGAAATATTTACGTGCATCGATTTATATGAGCTTTTTATATGCATGATTTTAAAAGGAATTATACGTAAACGCGTTGAGCTTGCTGGCATGACATTGATTATAATACGGCTGTGATAAAATATAAAAAGAGAAAAGGTAGAAGAAATTGCATTCCGAAACAAATAATATGGAAATGACATACAGAGAGAGGGGTGTAGGGTTTTTTAAAGAGGGAGAAAGAGAGGGCGATAGAAGCAGACAAAGTTGGAATGTCTCTGAAGCGATAAGGTGCACCAAATGTAGCCACTAAATATACTCTTATACATGGTAGACTTCGCAAAGAGTTAAACCTTTCCATTGTCTTACATTAATTCAACAAAGAACCTTTTTCACCCTTTCTTTGTAAACGATTTGCTGATTTCTACATGCCGTTTCTTCATAATTGTTCAATATTCCAGTTTCTTTGCCTAGAAACTATATATTAGAACAATACTGTAATATCTGGATATTCTCATGTGAGTAGGAAGTATATGAATTTACCACGATTTTATTCTTGCTCATGGTAAAATTTGAAACTATCGTAGCATCAGCGTACGTGACTACTTTTCATAATGAGGGATATATTGATACTTTGTATCTACAATATGGGCCCCCGGAAAATAGAGGTTTGAGTACTATTATCATTAAAACTATAAGAGCTAGTATTATGTACACGTGATCAAAATGTTTTTTTTCTCAAGATGGTCTGAGATCAAGCCCTACAATTCTGAGCTGATTACATAGTTGCATGCCAACGTACCACATAAAATATTCATTGCCGATATAGAAACCTAAAGCAGAACGTGAGTGTATGGGGCAAAAGAGAAGGTACGTGTATTCGGGAAAGTGACATCTTTATTGCGTAAGAGTCTTTTCTTATGTCTTCTACATCAATAAAGATCATCTTTCTCTAATACCAAGCTGTTAACTTCAATTGCATGACGTGCAAAGCACTTAATTCATACGTTAATGCTATTCATTGGCTTATTCACAATATATTCACTAACACTGTTAAGGTTCATAGAATACTTTAACATCTTCAGCTCTATACAAAATATAGATATAACAGATAGATGAATGATCTTGGCGTTAGATCAGCGCTCATTTGTCTAAAAGTAGGTGTCGCTTTTACGTTTTTATTTGCTGTGACGGAGCTATAACTTGACGAACATAGTTTATAACAACGCAACCCTTAAAAATAGTAAAAGTTAAGAACATCCTAAGAACGAAGTAGGCTTAAGTTGGACTAATATTAAGAACATTTCATAGCTGGTATTGAGGTATATATATTGCACATACTCCATACTGCACATAAACGATAACTCCTTTTTTCAAATATCTAAGAACATTTTAAGCCTTGAAGAACTCCGAATGTTCTTATAAAAATAGGTGTAGTGGTGATACACCTTTCTAGGCGATAGCTTTATAATAGACTGTATCTACTTGTCATATGATAAGTGCAGTCGTAAATACAATTCATAGCGCAGTAAGCTCCGTTTAATGTATCGTGTAGTTTCTGGCTACACTTGTATTTCAACAATAAGTACATTGTTTAAGGTCACAGAGCGTAAGGCGTCTAACAATTTTTATTTACTACCTTATTGCTACAATCTAGTATCCATGTGCAGATATACGTAGACAATTCTGTAAATATTGCGTTGAGTAACGGATTCATTTTGCTGAACGTTTTCGCCATACACTGATCAGAGCAATTGTATGGAGTGAAATTAGAAAGCTATACTCTGTCGAGAAAAAGAATTTGTTTACAATTTACGCCTTTTTCAATAACACAAGTGGCAGAAACGTGTTTTCTATATGTTGATACTTACTATAGTCATGTACTTGTTAAGGTGTCAGTGTGTAATATATGTATTATTATCAGTAATTCTGAGGCGTAACAATGAAGTAATGACTAACTCTAATGCGCATTGATTGTTACAAGTATTACGTAGGGTTGCTGTTCATTTCTAAATGTTCATGCTAACTATAATCATGTGCATGTTAAGATGTCAGTGTGTAATCTTTGCGTTCTTATCAGTAAATCTGAGTCGTAACCAAGAAGTAATCACCACCTCTAATGCGCATTGATGTTTATAAGTAGTAGGTAGGGTTGCTGTTCATATCTTTATGTTAATGCTTACTATAGTCCGGTGCTTGTTAAGATGTCAGTGTCTAATCTGTGCGCTATTTTCAGTGATTCTGAGGCGTAACAATGAAGTAATGACTAACTCTATTGCGCATTGATTGTTACAACTAGTAAGTGGGGTTGCTGTTCATATCTATATGTTGATGCTTACGATAGTCAGGTGCTTGTTAAGATGTCAGTGTGTAATCTGTGTGTTATTATCAGTAATTCTGAGGCGTAATCATGAAGTAATGACTAACTCTATTGCGCATTGATTGTTACAAGTAGTAAGTAGGGTTGCTGTTAATTTCTTTATGTTAAGGCTTACTATAGTCCGGTGCTTGTTAAGATGTCAGTGTCTAATCTGTGCGTTCTTATCAGTAATTCTGAGGCGTAACCATGAAGTAATGACTAACTCTAATGCGCATTGATTGTTACAACTAGTAAGTAAGGTTGCTGTTCATCTCTGTGTGTTGATGCTTACTATAGTCAGGTGCTTGTTAAGATGTCAGTGTGTAATCTGTGCGTTCTTATCAGTAATTCTGAGGCGTAACCATGAAGTAATGACTAACTCTAATGCGCATTGATTGTTACAACTAGTAAGTAAGGTTGCTGTTCATCTCTGTGTGTTGATGCTTACTATAGTCAGGTGCTTGTTAAGATTTCGGTGTGTAATCTGTGTGCTCTTATCTGTAATTCTGAGGCGTAACCATGAAGTCATCACTACCTCTATTGCGCATTGGTTGTTACAAGTACTAAGTAGGGTTGCTGTTCATTTCTATATGTTGATGCTTACTATAGTCAGGTGCTTGTTAAGATGTCAGTGTTTAATCTGTGGGTTATTATCAGTGATTCTAAGGCGTAACCATGAGGTCTTGACTAACGCTATTGCGCATTAATGGTTACAAGTAGTAAATAGGGTTGCTGCTCATTTTTATATGTTGTTGCTTATTATAGTCATGTGTTTGTTTAGATGTCAGTGTGTAATCTGTATGTTTTTATCAGTGATTCTCAGGCGTAACCATGAAGTAATGACTAACTCTATTCCGCATCGATGTTTACAAGTAGTAAGTAGGGTTGCTGTTCATTTCTATATGTTTTTACTTTTTATAGTCAGGGGTTTGTTAAGATGCCAATGTGTAATCTTTTTGTTACTATCAGTAATTCTGACATGTAACCGTGAAAGTAATGCCTAAGTGTACTGCGCATTGATTGTTGTAAGTAGTAACCTGGGTTGCTTTACATTTCTAATGGTTGTTGTTTGTTATAGTCAGGTATTTGTTAAGATGTCAGTGTGTAATGTGTTTGTTATTATCAGTAATTCTAAGATGTAATAGTGAAGTAATGCCTAAATCTATTGCGCATTGATGGTTATTTGTAATAACTGATGTCGCTGTCTGTTTATATATGTTGTTGCTTATTATACTCATGTCTTTGTTAAGATGTGACTGTGAAATCCGTTCGTTTTTATCAGTAATTGTGTAATGTAACAATGGAGTGTTTCCTGATACGTTTATACATTGAAAGTTGTAAGTAGTGATTATAGTTACTGTGCGTTTTTATAAGTTGTTATTTGTATAGTCAAGTGTTTTTAATATGGTAATGTCTGTAATCTGTGCTGTATTCTGAGATTTAACCAAGATAGAGTATTCTGAGTCTGGAAGAAAAACCAGAGAAATGATGAGTCCAATGGTGATACAAGATGGCTGAAATACCTACAAGTACACAACAGCATGTGACCATCTATTTGTAGAAAGACAGAGTCTTAAATAATTTAACACCCCCTATGATGTTTGAGGGGCAAAAGAATCATGATGTTGGTATGTAGATGAAGCAACATAACATAAATATGCCAGACAATAGCACAATAATTACGTGGGTGCAATAGTCCCTACAAAAATATTGCACGAAATAGCAAAAACATTGTGTACTTAAAAGCTTTTTTCGTCTGACACTCCTCAGAGTACTAACGTCAGAATGACTAAAATGGAACCGAAATGTTGTAACGGACGCTGATTGGTCCAAAAACACAAGCCATTCAGGCAGTCCAGTTTCTGATTGGCTCCTTCAAAATACAGTTGGGTTTACTCTTTCACACATTCCATTTCGGTCATTCTGACCTTAGTACTCTGAGGATTGTCAGACGAAAAAAGCTTTTCAGTACACAATGATTTCGCTATTTCGTGCAATAATAAAAGTAACAGTAGGGAATTATAAAGTGTATTACGTTTTTACGTAGAAAAAAGCTGAATAAGAAAATCAAAATACAGCATTCATATATTAGACGAGAATTTAATATGTGGATATACAACCAAAGTTCAAATTGCAAGTTTTGGGCATTGACCTTTACAGAACCTATAATAAACACCAGTTCTAATAGAAGGGTTAAAAAATCAAAAGACCTTGTAACATATATTAGCAATTTACCGTGTTCACAAGGAAATCACTGTGGGATAGTGTAGTAATTGATATTTTACTCGGTCATGCCAGTTTGCAGTGCTAATTAGCTCTTCTTGAGCAGTTGTTACGATCATCCATTTCGCATTCAATTTTTATTTCACATTCTCTTTCGAGAACTATACAACCCATAACTTTCTAATCCATGTATAGCGATCCTTACTAGCAGGTACTCAATTTCATGTTTTCTCTTCATATAAACCATCAGGGAACTGCATTTCCTTGTTTTCGGCAGAATTATTTTCGTGCTTGTAGACCCATAGCCTGCGTGCGGACTATCCAAGCTGAAGTGGATAGTATGCGCAACAACGACGATATCCTTGTATGGCCTCGTATTGATCCTACGCTCTCTATTGTTATTCTATTACTTAACAGCTAATCAAAACAGTGTGTCAGCATCCCAGCGACATCGTACAAGCTATTCTATTGGGTAGTGAAATTCCCTTTGTTACACCATCTCCCCAGTCACCGCAGGTCGCCTGTTCGCGTTGCTACTTGTTTACTCTGTGGACGTGCTCATTCTTGAATCGCAAAACTTACTAAAATGGATCGAAAACAGAAGTCTAGGCGGAAGAGAACATAGTTCTTAACAGAAAGTAAAAATACATGTAGACCGAGTTTTGCTGTAGTCAATGAAGAGTCATAACCCTCGTGTCCGAGACGACGTGGATGCTACAAGTAAAACGAAGGAAATACACAAACGTTGGGAGGATCGCTGGAAGACCGTAGTACCAAATGATTACCTGTCGATGACTTATCTCTCGAGATGATCGTCTTTTTGTTCCACTTTTATGCCTGCAGTGACGAGAACACTCTTAGGCCGTTATAAGGTAGGCATGAAGCTATTGTCAGTAGGCATGGAAGAATCACAAGCACCAAGCAAATTGGGATTTAAAGCGTATTATTCAACGACGAAGTTATCAATCGGCCTTTTGAACGAAAACAAGTTGACTCTATCCTAAACTAAGAAACAATATTCGTGGAAACGTTGAAGCTATAGGCTAACCTTCGCTGGGATCAGAATATTGAAAGTATCAAAGAAGACACGAGTTTTTATTACGCTACTTCGAATGGTAGAACATCTCACGAAAGGTGTTACAAACTTTGATGTATATGGTACCGAAGAGCTTGTTAGACACAGATGAAGATATGAGAGTTGATAGGAAACCTTTAGTTTTTATATACAGGGACCTACTGAAGAAAGAAATACCTAAAACAGTTTCCTTCCATTGTAGCGGTTGTAACATGGGCTATGAAAACCAGCTCGGGCATGAATGTATTGTTCAGACATACATGGAAAAATCAATGGCAAGTTTGGATGTGAAAGAGATTGTTTGGATGTGAAAGAGATTGTTCAACGATGGTATGACCAATTGAAGAATGCATCTATAGCCATTTCATCAAAGCAGTTAGAGAAAAAGAACCGAGAACTGATACAAGGCCACCTTTTCATAGAGCTCGTACGTTGGGAACATACTTCCCCTCATAGAGTTTCAATACGCGCATAGTCTCCAAGCAAAAGATGTTGATGTTCCTGATGTGACAAAGGGTGGTGTACCACAATCATCACAACACTGGAGATCTAAAGAGCAACTTTGGTATGCTGCTATCGTTTACTGCCTAGCATATGTCTATGGCATAAGTGATCTTGATTGGGTCAAGGCCATACGTGAAAACCCACCTGGGGGTATGATCAGGCCAGGATATTCACCAGCTTTACATCGAGCGTTAAAAGGAAGTAAAGTGGTACGCATGCACGCTTGTTATTATGACGCTTACGGATTTTTAGCTTCTCAACATAATAAAGGCAATGGTTATAATTATGTTTTAGGATCATACGTCTACAGAAAACTTCCACTACTGGGTCAGGTGAGTGGTATAGTGTATTGGTTTTTAAAGATCTAAAAGGACAACCGAGATAGAGATGTTTGAGAACTTGTTAAGGGAGTTGTACTATTTGCCACACAAACCTTCTAGTTTTGGTGGAGTGGAAAAGCTGTATAGAGCTGCTAAGAAAGTAGAGACACAGATCTCACGACACAAGGTGAAAACATGGTTACAAAACCAAAAGACATATAACTTACACAGAGGGGTACGCAAATATTTTACCAGGAGAAAAGTTAAAGTTTATGGTATCGATAACCAATTCCAAAGTAGCCTGATCGACTTATCATCGTTGAGACGGTATAATCACGGTTATAGATACCTTTTAACTGTCATCGACGTCTTTTCACGGTATGCATGGGTAGAACTTTTAAAAAGTAAGACTGGATCAGAGTTGAAAGCAGCTCTAAGTAAGATCCTCAGCTCTAGAAAGCCTATACGTCTTCAAGATGATAGATAGAGGGACAGAATTTTTGAACAAGACAGTACAGAAGTATCTGCATGAAACTGATGTTTCTTTATTCCACACGGACAGTGAACTCAAGGCAAGTGTGGTAGAAAGATTTTTATCGTACTTTTAAAGCAAAATTGTCGAAATATTTTACTGCCAAAAACACTCTTTGATACACAGACGTCCTCCCTGAACTTGTTCTTGCTTAAAATAATACCCACATCGCATTATAGGTATACCTCCTGCAGATGTAGGAGAAGAAAATGAAACTGAGATACGAAGGCGTTTATATCCTCCCACTCCAACTAACAAAGGAACACATAGCACAGGGATCATGTTAGAATACGTACATCGAGGAAAACATTTCAGAAGTCTTACCTTCACATCTGGAGTGAAGGGATCTTTGTGTAGTGGACCAAGTCTTTGAAAGTTCGCCACCGACGTGTGTTGTTAGTGATATGCAAGGCAATACACTTCAAGGAAAGTTTTATGGAGATGAGTTACAGAGGGTAACAGTAACAGATGATGACACATACAGGGTAGAAAAAATTATAAAAAGGAAAATAATCAGTAGAGGTCAAACGTATTACCTCGTCAAATGGAAAGGATATCTATCAAGCTTTAACAGTAGGATAGAAAAGGAAGATCTACAGAATTAAAGGTATTCCCCATGGAAAGTAAAACGCCAAATATAGAAACTTTATTGACAACGTTTCGTCTAACAGACTTCTTCAGGTCACTACTGAAAACTATTTGTAGATAATATTTAATAACGGAATCATTAGTGAAATGCCATTGACCGGTTTCGTTGCACCCTCATCAGAATGGATGGTGCACAGACTCGTTCTTGCCACGAGCCATTCTGATAAGGTGCAACGAAACCGGTCAATGGCATTTTTCTAATGATTCCGTTATTAAATATTATCTACAAGAAGCATTGACTTTCTATTTATATTTATTCAACGTGTAGTAATCGATACATAATAATATAGGTATCATTGTTAATGAAATGTTACTGTGCTTGGATTTATCTGACAAGAGTGTTTCTAGCAAAGTGCTTTATCTTACATCGATCGCCTCTGAGAATAGATCGGACTGCGTTTGTCGGTAGCCTATATGGGTACCCTTTAACCACGAAGCAAGTTATAAGATTAGGTACTTCTTATCCCCTTCACCCTAAGGTTTACCATGAAAATTGCATAAATAGATTTTAATCGAGGATACTTTTGTTTATCAAAGTAAAGTATAAGCTGAAGAAAATTTAGGTAGATTGAAGAGTTCTACTGTGTTAGCATTAGGGGCGTATGAAAAGTAATAAGTACGACCAACGGCGGTTGAGCAAACTGGCATCAGCAACAGTGCATTATAACAAGCATTGACCGTTTTTCTCTTATCTGACAACAAAATACTATGAACACGTCACAAAATAACGAAATCCCTTTGCAATCTTTACTTATAATTAATACGGGGAAAGTATTCTCAACCGCATTTTTTCGAAGTAAAAATCAGACTTTGATCAGCTTGAATGAATTTGTTCTTTGGGCCAATCTGCATCAGCCAAAACTTTTTACACAAATTCGTTGTGTCTGCGCAGTCTAACTTTTTCTTGCCTTTATGCGGACTGATTACAGAACCGCAAAGTGAAATACAGACTTGGCCTTGACCTTGCCTTTGATACAGAAGCAATCTTCCGTCCCAGATCCGGCGAGGTACGTGCTGCTTAATTCTTCCTAGAGATCTATTAGAAGTATGCGCTACGTAACTTTTGCAATAAGAAATTTTAAAAATAACTACTTTTGCGATTTTTGGCTTCTACACGAAATTGGTGCCACTGTGCTGAATTAACTGATCCTTGCAAAACCTTCGATTTTTTCTGCATTATAAACAGACGACTAAACCACTGTCAGTTAAAGCGTAAGATGGGCATTTTATGTTAAATGTGAGCATCCATAATATAATCAACTCAAAATTAAAATTCTTTCTGTTTTTCATTCGTTGATTTAATATTGGTATTCAACTGTTCATTGTGAGATAATTTCTTTAATGCTTTCTTGAGTCGATATCTGCTTTCTTCCAAAAAATAAACACTTTTGCTTTCCATTCATCTTTTTCTGCAGCTTGTGTTTACAATAAAAGGATAATGTCCCGGTCGCTTACTCCTGTTGCCATTAAGTTTTAACTTGATGTGTAATTATAATGTTAGTTTTCACCGCCTTCAAAGGCAATAGTGCCGTGGATGACGTCGTTGTCGATTGAGAATATATCAATTCGTTCATTATCTGCTGCTAACCAGGAATCGTTACGCAACACAATATTGGGTTTATAATCATCTATCATTGCTGCACTTTCAGATACTTTTTATAGTGCATCTGTTAATTGACAAACACTGCACGGTATTCCTGTTCAGTAGCAATAACAAGTTATAGGAATGAAGAGAGAGGAGTTACAATTATAAGTTTCATCGAGAAGAGAGGATTTGGGGGCATGCCGCGAAAGCGTGTGTCACGGGCTCGATCGCCGGTGGTGACATGCTTTTCTATTTCTCTAGTGTTCTTTTCAAAATTAAAGTTTGACAAGCAACTAGAAATGTGTTTGACTTTTGGACTGCTTTCGATGTTGTATTAATCAAACCATACTCAAATAATACTTTACTCACTTTTATTTAAAAAACCTTTCCTCTTTTTTACCAGCAAGTCCACAACCCTTCGAAATTGGATAATTATGGTTTCTCGACTTGGTTCAGTTCTTACTTGATTGCTGGACACTCTTTCTTCGAAGTTATCAAGAAATCAACTGTTGCACACAAAATAGTGGAACAATGAGGAGCATGTACATCTTCTTCAACGAAAAGGAGTTTATCCCTTTATGACTATATGGATCAATGCAATCATTTTAGTGAAACTTGTTTACCTTCTACGGAGTCTTAGAGTCATCTTACAAAGTCGATATCTGATGCTGACTATGATCATGCTCATCGTGTTTGGAAAACCTTCAGTCTTACTGATCTTGGAGAATGTCATGGTCTTTGTCTAACAACTGATATTTTACTATTAACTGATGTCTTTTAAAACTTCCGTGCTAATTTTTTGAGATCATGTCACCTGGATTCTGTATTAGTATGGGAAGCTGCCTTGGGAAAACTCAAGCCAAGTTGGATCGTTTCATAGACCCTGATATTTACTGTTTTATTGAGAAAGGCATACTCGTAGGGGTCTCCATAATACCTCTCTATTTTTTAAAAGGAAATAGTCCACTTATTCCTAGTTACGATGCGTCTCAAGACACAAATCTCATGTTCTGAGATGCAAAAAAAATTATACGTTGTGCTGTGTCCCGACCCCATTCAAATGATGGATGAGATTGCCCAGGACCGGACCAGCTTAACGATGTCAACATTAATGACGACGGCGAAGCAGATAAAGTAGGATACATTTTGGAAGTCGATTGAAATATCCTTCAGAACTTCACGATGCGCATCAAGATTATCCTCTTGCTCTTTATCCATGATGGATGGTAGTATGCTTTCCCCTTATCGGCATCAACTCAAGAACTCGATGAGACTCAAGAGTGCTGCAACAACCAAGCTAACCACCAAGCTCTTTGATAAGAACGATTACGTTATGATTAGTGGAATGGAATTTCACTTATGATTCCATTAATAAATATTACCTACAAAAAATTACGTTATACACCATCGTATAGTGCAGTGTTATCTTCAACATTGACTTAAAGTAAAGAAAATACATTGAATCTTGTCTTTTAAACAAAGTGCTTGATTAAAATCCTACGCCAATTTCATCACTAAGATGCCTGCTGAAGCAACCAACTCGCTTGAGAAAAATCTCTTCAAACTGCTGAACAACGCTGTTTATGGAAAAACGTTGCAGAATCTACAACATCACCGCAACATAGAGTTGGTATTGAATCCACGACGCATAAAGTACATCACCCCACAAATCAAGTTTCATGTCTTTCAAAATCTTCAGTTCATAGTTAGTCGCTGTCAACTCACGCAAGACCTTCGTTCTGCTCAACAGACTGATCTTGGATTTACTATCCTGGATCTTTCCATGGTGTTCACGTATGACTATCATTATGACTACATCAAGAAGCAATACCCTAGGGAAGAAAGTGCAGGCTACTCCTTTTTACAGATACAGAATCTTTATGATACGATTGAGACCAGGGATGCTTACCCCGACATGAGTCTCTGTCAACATTTATTCGACTTTTCAGACTATCCTACAAGTCATCCCCTTCATTCGAACGACAACAAGAAAGTCATCTACGAGATGGAAGATGAGCGGAGTGGAACCCCGATGGCAGAATTCATGGGACTTTACATGGGACACCCCATCATCACTATCCCAAAGGGGTAACCCTTGGCTTTCCTCATTTTAAAGTAGCGTAGTATCAAACGACTTCCCTACTACTTACATTCAAGAATTCATAAACCATTCACAGATTTGGGGGCCCTAGATTATTTATGCATGAAAAAAATGTTATGTATCAGAGAAGGATTAATAATAATAGTAATTATAATAATAATAATAATAATAATAATAATAATAATTATGGGTATAAATGGGTATGCGGGCCATCGGGGTCTTAGGAAATTGAACAATCCTACCCAACGATGCATAGTTCCAGGTCACCCAGAGCACCATAACTGTGCATGTATAAAGCTGAAGAGAGAAGAAGGCTTGAAATGCAAGAACGTCGAAAAGCGTGCGTAGTAAGAGATAAACACAATGAAAACAATCAAAGGCAAGACCACCAAAAGCGTGCAAAAATGCCACCTAAGAGCGAATAAAGCATGAAAAGCGAGAACATGAAAAGCCTGAATAGTAAGAGATAATAACAATGCAATCAACAAAAAGGTGGAGCACGATGAGTGTGCAAAGATACAGATTAAGAAGAGAAAAAGAAAGCACGAAAAGCATGAACACAAAAGGCGTGCATAGTATGTGATAAACAGAACGCTAATCATGAAAACCGAGAGCATGAAATGGCTGCAAAAATACCGCTTAAGAGAGAAGACGGCATGGGAAGCAAAAACACCAGAGAGAGTGCATAGTACGAGATAAAAGCAATGCAAACCACGAAAGCATGAGCACCGAAGGCGTGCGTCAATACAGATAAACACAATGCAACCCTTGAAACTTGACAGCAGGAAAAGTGTACAAAGAGACTGCTTAGCGGAAGATAGGGTATTAAAAGCATGAAATTCAAAAGCGTACGTAATGAAAAGCAAGGACAATGGAAGCCATGAAAGCTTGGAGCATGAGAAGTGTGTAAAAGTACAGCTTAAAGAAAGAAGAAGGCATTTAATGTAAGGAGCGTACATAGGACGAGAGAAAGACAATGCAAACCATGAAAAACGGGAGCAGGAAAAGTATGCAAAGACAATGCTTAAAAGCAAATAAGGCATGATAAGCAAGAACACCGAAAAGCGTGCATGATACGATAAAAACATACTGCAAAAGATGAAAAGCGAGAGCACGAAAAGTGTGCAAACATACAGGTTAAGAGAAATAGTAAGCACGAAAAGCATGAACACAAAAATCGGGCATAGTAAGAGATAAACACATTCCAAAACATGAAAAGCGAGAGCACGATGAATGTGCATATAAAAAGGTTAAGAGAGAAGAAGACGTGAAATGCAAGAACACCATAGAGAGTGCATTGGACGAGAGAAAGACAATACAAAAGATAAAAAGCAAGAGCATGAACAGTGTTAAAAAAAAATGAGCTTTAGAGAGAATAAGGCATGAAATACAATAACACCATAGAGCGTGCGTATAACGAGATAAAGACAATGCAAACCATGAAAAACGAGATCATGAACAGTGGCATGAAAAGCATGAATACCGAAATCATGCGCAATTACAAATAAACACAATGCAACCCTTGAAATCTGACAGGAGGAAAAGTGTACAAATAGAGTGTTTAGGAGAGAATAAGCCTTGAGAAGCATGAACACAAAAAGCGTACATAGTACGAGATAAACACAATGCAATCGCCAAAAAGTGGGAGCAGGATACGTGTGCAAAGATGCAGCTTTAGAAAGAGGAAGGCATGAAATGCAAAAACATCTAAAGGCGTCCATCGTAAGAAATAAATAAAATGCAAACCACGAGATGTGGGAGCACGATAATTGTGCAAACATAAAACTTAAGTGAAAAATAAAGCACGAAAAGCATGAACAGAAAAAGCGTGCATAGTACGAGATGAACACATTGCAAAACATGAAAAGCGAGAGCAAGATAAGTGTGCATATAAAAAACGTAGGAGAGAACAAGGCGTGAATTGCAAAAACACCATAGAGCGTGCATTGGACGAGAGAAAGACAATGCAGGCTATGAAAAGCGAGAACATGAACAGTGTGCAAAAAACGAACTTGAGAGAGAATAAGGCATGAAAAGCATGAAATCCGAAATGTGTGCGTAAATACAGAAAAACACCTTCCAACCCTTGAAACTTGACAGGATGGAAATTGTGAAAATAGAGTTCTTGGAAGAGGATAAGGCATAAAAAGCATGAACACAAAAAGCGTGCATAGTACGCGATAAAGACAATACAAACCATGAAAATCCAGAGCACTGTAAGTATTATCTAAGGCAAAATGACTATCTTCCCGATGACTTTATAATCTGCCAGTTTCGGAAAAATATCGACATCATGTAGATCAAACAAATAATTTACAAATAATGTTTATTAAGCTGTATGGCCATCAGGTAAGAGGGACACGTGTTCGTTCCATTCTGTAGTAGGTTTGCTCATATCTCAAAAGTCAGGGGTCCATGGGAAACGAAGGGGCATTCACCAGACTGAATACGTATCATTCAACCAGATCGGAATGTAACTCAAAAATTTGTCGTAGGGCCTACGGAGTTTAAGGGCATCGTTGTTTAAGGGCACAAGGGGGAGGGGGGCTTGAGAAGACGGGGGATTGGAAAATCTTCACTAACACTGAAACGAAACTCAGTATATGAAGGATGCAAATTCCTTCAATCTCCGCAAACTGTTGTAATCCACCTGTTATTAGTTAGTAGGTTTGTTAAACCAGAATTTTAAAACGCCAAATGTGGAAATTTTACTGACAGCGTTTCGTGTAACAGATTTCTTCAGGTCACTTCTGAAAATTGGCTAAATCAGCCAATTTTGAGTAGTGACCTGAAGAAGTCTGTTAGACGAAACGATGTCAATGAAGTTTCCACATTTGGCGTTTTACTTATAATAACTTGTCGGTGGACTATTCACCACTCATTCTCTTATCCTTTCAGGAGGACCTGGGTTAACCTACCTCACCTAAACCGCAAATTTGAAAATGTATAGAGGTGTCATTGATTTGTTCTATTTTATGCTCTTTCCCTAGGTAAATCAAAGTAGGCCTCGGTTGAAGAATATCTTATAGGCAAGATGTTGCATGTCCAGCTTCTGTCAATATTCTCTATAGTCTTAGCTGTGCCTCATCATGGAAAACACAACTCAACCAGTCATCATAGATCAACCAGTCATCACAGACATAATCATCACAGTAGAAGTAAAACTCACAAAGCGAAATCAAAGACGAAACCGGTGGACATTCATTATCATCACAGTATGTAAAAATTCTTTAAAAGTTCTATTTGTTTCATAAAAGGCAGCTTATCAAGTTAGTTACTTGTGTAACAATTAATCGAAAGATTGATTTATAGATCGGGTTTGTATTGCACTATTTACAAACAGGTACATAATCTTGCCTGGTGTTGATATACAACAGTGATTCCAAGCCTTTTAATGCGACGACCCCTTGTGTGATAGACAAGCTTAGCATCCCCCGGACATTAATATTAGGTACCTGTTCGGTTTCAGTTTGGTATAGGTGAATGCCAAATTTAACGAGTATACGATTCAGGACAGTAGACAAGAGTTTCTCGTTCACAAACAAATTATGGTATAAGATTTATATATTTAAGCATTGTTTGTAATCCAACTCCGAATGTTGGTTTCTCTTACCACCCCTTTGAATGATTCAAGCACGCCAAGGGGAGGCGGGCAGAGCCACCCACTTAACAATATGGGTGGAGTCATGCTTCATGAATGGGTGGGCTTAATGATGTAGGTAAAGGACATGGTAGGTAAGCAACGTCCGAAGTTTCGTTGGGTCGTACAGATATTCAAAAATGCAGAGTACTTTTTGAATGAAGGAAATGAGAGCTTCTTTTGATGCAGTATACTCTTTTTTTTAGTTAATTGCAGTTTAGTTGCGTTTTTGGAATTTTTTTACTACTTATCGTTTTGATATGATGTAATAATGCTAGTATAAAAGTTGATAAATGTTAGGTGTAGAGGAGACTTATGCTAGCTATGTAGGAGAACGTTACGTAATATGAATTTAAATGAACGTGTGTGTTTCCGTATCCGGACACATCCCCGGCCGACACATCCCCGACCGACACTTTCCCGAACGGACACATCCCCGACCTGACACATCCCCGGCCGACACATCCCCGACCGGACACATCCCCGACCGGACATTTCCCCGAACAAACATTTCCCCGAACAAACATTTCCCCGAATTTTTAACAATACGTACGCTCATTCGAAAATAGTCTAATCATTTCGGTTTTCCTTGAAAATTAAAGTACATCTGCATTTTTATAATGTTGCGTAAAATGGTCAATAAAAATGAGCTATTGAATGTTGAAAACTCTGCAGATGGAGGCTCAATGCTCCTTTACCTCGTTATTGGAACTATGATACGTTGTTCTGGCAGACCATTATGGAAGCAAACTTGCTTGGGAAGCTATTCGAGGCCTCGGTTCATTACATATCAGTGCAATATTGTCGAACTTTAGATTATGTCTGATTGGTTGAAATTATCATTTTCAGTGCCATCTTGGTTCCACGCAAGTTATTGTCGAGGACGTTCTATGCTTATATACATGAAACGTCATCATTGTCTCTTTTTGCGCATGTTGTCACTGTTATCCTAACATTTTGCGAAAATTTAATGTAATCAGTGCTGTCCCGAGGCCGAATGTTACCTTCTCAAAAGATTCCACGCTTCGGGTATGGACTGCAAAAGCCCTTAGACGTAAGAAAACAGAATTTTCCTATCCCAGTAGCTACGTTAATGGAAATAACCAATTTCTTAATATGACATTTTGATAATTCTCACAGTCTAAGAGCATCTGATAGTAGTCAATGTGATTTAATAACGACTAATTTTAGAACAAGCTTATTGTTACTTGTCCGTTAAAATTTAGTCAATTAATTTGTTTAGATTTTAGAAGAGTTGAGACGTGTCACTAAATAACAGGTGCTGGATTAAAAGATACTTGTGTCTCGGACAAGCCTCCCTTGAAAAATAGAGCAAAGTAATACCACTAAATTTGGCCCTCGGGTTCAGCTTCGAGGGCATTTATATAAACGAGAATAAGCCTAGCTATTCCCCACTACCTTTTGAGAGGTTAACGTAGGCTTCATGCTTGCAGAAAACCAGCTTTGAAGGCGTTTATATAAATTTAAACAAGCCTAGCTATTCCCCACTACCTTTCGAGAGGTTTTAGTTGGCTTCATGCTTGCAGAAAACCAGATTTGAAGGAGTTAATATAAATAAGAACAGGCCTAGCTGTTCCCCACTACTTTTCGAGATGGTTTAGTTGGCTTCATGCTTGCAGTAAACCAGCTTTGAAGGCTTTATATAAACAAGAACAACCCTAGCTATTCCCCACTACCTTCCGAGAGGTTTTAGTTGGCTTCATGCTTGCAGAAAAAAGGCAGTGCCAACAATGCTGTTTAACAACATCAGGCCAATGCAAGTTAAGATAAACTGAATTCTTAATCACGTACCAAACATGGTCATCTCCACACTTCGTTTTCCTTTGAGCAAATCTTTCAGGTATTCCACAACCTTTCGGTAGATTTCTTTGATCTTGAGTGCTCCTTGAACGACTGCCTCGCGAACTGCTTCGTCAACCTTCTCTGCTGCTCCGCCAAGAAGCTGTACGAGTTGCTTGATCCTCTGACATCTCTAGAGAAGTTACGAAATTATGAAACAGACAATAATTATGGCAGCCATTACCTGTTATATTTTTGTAAGCTCAAAAAGGTTGTAATGTTATCTTTAATAGTTATTTGTATCAATGGTTATGCTAAGTTCTCTCTGTAGTCAACTTTAAAGACGAGTTCATATCAAAGCTATCTATGGTAGTATTTTGAGCCTGACACAGTAACGTTACCATGATAAAATGTAAAAGATTTGTTTCAACACAGCTAAAAAAGATGCAGGTGACAATAGCTGACGTACAAATGTCCCATCTTCAGGCTGAGAGTTTACGCCTTCTCCGAAGGAGGGTAACAAAAGTTTCCATAGCCCTTCTCAACACTTATAACAATTAACAATTAACGAGCGCGTTTTTAAACACGTGATCAGACTATGCAAACCGACACTATGAAGTAGGAAGAGTTTTGCAGAAAAATCAAAATTTCTCTTTGCAATTATTTGCATCAAATAAGCTAACCACGTCTATGACCAAAATTACACATAATACACAAACGCATTTGATAATAAGAGTTGAGATGAGAATTCAAAATCTTCATATTTAGGCCAGCTTGTTAATCAGGGCATTTCAATCCAGTCCGACGGCTGGACGCAATTCACAGAGTTGCCTGTACTCTGTGATGCTTCATCGTACCATGTTGTAAAATTGCGATGTGGTTACGATGGCTACTATTTGGGCCAGTAGTGCGCTATATACTATACTAACTAACTAACTGTCTTCAAAATCAATTGTGGTTTTCCTTATCTTTTAATAGAATTTACGAGCCTACTAAGTAGAAGTTGTAGGCACATTTGCTTTCCTTAAGTTGTATAAAACACTTACAAAGACGTTCCAATTTCATTATCTTGTTCCTTTCAAACTCCATAGGCGTGTACAGTTCTGCTGCAGTCATCCGTCTTGATGATCCATTTGATGTCCTTTACTCTACTTAAGCCTGGTTCACATAGGAGTAAAATCCGTCGCCAGACAAGCGTCTGTCATGCTAAAAGCAGGTTTTCTTGCATGCGAACGCTACTACTTTGCTTTGAAAGTTAAAATTTAATTGACATATGCCAAAGCAAAAGTCGTCGGAAAGTGACAACAAATTTAGTTCTTCTCCGACGAGTTTTCTCTAGTGGTTTCCGACTACCACTTGAACTGCTGGCGCCCCTTTTGTTCTGACGGGGAAATTCTATGATGACGATGACAGGTGCAAATTTTGACAGCTATTTGATACCAAGGGGAGATCAGGTTCCTCGGCAAGCACGGGGGTTGTACCCTGGGCGTGATAACTATTTTTTGAAGTCTGTAGACTAAAGTGTCACAATCAACAAGAAGGATGTAAACCCCCTGTCAACGAATTTCTGACGTGAAATGCTCCGTTTTGGTAATTGGCGCTTGCAAAGAATGGATCGGGCATGTGAATCAGCAAAAGTAAAGTAAAACGATCTGCTTGTTTGCTCCTCAGTTCTAAAAATACAAACGAACGAGCTCTCCATCAAAAGTCTCTGATGTGCAGTAGGCCCGAAACGGAAACTACCTTTAAAAAAAGGTAAAATCACCCAACAAGCTAACTACACGTTTTTTTATAAGCAACATTTTGTCAGCAACGCGAGTATGAGATTTTATAAAAAAGCTACAAATTAGCAAAAAGCTAACCTGAGATTGTCAGGCTACAAAATTTCAAGCGGGGCATTTTTAAATGAATCAGTATTTTTTAAACCATTTATTCTGTTCTTAAATAGTAGGAGTTACTTATGGTATATGTTATCAGTATGCATGAAAACAATAACAACTTGGTTTTGCTACAGGTAATGGAAAAGCTAATTAAAAAAACAAATTATTAACAGATATCCAAACCTTTTATGAGTTCTTATTGAAACGTAGCTTCATAATCATTAAGCAACAATTGAGCAACAAATGAACCTGAAAACATTGAAAAATTAAGCAACAGGGAGCCTCAATTGAAAATCTGTGTTACTTATTTTACAAAAACGTGTAATAAACGAGGATACCTCTCAATTTAAGTCAACAGGTGAAGAAGCAAGCCACGAGGCACCTTCATACTTCAAGCAGCACCACCTCTCATGGTCTGTTTCAACCATGTTTAATCAATGAGAAAAGACACAGTACCCCGTACTTGTCTGAAGGCTTAAAAGCATGAGGCACATATCGCCGACAGGGCTACCCCCGCCCACGTTTGGAAACCGCCCCCTGTCCATAACTCTTATAACTCTACATGTATACTTTCTGACCTATTTTCTGTTTCCTATGACAACATTGCGTATACGTGCTGAAAAGCCCGAAACTAAAAAGGCATTGTTTTCGCGATGGCAACGACAAACTCAGCAAAGAAGTATCTACAAGACGGTGCAATCACCTACAAAAGGTTCACTTGACCGAATATACTCTTGGATGCCTAATAGACGGGGGGGTGGCAACAACCCGAACGAAAGTGTAAAGCAAATGTGAGTCTGATAGATTGTGATTCGGCCATCGGTACACATTTACTACACCAGCACGACTGTTTGGGGTGCTATGCCAACGATTGCTCTCGTATATTAGCTAAAGCTAGATCAGCTTTCCATCTGAAAGTTTCAGAGGCGGTTTTCATCAAAACCAGGGATCCTTTACTTTGCCGACAAAAGGAGTTTGTGTTTTCTCTGATATTGTTCTAACAATTTTGGCACCTCCAAATTGTTGGTAGGTCTATACTACTAATTGTCCAATCAGCGGTCGACAAATTTTTGCTTCGATCCCTTTCTTTGTTTGCGAGTTATCACAAAATGATGCTTGAACGTTTGAACAACTCGTTTTTTGTACGAGCCCTTCTGATAAGGGTGCAACGAGACCGTTCAATGGCATTTCACTAATGATTCCTTTATTAAATGTAATCCACAAGGCACGTAGTAACAGGAATCTTTTCCAAATAAATCAATAGACTCTGATGGACCAGATATCAAAGAAATACAAAATTTAACTAAAAATGATTTCATGAACATCCAGATCTATTTATTGAATCTCGGGGCAAGCTCTATGTTGCCAAGCTCACCGTAGGGTTTGAAACTAATATACAAAAGAATTGAGACCGCAAAAGTATAAGATATCAATCATTATGAAAAGATCTGGAATCACGTTATGAAAGTGTAAAGTTTATTAATACGAGCATGATTACCATAGGTGATACAAAAGGACAGCTACAGTAGAGTAAAGGACAGTATGGCAAAGGACAGTATGGCAAAGGACAGTAGGGTAAAGGACAGTATGGCAAAGGACAGTATGGCAAAGTACAGTACGGCAAAGGACAGCATGGCAAAGGGCAGTATGGCAAAGGACAGTAGATCTTTCCATTCATGCTTAATGAACTTGATATTTCTAATACTAATTATTTGATGTTTAAGGTTATCTCTTTTTACCCGAGAGCGAGAGCGAGGACACTTACTAAAGCCAAAAATTAATTTTCTAGGTGCTTATAAATGTATCTACCAAAATCGGCAACTCGCACACTATGAAAGCAGCTGACGACAGTCGTCATATCTCAACCGTTCTCATTCAAAGCCGTTTGTCATTCAAAGTTTGTTGTTATCATCGTGTCAATAGCCGCCACTCTTGAAAAGTTTTATTCTACGTTTGAAATGAAGCAAGAGAGTCGTGATTTATTTAGTTCTCCGGATAAAGAAGATGTACCATTCCTTAGGAATTAAAGTTAAGGCAAAATGAATCTGAAGGTATCGATGTTCAAATCGACGAGGACCTAACTGAGTTTGAAGAGACCGACCAGATACACGTTCAGACTCAGATGGTGAAGAACGTGGTCGCGGTGTATGGAGTCAGACATCTACAGATGCAGGTCAGAAATTGATTAACACTGGACGGCACACCAAACATTTTGGACGGAAGCATTGGGGAAGTTGCCTTTTTAAACCAGATCTTTATAGAAATAAGTATGCAGTTTTTAAAGATTGAACAAATTTCAAGGCAACGACAAGCGAGGAAATTAAACTGTACATTGGAATTCCGAATCATGGTTTGAATGAGAGCTGACACGACAAAAGGTTGAACAAAGAAAATCGTTATGGGAAAACAGTACAAAGGAAAAACTAAAGATCCCTCCGAGTTTTGAATTAGGATCGCTTGATTCAGAGTCCAGAGTGCTAACAATTACACCATGAGACTGCCTGACAGAAAGTAGCAATAATCAAATTTCGCACCAGACTACAGAATTCTTGACTCTGAACTTGTTACTGGATGTACTTAATGTTTTAAAACTTCCACTTGTGTTAAAGTTTCGCACAGAACATACTTCCATACACATCTCTTCAAAGTAAGTCTCCTCGTTAAATAATTATTTACGTGTTTACTGCGAGTACCGAAACTCTCTTTGTAAATCGTTGTTCTAGTGGTTGAAAGCAACGTCAAGCAAAGAATGCGCATGTGTGGTACATTGGAAAACTTGGAAACATTAAACACGAGATATCGAATTATGCAAGATCTCGATGCACGCATCACATCATCCTTAGGGTGTAACAATCTTAAAAATAACTGCACTATTTGAAGACCAGGTAAATAGTTACAAGTAGAGAAACCAGTGGGGTACTGGGGCTAGAAAGACATTCAAAGAGTGCTGTTCAGTCGCTATACTCGCTGCATAACGCGAATCCATGAGCTGACATTTTATTTGGGGATGCGCTCCTTGGTTACACGCGCGACAAGCGATACGGCATATGCCACTTGATCTTGTCATTAGTCCATCATAATGTGTTGGTGTTTTTACCTGAAACACCATTTCCAATCATAACTTGACCGTTATCTCATTGAGGGGTCCTTTACCCTTTCCACGTCTTGTTTCAATCCTGGTGGGCGAGTCTGACGTAATTGGATGGTGACATAGGATGACGAGTTCAATGGTGAAAACGTAGGACCACGAGGAGTCGAACCCTGTCCTTCAGTGTTGCAACGTGATGTGCTACCATTACCCCATAGCCCCATACCATTGAGGCATAGAAACTTTGGATGTCATTTGCTTCAGTTGACGTCACTACACAGCCCCCCCCCCCCCCCCCCTCCCGGTGCCGGGGGTGGTGCCGGCGTGGTGAGGGTGTCTGGGTGGGTTATCCGCTTTCTGGCCAGTGTGCTCTGT
>JAAAKM020073195.1:8562889-8594074 GCA_010016025.2 Alatinidae sp. Z8VKAUB7J3 | reverse complement strand
CCCCCACCGCCCCCTACCCTTGGGGGAAAGAAACTTTGGTTGCTTTTTGGTTCGGTTGCGGTCACTCACAAGCCCCCCCCCCCCCCCTGCTAGAGGTGAAGGCATGAGGCTCGATTGTTGTGTTGTCTCTGTTAGCTAATCCGGCTCCAGTGCAGTGTGAGTTGAGTAGCGATGTTGGCGTCGTGGGTTAGGGAGAGAGTGAGTGTGTTGCTGAGCCAATGCTAGGCTCTGTGGACTGAGGAGTGTGTTCATATTTCGGGTTACCATTTGACGTGCGGACAGATGACATAGGATGAAAAGTTCAATGGTAAAACCGTACGACCACGAGGAATCGAACCCAGTCCTTCAGTGTTGCAACGTGATGTGCTACTTTTACACCATGGCCCCATACCATTGAGGAACAGAAATTTGGGTTGTCATTTGTTTCGGTTGACGTCGCTACAAGTCATAACCCTCCACTCCAACACCGAGGTGTATGTGGGGGGAAACAGTGTAGTCGTCGATCACCCGACCTTCTCTTAGCTGCCTCTTACAGCATGCAGGGGATATAGTAGATGTATCGCGAATCCATGAGGTTTGAATCTTTGGACTATTTTTGATGCACTTGGTCAATGTTTCAAACAGTGTGGTAGTTTATCTTTATGTAACAGATGCTGTGTATGTGAAGCAAAAAATTATTTGATTTATTAATATTTTTAAAGGGATTGAATGTGTTAACGTAGTTTCTTGTCAATGAGAGAAGATAAATCCAAGACATATACTAAAAGGAGGTGTTCCTACTGTTGGTGAAGTTGAAGCTGTGACTTTTTTATGAATGGGTTGATCTTTTTGGTTGTAAATAAAGGAAATTGTATCTTGAGTCATTCGTAGCTTTCGCCATCTAATATTTAGCAAAATAGGCAGAATCCAAATCGCAACATTAACTAGGTCAAAAACGTTTTGTACATTACGAATAAAAGGGTGTTGTCAGTCAATAAATTTCCTCTCCTAGCCACACCTAAATAGGCTTCAAACTGAGAGAAATATACTCTCTGTATGGCAGAGAAGTGCTTAATCAGCAAAAGAGAAGACAGTAGAAGAGTGAATACAGATGATGGCTTTCAAAGGCTAGGCCTGACTTTCATTTGACTGTTCTTAGAATTAATTCACATAAATGCAACAAATTCTTAGAATTAATTCACATAAATGCAACAATGGACCTTGCAATGGTTATTGGGACATCTCTAGTGTATTGTCATTGCTTGTAGTTCGAATGGCGTCACGTTCGAATGCAATCGAATTGAAAGATATCTTGGAATGCGTATGAGTATCCTTTACTTCTAAACAATAAGACTACCTTATTACCTCATATTAAGCCTCGTATGTAATCAAGCTGCATCAAATTAAGCCGCGCTTTAATTGAGCCGCATTTCACAAAAATTAGCATTTTAGGGGATTTTAATTAGGCCGTAAGAGTCAACGGACAGTTTGAGATATAATGCTTAAAAATACTCCTATTTTCTCCTCAACACCACTTTAAAATCTATGCAAATGGGTCAAATGACAGTCCCTCTTCGCTCCTTGCTTTACTTACCAAAAATTAAGCCGCGACACCTTTTCTGCCACTCGTGTTATTGAAAAATGCTTAAATTATAAACAAATTATTTTTGTCGGAAACCGGTACTCTGTCGAGGTGGCGCAAGGGGCTTCTCAGCCTGTTGGCCAGGAATGGATGTAATATCTGAGATGCTTTTCATAATCCACGATAGGCGATCCCACTGGGTGGTTGATCCTGCTTCATGGCTTGCTTTCCTGCCCGGTAGCCAAAATTGTGGGGTGGTTGCCCTTGGACGGCTCAGCAGCCCTTTATTTATTAGTTAGCCTTTTTTTCTTTTGGTTTTCTTGTTGCTATTGTGTTGCTAAATATACTAATTAAGCACTCCTGTATGTCAAATCCTGCTGTCCCAAGTACCATACCAGGAGAAAACAGGAGGAAATGTTATTGTATGATAAAGATTACCAATGAAGGCATTGAGGTTAAAAAAAATTGTTATTTTTATTATATAATAAAAATTACTTTTGTCATGGTACGAGTTGTATACCATACCCATTCCAATATGCCTTATTGTAAGTAAACATTTTTCTAAGCTATTTTAACACTGGATTATCATGATGTCTTTAACATTGGATTTAATTCGATTACCTTTACTTCACTGATGAAGTTGACACTACAATATTTAATGTTTTCATGTGGTGTATGTTCTTTCAGGACATACCTAGCCGCTATCTGACGTACTTTCGATCTCAATATTAAGTCGACTTCACATCATTTTGTAAGCTGACGTCGAATCGACGCCTATTTGACCTAATCGACGTAATTATTTTGCCTCGGTTCTTATACTGATATTTGAACGATGTGAATCCACGTCGATATTTTAACATAAGTTTTGCCAACGTTAGAGGGATGTCAGTGCGACGTCATTTCAGCGTAACTCTCGTCAACTTTCATATACGATAAACTATCGGCGTCGATTCATCGGCGAGATGACGTCGATTCGACACCTATTTGATCATGCCGATGTTATTATTTTGGCCTAGTTGTTATCCTGACATTTGATCGATGTTAAACCAAGGTCGATAATTCAACATAAGTCTTACCAACGTTGGATCGACGTCAATGCGACGTCGTTTCAACACCAGAAATACGAAGTCTAGTCTACTTGCATAGTCGAGATGACGTCGATTCGGCGTCGGTCAAACATCGGACTGTCGCTTAGATGGACACTACAAACTGCAAAGGAAGTGAGTGGAGTCAGTTCTACCTAGTCGTATGAAATTTTAAATGGCGTACACGCTTTTTTTTTATAAGAATAGCTTCTATAAGAATATCAGGGTGAAAATTGCCTAAATTGTAAGAATATATTAAGAATATACCCAGGGTGAGTTTGATGAGAATAAAATTGTTAGTTAACCAAAAATTTATGGAAATCAAAACGAGACAAATATTTAACAGAAGATACGTCATGTGTACTGTATTTCATTTACACTACAGTATCTAAGTACAACTCTTAAACCAACAAATGGAAAATATGTTACACTAAAAATGAATTAAATTCTATTCAGACAATGCGCACATCTGCGTCCCGAAAGTGAATTCGAAGAGTCAAATCTCTGTGATATGAGGCGTGTAAGACAGTGCATGTTAGATATGGCCTCTCTTTTTGTGTCTAAAACTATCGTCTCAACTATAAGTATATAAAATAGAAAAGAGAGGGAAAGATGTATGAACTGCAGTATGTACAGAAATTAGAAACTGGTAAAAGTGAGACTAGATCATCTCATATTCGTTCCGTGCTTTTAACTCTGAGTAGACAAAGGAAGACCTTTTTTGATTACCACGTGCGAAGTTCAGACTTTTCTAAAAGTAGTGAAATGTAAACAGAAAGAACCTGGGTCTGTACATTCTTCAATAAAGGTATTCTCAAAATCCTGAAAAACGTTTGGAAGAAAACAATATATCATGTGCAATAAATTAGATAAATATAGGGGGAGTTCTGTTTGGCTTCCTGTGTGGAGGGAAGGAAGAGGACTCTGATAGTGGAGATACAACAACTTAAAATGTTTTATGCTATGATGTCATTTGTAAGTAGAGAATCATTTTAGAATCCTCGGACCTTTGTAAGAATAGTTTGTATGTTTATAAAATGATAAAAATAAACTTTTGAAAGTAAGGTGAACATTGTCAGAAAATGTTTGCAGTTTGGGAAATGATCACGATATTTGTATCTGTAATACTAACACATTAACACTCGAAAGTGATAATCAGTATCATGTGCAGTTACAGTAGTAGTAAAAGAATCAATTCAGCCTAATATCAAGGTAAGGATAGTAACGAAAACAACACTGAAGTATAAAAACAAGTGCCATTGAATGTTACTTCAATGCAAGTAAGAAATAAACAGGGATCAGCTTGATTCTATCATAAGAAGGCTCTTGCAGATCAAAATGTGTCAAAATGGTTTAGTGTTTATGTATTATAAGCAGGGCTAGGTCTTCTTTTCTCGTGACTGAAATTAATTCACATCAAACAAAAAAACTGTCTTTTTAGAAAAGACTTCTGTCAAAAGCCCACTAACGTATGTTCATTACAAAAAATGCAACTTTGATTACAGAGACCTTTCCTCTATTTTTAGCAGCATTTATTTTCTGCAGCATGGAAAGACTTTTTGATCTCGCAAACAATTATATAATATATATATTTATGGTCAGACAAATGTGACCCTTCTCTGTGTTATAGATTTAGACTTTTGCTTCCCGATACCTGCAAGATTTCTCTCCAAACACTTTTTCTCGATTTCCAAGAGATATCCAATCCTAAGGAGTAACAACCAAGTACCACAAGAAAAAATATTGAATTTTTATTAACTATTCTGGACCACCCATGACGTAGTGACGGAGTTCGCCCTATGACGATGCACAGACGGTTCATTGATACAATGCAAGCAAGAACTGCATGGTCAGAAGTAAAAACATTGGCTTGTTGTGAGATTTCGTGATCTGTTGCATAAATGCAATCCACTAGTTTAACGACGAGGCACCTGTAAATATAAACAGTGTACTATTTCCTGGTGGCCTCCTACGGTGCTCATGACCTGAGAACTTCGTCGACAGTTCTGATGTGATTGACAACAAGCCAAACATGAGAAGATAGCAAAACAGAAGTGAGCTGCAAACATCTTTTCATACTCAGGTTTACGTCAGTACACATGCGGTTTTATTGCCTACCACCCGCTCATTAAGACGTTCATGTTATTCACTGATCACCTCTCTTAAGCTCTCATTACGCCTTACATTTGGTGCATTTTGAAGATACTGATCTGAGGTATATAAACGTTGATTACGAGAAGTAATTTACCAGCAATAAAATTTCTGTTAGCAAGGTCAGTTTGTATAAACATTGAAAATACTCGGTAAATGAACAAGGAATGGAGATTCTTGTTGTGCAAGGCCGTTATACGCTTCCAGAGGAACCGGTGAATGACAGTTGAATGAGAAGGTCCCACTGCTGATAAGGGGGCTACATTGAGACATTGCGCATGACGGTTGAAAGAGACGTGGGCTTCACTCGTTCATGTGTTAAGGAAGACATTACGTACTACCAATTGACTATACAAATGCAAAAGTCTGCCACTCTGCTAGATCAATTATTGCTGTTTATTGATGTCTTATTTTCTAATCGATTATTGGAATGATAGGTTATAAATAACTCCTCATCGTAATCATTAATAAATATGATTCTTGTCCACTAACGGACTCTATATGAAGTGACTTTCGATATTGATCATAGATTACACTATGTTTAGAAGATATAAATATCGATCCTATTAAATGCGTCTGCAATGCACTTCATCTCTTGTCTTCTTGGTAATTGTGTAATTGAACTGAAATGCAAGCCTCTGCTTATTGTTAGACAGCAGCTAACCTTTTCTACCTTCTTCCTATATGTTCACCTTTTGTTGTTGTTTCGTTATGCCATTGCGAACTGTGATAAATCCAGAAGTAAAGTACGTTGAAAATGATGAAGGTCAATGGAAACAAGAACTTCGAAAATGTATCCACTATTTTAAAGCAAGGAATCCTTTTCCTTGCGCTGCATTTCTTCTTCTTCCATTGGAATGAAATACCATTTGGAGACTTCAACTGTCGATTGTTTTCCAACAGCATTCCAGCAGCATTCGAATTTACCGGATTTGCTTCATCGATGGTATTATGGAAGTCAGAATTCCTTTTGCGTATGGAATCGAGGGATGTTAACAAAAGTGTCTCTTGATTTCCTGTCTCTACCAACACATCATTAAGACTCTCTTTCGTTGTCTACAAGGCAAGTAAACATCAAAACAATTGCATCACTTAAGTCAACAAATCACAGAGGCACTAAATGCGTTTAACGTGCCAAGTGCAGTGGCATTATTTGCAGAAATTGCTGCTTTTGTTCTCTCCTTATCATCATTTGTTAATCAGAAATACAGAGGAGTGACAGATGGCAGATAATCCGCGAGAGGCAGTCCTACTGGGCGGTTGAGCTTGCTTCATGGCTTCCTTCTCTGCCTGGTAGCCTAAATTGGGGGGCGTCGCCCTCGGGCTCCCCAGCTGCTTAATTTTTATTTGTAAGCCTGTTTGGTGGTTTTGTTGTTTATTAGGGTTATTTCAGTGTCGTGTCCACTGCTCATCAGGATTGTTTAATTGAGAGACTGCGTAACATGGAGCATTTGATCTGTATATTCGTAACGCAATATATTGTTACAGCCAAGCAGTAATTATTTCTTGAGATTTTGCTTGGCATGTCCTGAGTCTTTTATCCCACCTGTTGATGGTTTATCGGCATATTTCCGTGCTTCAGAATCAGGAATTCTTTTGTTATTATCACATAGACTAGTTTCAATATCGATCTAACTATTCACCTGGGGTCTTCGGTTGAAAGATAGTCTTCACGTCAACGTTAGCTGTTTCATTGAAGTATTAACGTACTATAGTAATGTTGCAGGGCCTTAGATGAGTAGCTATAATTGCAGTTTGAGGCAAATCTCACAACAACAATGGTAGTGGTGCTTTTACAATGTATTTCAAAATTATGTCTCTTCTCATTCATTAATCCATTATTTCTTTAAAGTTCATTTGAGATAAATACGGGCGACAAGTGGCTCCTCTTACCTTGAACGGCAACATACCTATTTGCATTAATTGTATTCATGATTCGATTGAAAGTAAAAACGACAACAAATATTTTCCTACCTGTTCCATGTCATCCTCTTTTTTCTCTTTCTTTGAATATTTGAAATGAAGGCCATAAGCAATGACTCCTTCTACTACACCCAGAATGATGATAATCAACGATGCAATTAAATACCAATCAACAGCCTTGATGTAAGACACTTTAGGGAGAGATGTATTGATGTAACCTAATAGAAAGATCATGGTTAGGATGAGAGTAATTCCGATGGTGAGTCGATCTCCGATATCTCCAGGATCCATGTAGAAAGTAATCCAAGACAAACTAACTAGCATGGCTGTTGGTTTAATTTTCCAGCTCTTTTCAAAATAAAAGTTTCCAAAAGTGCGTAATAATTACCCTCCGTGACTATAATTGAAGTAGACTATTAGTAAGTTACTATTGCTTTATCAATATGAAATGCAGGCATGTTGAACGTTTGGTGGTACAGTCTAGGTGAATTTATTTGTAATAAACTGTATGTAATACTAAAAATTGGCTACATACAATCTGAGTCACTCTCTGTGGCTTAAGACATAGCATTATCTTCCAACTTTTAGAGACTGTTGTTATAGAATCTTGAGCCCACGCTATAAAGGTAAGCATATTTTACACATCTAGAAATGGTAGCTTCATTAAAATTATCTCCACACTTAAAGAACTTTGAGCTCTTTTGATATACATTTCATACAGCCTCACCTTGTACTATCACTGGTCCTGGACAAGCTGAGCCCAGTGCATGGGAAGAGTCAGATGTGAGAATGTGCACCTATGCTGGATGTCAAGATCTAAGTATGCATCCTTTTTATGTATATGAATTATAGTTTAATATCATGCCTATAGTGTAGTTATCATTAATAATCACAAATACAATAGATAATCAGATTAAATGGATTACTGATACCATAATTTATCCAAACTTCTGCCATGTGTGCAAACATTTCAATTATGACTGAAAGCAGCCACTAATTAAGTATTTTTATTTTATTCACATTGGCTGCTGATGTCACTCCTCCCTCTTACATCTACACCTGGTAAATACCCAATGTTCTGAGTAATAGCTCCTATGATTATGCTCATGAATATGTTGACATTTTAAGACTGAAGATAAAATGTAATAAAATTTTGTCATTACAATTATTAGACTGTAAATGCACCATAGGATTAATTCTTACCATAGTGAGTGGCCTTTACTTTGTTGTTGCTTTAATTCTCAGCAGATTATTATAATGCAATTTGATAGAAATGAAAATTGTGGCTAGGAAAGATAATTGCCACAGTACCGTCTTTTAAATATAGTGAAATCAGTGTGAAAATGTGTCCATTGGCTAACATGATTTTGAATGAAGAAGCTTAGAGGTCAAAGAATATTTATCATCCTTAACATTTTCGTTATCAATGTTGTTATTAATGATACCCCCAAGTTGTCACAAGTAGTACCATGCAGTCAGATACAGTGCATTTTTTATTTCTTATCTAATTGCTACAATTGTGGATGTGCTGTTAGTTCTAAAGAACTATGTTTCATAATTGCATTGCAGTTTTTCTCTCTGAATGGGATGATCATATGTTTGCACATATGCTTGAAGATCAGGATGATACTGAGTTGATGTCACTTGCAACAGGACAGCCACTGTCTTCTTCAAACAACATGCAGAGACAGCAGACACATATACAAGACCATGGTTTAAATGAAAGCTTAATTGCCCACTTAACCCAACAAGAGCTTGACACCTCTGACCTTATGCTAACTGATGATTGGTTCTTGGCCCAGGAGTTAGAACATGAACAGAAAAGACTAAAAGAGGAAGAAGACTTTAAGAAATTACAGGTTAGGAACATTTTCTTAATAACAAATGGTTTGTATTGTAGTATTTACAAATGTGCCTACTGGTTTTTGGTGTATACCTCACATATGTTAAATTCTAGGAAGGCTTTAGGGGTGGAATAGCACTTCTTTCCTTTTAAAATAGTAATATATGTAAGCAATAGGTAGAATGGTTGAACCCCCTCAGAGGCGACATAAATACACCTCTTTCCTTAGCTTCTAGCACTACAGTGGTAGGGGTGGGTGCAACTCCTATCCCAAGTCAAGTTTTTGACCACTTAAACCACTTACAAAAGGTAGAGGATAAAAAAGTTTTATAGCGTTTAATTACCTTGAATTTCTTACAACACTTCATATATATATACAATTGCACATATACATCAAAACCCACTTCTATGCGAAGCTAGAGAAAGTTAACATGCAAACATGTGTGGGCGCTTATAAGCCTTTGGCAAAAAAGTATGCTTTATATGTCTCTAAATTTTATTTCATGATAAATACATGATAAATGCCCGCTATCAAATAGTACACCCGTTTCGAAGAAAATATTTTTAAAAGCCCACTTCTGAAATGCCCTTATCTTCTTGCAACAGGTTAAATCAGTTGTGTTTAAAAGAATCCAATTTGCTAAGAAAACCATGAAAGTGTTAGGAGTGAATATGACCAATTTAGTAAAGACGAAAAATCATTGCTTTATAAAATTGTTGAATTTCAACAAATAGGATTATGATTTTTTCTACTGCGTATATCGCAAATGGTACAATTAGCAATTCCTTTGAATAAGGGTCTCTCCTACATTTTTAAGTACCGTGGCGGTTATTAGTTAGAATCACTGAACTATAAATAAAAAGTCATTTTATTTATAGTTCAGTGGTTAGAATACAGTAAGCAGTAAGAAGAGGTCAGTGTCGGCTGGATAATGGGTTCATGTATCGTCGTGCATAATTGACACAGTTTGCTCATGACAAGGGAAGGAACTCAGTAACACTATTACCTATATATAACCTTAATCACATGTATCAGAATTTAGTTCTTGATCTTTATACGACAAGTACGTAATTGCTTTATTTTTTGTTTAAATTTATTCTGATTTGCTTCTTGTACTTATGAATAGAACAAATTAAACAGTTTTGAGCTTTTTATAGTATTAAACTATTAGTATAGCAAAGAGAGTTTTAGGAAAGTTAATACCGTTGTTCTTACTCCGGGACGGAGGAAGTTTAGGTTGATGCGGGGGGGCAAGTAGGCCCCCCCGCCCTCCCTTGGCTGCGTGCCTGCTTGGACGGGCTATGAGAGGACAATGCCCTCCCCCCCCAATTCAATTCTATATCGATCCGCCCTTAAAATTTAAAAAAAAATTCATCTTTGGAAATCTATATGGTTGAAAAGCAACTTCAAAAGAAGGATGCGCTAGCAAGCCTGTCGATCATCCGCAAGTGAAACTACAGAGCAACTGAGAGAGGACAATAGTGAAATAGAAAACATACTACCACTGAGGCTAGAATATGTGAATCTTTTCTAAATTGACATTAAAAATTCTTTCAAGAAGGCTTTTAATTGTTTTAAGACAGATAGACTGTTCTGATTATATCTTTAAAGACCAGTTGATGAAATGTGTAACAAAATTGGAATGACAAACTTATTGCAGCAGTTGCACGGGATGGTAAGATTACTTTTAAATCCATATTCAATGCAATAAAAAAGCAACGCTTAGAACGTACAAAGCAGTGACAAGACAGTGTAGTAATATTCAGTACAGGTCACTCACAGTCTCTTATATGTCTATCTATTAGAATGTAAAACTTGTGGGATGCAGTATGTCGGCAGTACAAAATTAGCATTTCGCTATCGTGTAAATAATTATAAATTGGCTTTTAGGACGTTTTCGAAAAATCCTACACGTAGCGTGCCACAAAGCAATGTGCATTCGCATTTTACAGCCCAGGACCATGACGGTATAGAAGACTGGTCTTTTACTCTCATAGATAGCGCAGATGATGAAAACCAGCTACGCCGTAAAGAATCGTTTTGGCAGTACAAGCTCAAAACTTTGGCACCGTTAGGTTTGAATGAGCGTGACGTTAGTATTTCTTTATAAACAAAACAAAGGCACGGCCTGCGTTAGTAACTTTCACATGCCAACTTTAATTGCTGGGGCTTGCCGCTCCCAGGGCCCCGAGTTGCCATCTCCTTCAGCCTCGTACTGTGCGATGTGAGCAGCTTTACAGGAATGGAGGGTTCTGGGAAGGTCAAGCCTCTTCAATGTTGTTATGTGTCAGATGCGGTTGCAAGCGGGCATATTTTGGCTTCCACACTACAACTTTCCACCAAAACCGTTAACTAACTTCTAACGTCACGTCTCTAATACAAATACAAAATTCCAAGCTCGCCATCTACATCGCCAATTTCATCTTTGTGGCTCCTAATATAGCACCGGTCTATAGTTACCAAGTACCTTTTTTCCAAAAGTCCGCAGATTAAGTACACTGAGTTGTTGTTTATCTTCTACATTTGGAGAAACCTTTCATTAAGTCGTTTATCTCGTATATTCGGAAAAACCTGTGCAGAAGAGAGCGATAACGAACACGAAGGGCCGTATTGGTACCGGCTGGATATCCATCCTTAAACTGCTGGGGATAGGCGATTCGGGTATCTGCACTTCCCACAGGTCCGAAATCCCCCCTCCCAAGTTTTAAAAACCCCGTGACGAGTTGACATCTGTCGGCTTCTTGATAAGACCGTGAACCACGGCAAATAACTGCCCTAAATGCTAAAAGAACGTTACAAGAGCTCAGGGTGGAATAGAGTGCAGAGAGTGCTGCAGCTGGTTTCACTTTAATTGTGCCTCAGTAACGTACAACAAAGATACAATGGAAAAACTGAAGGGAAAGTGGCTCTGTCAGAAATGCAAATCTAAATCTGGCACCCCCAAAAGCACTCCAGTACAAAACAAATCCGCTTTAACACCAGCCGATGGACGCTCGGTCACTCATCCACCAGGAACTCCGATCCCAGTATTCACAGGCTTGGATTCTTCTCAGTCAACTTCCACATCCCAACAATGTAAAACTGGCGACTGCTCGTACTGTCACAAAGTGGCAGAACATTGCTCCTCGTTGCAGTGCTTTTTCTGCTCAGAATGGGAGCACGCTGGATGCAGATCATTGCACGCAGATCTATTCCTAGCGATTAAGCAGCTTGACAACAACTCACAATTGTTTAAGTACGAGTGTACAAGCTGCTCGAAAAGGAACGTATCAAAACTACTCCTGAGACTACGAGATTCCGTGGCAGACCAAGGTCCCACAATGGCACCAAGGCCAAATAGACAAGTAAGTCAAAGCAGGGCTCTGATCCAAGAGCCGGCCATCGATATGCTAATTCTTGCAGAGAGAGAAAGGAAGCAACGCGATGAGAAACGTTTCAACTTTGTTGTTGCAGGGCTACCAGAAAATGATGGCTGTACGGACGCCGAAAAAGTAGTTAAGCTTTGTGAAGACCACGACCTTGGAGCTCGCTTGACCGACACCGAAATCCTGGAAACAGTTCGTATCGGTAAAGCTCCCCTTGGAGGAAAACCGAAACTACTGCTGGTCAAACTAAAACGCAACAGCCCAGATAGCCTTAAAAAGCGCCAACAAATAGTGAAGGGAGCTCCAGTACTCAGGACATCCAGCGATGATGAAATACGAAAAAACATATACATTAACCCTGATTTGACACGCATGCAGATTCAGAAACGAGCGGAATTCAGGAGAAACAAAGACGAAAGAGCAGTACAGTCTTCTGGTGGGAGCCATTGCTCCCAAACCGCGTAATGCGAATGTGAGACAATAGCCGAACAGCCAAAAGAGATAAACTTACTAATTTTTAACGCACACAGTATGGTTGGAAAGTTCGGCGAGCTTCAAGCATTCCTCTACGAAAACTCTCGATACGATGTAATCTGCATTTCTGAAACTTGGTTACATGAAAAAATACTATCGACTAGATTTGGAATACCAGAATATGAAGTTTTTAGGAAGGATAACACGGCAAAACCACAGGGAAGTGGAGTTGCGATACTTTCAAGGGAAAACTTACACATATACGAGCACAGTAGTTTCTCTAATAAGACAATAGACGCCATAACTTGTGTTATGCCAACTTCTAACGATGGTTCTCGCCTGGCAATTGTAGCCGTGTACCGGTCAACAGCAACTTATAAGAAGCCGAGAGAGGGACTGACAGCAGATCGTGAATTTTCTGCCTACCTGGAGAAGATCTGTAACAAATTTAAATCCGTAGTGATATGCGGAGACCTAAACATACCTGAAATGGATTGGAAAAATCATTCAGATAGTCAACCTGTCCAAATTTGAGAACCATACCTTGAGCAATCGATGAGATACGCCCTTTCAAACTTTAAATCATGGCTATCAAAACCTTGTTAAATGAACCCAGTTCATAATTTTATGAACTGAACGAAACTAAGTAATTCCTTAAGGCCTTTTGCAAATTCAGAAAACCGTTTCTCGCAGCTGATATGACATTTGAACGTGATATTTTGTTTACGGACATTTGGTGGCAAGGTTAACACTGTGATATAGTTATAATTGCGATTCCTCGAAAAATTATTTTGTGACGTCATCACTTTAGTGCTCTATAGAACATGTAAGGAAGTATACTATGTTTCTACATTCGGAATTTTAATCGTTGAGACTGTAACTGTGCTCATAATAAGTGACCTTGGAAGTCAATTTGGTACACAATATGGTAAGCATTCTAGGAGATAAACATGTTAATAGCTATAATTTTTTAGTACGCAGTATTTAATGAGATCTAAGTGAGGATTATTTTAGTAGGTCCGAAACTTTCATTCAATTTTCATTATGCCTGAAGATGTTGGAGAACATCAGTAGCATAGCATTAAGCATTTGAAAACGATCGCCTAGCTGAAGACGAGAGATAGTGTCTTCAAGGGTCAACACTGAGTTGCTAGCAATGGTCTATCTTCGAGTTGACTATACGTTGAGGTTAGCATAACATTTTAGTGCGATACATCATAGGACAAACGAATTTGTTTACGCTTTTTTTGATGAAATAACAGTGACGTACGTGCCTTGTTAAATTGGGCTTATGGAGGCAAGTTGCTAAAAGCCATAGTAAGTACTTACAGCTCCTTATTAGCAGTGCAGTTGTCACGAATTCTTTGAATAAGTTTAGATAAATTCACCGAATAGTCAAACCTTTACGCCATTTCGGATAACATGAAGCCTCTTCTGTCGTTAAATTCGTGCAATACCTGGATCAGGGAGAAAGGCTGCTTTCCTTAAAGCAACACATTTATCACACTTACATCAGGGACTTTGACTTCCTTAAAGTGCTCAATACAGTTGAAGTAAAATTACAGTTTTACAAAATCAAACTTGGCCTTAGAGTGAGGCCATAAACTAGCTAAAGGATCAGCCCCAAGCCAGATCAGCAAAAGAAGTTAATTTGAATTTCCAGTATGGAGAGAAGACCATTACCCAGGGTGTAGTCAGCGCACAACAGCAGTCATTGTATGAAACGTATCAGAGGCAGTTACCATTTTCTAGGATTATGTGATATAAACTGGAGTTTCGATTCAAAATAGCTATAAGATAAGAAGAGCGGGCTGCCTCCCTTGACACATTCTCGTGTCTATCATCTTCATACTAAGATATCCAAACATAGCTGGAAATGTTCTATTCATGCACTGGATATTTTAAAAGAATTTATAGTTTTAAGATAGACATTAATACCTCATAAATATCTAAACAATGAATAGATACCGCTTTTGCTTAGCTGACTTGGCCAGGTGATAACAGTGATATCGGAGTAGATTCCTATCGACTCCAGGAATAGTGATAGAATGATTTACGACCGTGGTTGTCTGTACAGAATTTAAAATTGACCGCGCCGCGGCATAGTACAAAAAAACGTCATACATTCTAAGAAGGTGGGAGATAAGCACTTGGAAACTTGCTTTAGATGTAAACGTCTTTGAAAATTGATACGGCTTGGTCTTAAACCAGTAGCATGTCCTACAAGAACAAACTTGATTATATTCTAGATAGTTCTGAAATAGAACGAATGAAAAATATTAGTAGGGTTAGTGGTCCCGCGGCTGTGATTCTCGCTCTAAGTTACTGGATAGCTCACTGGACCATCACCAAAAATGTTTCTAACTCGATCGCTTTTCTCATAATTCTTCCTATTATTTTGTAAAATTTAACAAAGCCAACCGTTAAATACATCTAATGTGGAGTAATGCTAACTTACACTACTTCTCGCCTTTTGTTGCTCTTTGTCAGTAAGTGTAAAATATTGTATCATGAAAATCAAGGAGTGTCTTGTTTTGTGGCAGAGCTGAAGAGCTATGCTGTGACAGCTGATATTATGTTGTATCACCAAATAACAAAAAATGCAGTTTGCCACATTTCCGCATATGCCTGATTTCAGTGAAGGTGCATAACGTCAGTGAGAACATTGAAGAAAAATAGGTGGAAGTAGTCGTAATTTTTATCAAAACAAATATAAAAAGACGAGCAAGTGACCTTACCTGGAAGTACAACTCCATTTGTGAAGTAGTACGCTTGGCGTATCCCATTCAAATCATTTGGCAAAACTGGCAATACCTTAGCACCAGCAGATTCCAAAAATCGAGCATAGCTCGCAGCAACATAAAACCTCCCTATCGTCTCAGGATATCGACTTAAGACATGGGGATTTCTAATTTTCTGCGCTATGATAGCGATAACTGGCTGCTCCTCGTGACTCCTTCGAATCCAGACAGTGGACAACGCAGAATAGTGCTGGTTCCAAAACGCTAATAGGAATACGAGAGGACATACTGAAGACACTCGGTCCATCTTTATTGTAGGCTTCCTACTCAAACACTGGAGCTTCAGTTAGTGGGTTGTACGGAGAATGGCGCATGGGCAGTTAACAAGGCAACCTGAGACCATCCATGGGGACTATTAACTAATAAAAATCATTTACATTCACGTCCAATGGTAAGTTTTCCAAATTTAAATTTTCTATATTCGATAGTTATCGTGACAAAGTCGTGAGTGGTATGTATTAGCAATAGATCTGATGCTCTCTGCCAATACTTTCTATTGCAGAGATCATACTAACGCATCATTGACAACGAACTACAATATATCTGGCACGACAGTTTCTAAAACTTCAGAGATCCGACCTTTAATTAAAGCTTCTTCGGTGCAAGTCACACAAATAAAGAAATTTTTGAACAATAACTGATCTGTTGGAATATCTAGTGTGAAATTTCTATACCGAACAAATGTAGTACCCACGTAACACGCTTTTATTGAAACTTGGTAATGTGATTACTTTAAACTCGAAACTAATGAAAACATTGATTTGAAAGTTCTTACGGTTTCAATACAAAATCCACTAGAATTCAAATTCTTGTTGCATATTCTACCTCTCGTATTCAAGTCATTGGTTTTGTTTGGTAGAAACACCAGAAGCTATCCTATTGATGATGTTCCCAGGAGAATGACACCAAATGGAAAACATCTGCCATTCTAGAAGTCACTAAATAAACTATAGATTTCTTGAGGAGTTGAAAAATATGCAAAACTTCAATACAGCTTTACGGAAGGAGTTACGTAGTTGAATTATATACCAAACACTAGTTATCGCAATATGGTTTGATGTCAGAAAGAACGCACTTGTGCAGTCATAATTAAGAGCCTAATCAAAGTACTTCCAAGTGAGGTATCATAAGGCTTGTAGTCCAGGGAGTGGGAAACTGAGAAATTGTATCTCTCCTTGTTAAAAATATTGAAACTTTCGAGAGGCGTATACCACACTGGTTGGAAGTCACTGGGTCTCAATTATTGCGTTTCATTGGTGTTGTAAGATAAAATTTCATGACTTCTAAAAAATTCTGTTTAAGCTTCAGAGTGACAGAGACAAAAAATGTTCATTTTGCTGCCAAACGCCTTCAACATCATGATCTTAATAGAGAGGTAGGCTTAAATTAAGACATCTAGATACCCAATTTAGAATTTTCTTGATGCTTGCGCATATAATCCTATTTTTCATTCAAACTTTTGTAAAGTCATGAAAGTTAACTTGCGACGTAATGTTGACGTCCAAATGACGTCATCGTGCTCACATTTTCGTATTTCCCGGACCAGTGACCTTGCAAAACATTTAGAACACCTGTTGCTTACTGTAAAAATTAATCTTTTTTCTCAATAGCTATGACATGATAGATGAAGTATTCTTTCAAGTCATTGTCTTGTATACGATCGCTAGTACTATTTATGACACATGAAATATACCAGAGGAAACACAACAGTCAGTGTTTGTGACAATACCCAAAAAAACTGGAAGATTTTAATGTAAATGTCATAGATCAGTATGCTGAGTGAGTCACATTACAAACATCTTGCTAAGGGTGTTCATGTTAAGGAGTCGAAAACCAATTCGAAAGAATATTTTTGAAGAACTGTTTGATTTCATGGAGGGGAAAGGAACCAGAAAAGCTCTGTTTTGCATAAGAATGCTTACTAGAAAAAGTATTGAAGCACTGAAGGACCTGTTTATATCCTTTATTGACTATGAAAAAGCATTCGATAGGGTTCGGCGCAGAGAACGTATAGAAATGCTTGAATAACTAGAGGTAAACGGGGAAGATATGAGAGTTAAATGAAACCTTTTCTAAAATCAGAAGGTGGCCAAAACGCTAGTTCTAAAAGTCAGTTGAAGAGTTATGATAGGAACACAGGAAAGGTTACCAGTTTTTATTATTTATGTTGTATCATCAAATCTGATGGAAAATGTAAGTGCGAAAAAAAGATAAGGATATCCTAATCAAAGAAGGCGTTTACCAAAATGAAACAGTTATTTGTAATAAAAACTTAAAAGTCGAAATACAACTAAGGGATCTGAAATATTATGTGTGGTCTATTATGATGTGTGGTTGAAAAGTATGGACTGCGAGGGAAAACATGAAGAAGGGGCTAGAGCCTGTAAAAATCTGGTTCTGGCGTAGAAGATTTAAAATTATACGGAAAAACCGAGTAACAAATGTTACGGTGCTAAGAATGGCTTATACCTAGCAAGAACTGTATCGAACAGTAGTCTAAAAAACCAGGGACGGGGGAAAGGGGGGCAGAGGGGGTCGTGCCCCCAATCTTTGACACATCTCATTTTTCTACGTGACCACTTTTCAGCTTTATCAAAATTGAAATTGATTGTTACAGTTATTGTGTCACATTCACAGAAAGATATGCATATCAACACGAAACACCACTTTTCACACAATGACCAAAGACACCTTAGTGGAATGTTAAACAATATTTTAAACCCGGCCTACTTGATAGCTAGTCATGATAGCTAACGTCTGTAAAGAAAAGGAAGAAGAAAAAGCAGAGGCAGAAGCAGAAGCAAAGCTTTATATGTATTTATGCATGTCAAAGGGCCCTAAGGTTCGATTGTGGTACAAAGGATTTTCGTAAAATTTTAAAACCTAGTGCCTACCTGCATACCTTAGGGATAGACATCGTTATAGGAAGGTCATTATAAAAGATATAAATGTCAATTGACTTGCGAATCTGTGTATCTGTGTGCGCATTAATACAACCAGAGTAAGGACAAATCACAACTTCTTCCTACTTCTTGTAATGAATATTGGGTGCCCTCCTATCTTCAAATATCAAATTCGAAGATTTTAGAAATCACAACATGCAAATGTTAATTGGCTTCCGAATTTGTGTATCTGTGTGTGCATTAATACAACGAGAGCAACAGTACATTAAGACCTAATTCTACTTCTTATGATGAATATTGGGTGTGCTCTTAATTTCGAGCACTAAATTCAAAGGTTGTGTAAATCAGAACAAACAAATGTACACTGACTTGCGAACATGTGTATCTGTGTGCGCATTAATACAACCAGAGTAAGAACACATTAACACCTCTTTCTACTTCTTATGATGAATATTGGGTGCGCTCTTAACTTCAAATATTAAATTCAAAGGTTGTAGAAATCAGAACATACCAATGTCAATTGACTTGCGAATCTGTGTATCTGTGTGCGCATTAATACAACCGGCATAAAACCAAATAACAACTTCTTCCTACTTTATATGATCAACACTGGGTTCACTTCTATCTTCAAATATTAAACTCAAAGGTTTTATAAATCAGAACAGGCCAAACGAAGGATCAGGGGGCGAAAATTAAAGGGACGAAAATTAAAGGGAGCGAAAATTGTAGCGAGGCGAAATTTGAAAGGAATAAGGTAGTTAGTCAAAACAATGTTGTATGGAGACCGGTTGAAGTCAATCATGTATTCGAAAGATGATATTGGGATTAACTATTGATTACGTTGAAGATAACTAGTTTTATATTTATATGTTCCTAAACTCTGTGTGACTCGGCGAAATTTAACAAAACCATCTATATGGGAAAGATATGTTGACGATGTTTTTGCGATCATCAAGAAAGCAGATCTGCATACGTTCTTCGCACAGATTAACGGCCCCCATAACAGTGTCAAGTTCTCTATGGAAACAGAAGAAGATGGCAAGCTACCTTTCTTGGACCTTCTTCTCGCAAGAAAAGCAGGCCACCACATTGCTGTCCTGATCTACAGAGACCAACCCACACCGACCAATATCTGAATAATGCATCACATTACCCACCCTCAGCCCGAACCAGCATCATCACAACCCCCTTTGAAAGACCTACGGAAATCATATCAACCAACCTATATATTTATCGTATCCCGAAGGAAGAAGAGAGACACCTCAAAGACATCCTCTCATCCAACAGATACAGTCAAAAAGACATCAGAGTGGCCTTGAGGAAAAGAAAAACACCAGGAAATGGAGCCTCTGAAACACGTATGCCTTCCCTACATCAAAGACACGAGCGGAACAATCAAATAAATACAGTACTTCAACAACACAACATCCGATCCACATTCTTTACATCGTCTACCTTACGCAAGACTCATCAACCCACCTACCAAACCAAACATCATGTTCCCAACAGCAGAAACAAGTAGCATCGTGTACAAGATACAATGTAAGGACTGTCCAGCGACCTTTATTGGCGACTTAAAACGTTCTTGTGTTGAGAGGATAAAAGAACACAAGAAATCCGTTGCAAAGGGAGATATCAAGAGTAACGAGATTGTGGGACATTGGCAAGAAGAATACACTTTTGATAGGAAAGACAAGCAAATTATAGAGAAAGAATCCCACACAACAACCAGAAAGATCGAAGAAACTATCCACATTTTGCACCATCACAGCGACATCAACAGCATATCCTACCAACTTCCATACATATGGCATTCAGACCTTAAACAGAAAGCACAACAAACACAAAAACGGCATGGCAATCTCTCAATCAAAGACCCCTGATGAGCAGTGGGCCCGACATTGAAACTACCCTAAATAAACAGAAAAACGGCATGGCGCCCCTTCACAACTTTAGTTCGACCCCAGATTCTTCGGAGGTCCGCAGGTCAACCTCATAAAAACAGCAACACAAGACAAAATCCAGCAGCCTGAAGATGAGAGAAGTTTTTCTCGAAACGTAGCTCTTAAAAAGACAGCGACTCAAGACATGATAAGCACTACCATCTATACCAATGACTGAGTCGAAAAGTGTTAGAATATTTAAAACTATTGAATGGTGTGTTTATCAAGTGACAAGTGCTGCAAGTCAAAAAATAAATGTGGAAACTGAAGCGGGTCGTTGGCTGCGAAGCACTGTCATAGCGATCTTCAGAAAGCAGTGCGTGGTTCTTGATGAGTCATTTGTTACTGTACAGGTTTACCTCTGTCGTTACTACATCCATTAACTGCACAGCAGTCTTTGTCTCCCTTTATAAAGCTGACCCTAATGGTTTAAATTGAAGAAATTTCAAATGCTGCCCTTTGTTGATGCCTGTTTTCAAGTGAGACTGAAAGCAATCGTCCCCTAAACAATCCCAGAGTGCAACGCGTGCCATAATTTGCATAGAATTTCCGAAATGGTCTATTTCAAACGTTTGCGTCATATGGTCCAAATAAGAGAGATGTTACGACCACCTAAAATTACGAACAATTACTTTCCAGCCTCTTGCGTTAAGGAGCTTTCACATATCAATCACCCCCCCTCAGCCACGCCGCAACTGCTAAACCTAGTTGGTTATGATTCCGAATCATTCTTGACATTTACCGATGATGGGTTTAGATATGAGATTAAAAGTAAGAGTTTCTCTTATGTGGTAAGTTCGCAACCTCTGTAATTTCAGTTTACTTTTCATCTTTTAGCTCTCTCCTATTTTTCACGCTTTTCTGTAAGTGTAAAGATCAGGCACAGTTTAAGGGTGTGTGGGTCTTCTGGCAGTTTCAGTTTGCATGTCCCTTGTAGAGATGCTTTGTATCAGATATTTGCGAGTTTTGGTAACTTGTGGGCGTGGGGCGTAGTCACAAGTAAATGTCCGAAATTGGTTAATTTGAAGCGCAGTCTCATTTGCCACTTGACATGTTTCTGGACGTTTTGTTGGTACAGTGAATTTCATGATATTAGAGCAGGGCCTCTTTAAGGGGCGGGGCGTCGGGCACTTTCCAGGTTTGCCTTCACCTAAACCCGTCATTGGAAGCAAGATGTAGATTCGCGATGCGAGAGTTGTTGTTTTTCACCTCTGGTATTAGTTTTGAGCGTTCAGACACACTTAATCTCATTCCCTGAATAAATTTTAATCTTGATCCTTCCCTAAGTTTTCCGTCCGGACACGAAGGTGTGTACTTATCATAATTCCTTGCGTTTCTCTCGCGTGGTCATGAGCCATGTGCTCCAAGCCCTTCCAAATTTTGATCTTATGTGACCTCAAAGGTCAAGTTGGATTCGGACTTGCCTTTTGACGTTGGGCGAGGCTTCAGCCGATCTGGGGAAGAGGTCTGATCAGCGAAGCAGAAAAAGGAAAGAAATCATAAATCAGTCCATTACTCTTTCTGATTTGGAGGCGTGTTTGCTGCCTGTAAGAGGACAAGTCGAGCGAGAGTACCTTAAATTGACTAAAACCCAAGAGACATCAAATATGGGTAGGAAGATTCTTATTCCAGTCGACGGGAGCAGTAACAGCCAACATGCATTCGACTGTAAGTAAAATTTGAACCGAAGAACTATGTAGCTTGTACACCGCTGTCATACTCCTTGATGAACTTGAGTATTCTCGTATACACTGCCCCAATCTTGTTAGAATAAGGAATATCCTTCAGATATCGTTCTTTCAGTTCATGATTGGACCGAAGCGATATGCCAATTGATAGTGTAAACTTAACTTAGATAGGCCCACTTGTCCAGGTCTGTTATTCAACGTGGTGGAAGGAAGTAAACGTTAAATGATTCAATGTGGATCGAGTAGCAGGTTAATTGATATTTATCCTATCAGTCATTTTACAATTGCAATTTGATTATTCTATCAGGTCTTTAGTGGCAAGTAAGCCCCGTACTTTGTCTTCAATCATTATATGAAGGTAAGGGAACGAAAGTCATATCCGACCGTATTTATTGCCCTTTGGAGTGGAATGAACACCTTGACTCTTTTAAGACTCAAGTTTTGAAGCTGGTTTTCTTGTTTAACAAGTGCCACACACACGAACATTTCAAGCCAGAAAATATGGGAAGGAAGGTGTGTTAGCAAATATTACAGCATAGGGAAAGACTGTTTTGTTTATGGGAGATGTCATTGTATGAGAACTGGCAATAAATTCTCAAAAGACAGTTTTCTTGCTCGCCTCCAACAATTGGCACTGATTTCAACAATGCTGAATAAGAAAGCTGGTAGACGCCAAAACTCTTTAGATCTGCAGCCAGCCATAACTGATTTGACAAGCTTTATGTGTTCATATGAGTCAAGTGAAGTACCAGGGCCATAGACGATTATACTAATACGCTTGGATTCTAAATCCGTAATAGGAATGGCGTTTAGATTCTTGGTAGTGTGTTATAACTCAGCGGTTCTGGTGACCGCAAGATCTTCTCAGGATCTATTAAACATGTGGCTGCTTTCAGTTAACTAGACATGATATGTGCAGCACTAAACCACGATATTGAGGGTAAATTTGGGAAAAAATATGGCAGTTGGGAGGGAGCGGCTAGTTACCCTCTGATTATTTGTGATTCATAAAAAGTGATCTAGAAATTTTGGTTTGCAATAGAACCAGCCTCCTACAAAATTTACACGACCATCCCATCCATAAGAACCTTATGTTTTAACAATGGAAAACTTCATAGCTTACGCCCTCAGCCCAGGGGCTGTGGGGGGTTTTGTGAATCAGGAAGGAATTACTTTTTGGACAAAATTGATACGTCAGAATTTTGATCGAATGCATTTGGGGTAAATAGAGTGTGGGGAAATTGGTTGCCCTCCGATCACTTTTGACTCTTAGAAAAAGACACTAGAAATTTAAATGTACAATTGAATGTGCTCCCTCCAAAGTCTATGTGACCACCCCTTCCACATAAAATGCGGCTGGAAAATTTATGATAAATGATACACCATTGAAGCGTTATGGGTCTCTACTATAGGCAACGCTATTGAGTTGCATCTGATATAATATTCAGTCGATGTGCTTACTACTTTTTTTATCGTGTTTTTTTTTGTCGGTGTTTTTGTATAGTTAAGACTTAGGCAGGGAGCCAGGAATAAGCTGAGATTTGCATTGTTGGGAAATTTTAATTACCACAGCTTGAATTTATCTTATCTTTCCACCAACAGAGAGTTTTTTGGCAGTCATTTGGAGAAACCTAAATTAAAGTGATTATAGGGCAACCAGGTCCCTCCCACGCCTCTTTTCACTGCCCTTGGTCCATTCAAATTTGACTGCCCTGACATTCAATCAAAATTTCAAGATAGCCGTTTTGTTTAATATAGCTAAAAAGTCCAATAATTTCGCCTCTGAGGATGGCAAGACCTTGCACAACACTTGGCTAAGGGCTGTCGTTTATATAATTTGGTCATTTTTTATATATGGGATTTGTGGTTTCCAAAGGAGGGAACATTTGATCCTTGTTTTAAAAAAAAGGCTAAGGAAATTAAGGTGGTGCTCTTACGGAATCTTAAAGGGAGTGTTGAACTATATGAAAACACAGTATGTTCATGGAGCTTGAAAAAAGAATATACAAATTATATGCCACGAATGGTTTAGGGTATTACGTCAAAACTTACTGGATACGATGCATGGAATATTCAAGCAACCAAAAGGGAAATTTTGAATGCTACTACCACTACTACTACTTCTACGACTGCTTCTAAAGTTAAAGGTATTGAAGTGAAAATTCCAGGGATTATTGACGGTGAAGTTGAATTAAATCGAAACATTATTGCACGAAGTTTCAAAAGGGTGCATCTGGAATACCTTATGAACGGCTTTGAGTATCATATTTGAACTTTCACGTATGTTGATGTTGAACTAACCAAATGACACTATATGCATGCTGCCAATGCTATTACAGAAGCTACTACTATTACGACGACTGATCCTTTGTCGGAGCCTTTTCCTATCTTTAACAGGGACAAGTCTAGAATTACCTTAATTACCTTAATTTGCACTTCGGAGCAAATTAAGATCTGTAGATCTGTTGAATGCTCCTGAGTTGAATCGGTGATGTCTCATAGCAGGTATGAGCAGGACGGAATGTCCCACTCATACTTCCAGTCTTTCGTGGCCCACTCTTTGTCCAGTGCCTTCTTGAATGCTTCGGGGGTGGGGGCTGAGACTGTTGCTTCGCACAGTTCATTCCAGGGGTTGACGACTCTGTTGGTGAAGAAACTTTTTCTGGCCCTGGTTCTGACTGACTGCTTGAACAGCTTCTTTGAGTGTCCTCTGGTGCACTGTGGGGGGCCTGGGTGGATGGGCAGGATCTTGGCATATGATGAGTTCAGCAATTTGCGGGTCATCATCATGTCGCTACGGTTGCGCCTGTACACGAGGGTAGGGAGGTTGAGAGCCCGTAAACGATCTTGATAAGGTTTGTCTCCAAGGTTTGTGATGGCCTTGGTTGCTCTCAACCAAAAAGAAGCTCAGCTGGGCTTTTGCCAGTAGCACTATGCATGGTGGTCCTATAGGTCAGTAAAAATTGCTGTAGTTTGTCATGCCAAGCAGAAGCATCTCTTCTGCCTCCAATAGAAGTAAGAGCCTTCTTGATTTCCTGATTGACTCGTTCACAGACAGCATTACCTTGGGGGTAATACAATGTTGAACGGGTGTGTTTAATGCCAAATTTCATAGTGAAAGCAGCAAAATCTCTGGATGTAAATTGGGAACCGTTATCGGAGGTAAGTATCTCCGGGAACCCAAAGCAAACAAAACAGGACAGTAAAAACTTGGTTATGACATGTGTAGTAGGATCAGAGCATGGGCAGACTTCAACAAACTTTGTAGCACAGTCAACTAGAACCACAAGGTAACGATATTGTTGAGGTGCCTGTAGATATGGTCCCTGGATGTCAACACTCAAATGTGTCCATGGTTTATTGACATACTGTACAGCTTCATAGGGTGGGTTGCCAATACCACGTGAAGGGTGTGTTACAGCCTTATCTGACTTCTGGCAGAAAGCACATTGCTTGACGAACTGTTCACAAGCCTTGCTGCATCCTGGCCACCTGACGTGTATCATGTATATATTTCCTAATGTTCAACCAACATCGGGTAAACAAGACTGTTGTGATTCAGCGTTGTCAGAGCTGAAACGGATGTTATAACCCACTCAGCCACGCAAATGTAAACAATTAATAAACATTCTGTAAATTCTTTATTATGTATAAAATTGAGTGATTCGATTGTAAGAGACAGACTTGTATTCAGTCTAATACAGATGCACCTCGCATTCGGGTGTATAGTGAACTATCGTTTCCTTATTGTGGAACACTATCTTTGAAGAGCTACTTGCGATATCTGCGTAGGAACATTACACCACCAAGCATTGTCTCTCAAGCGACACTTCATCTTAACAATCCCGGTATGGCCTTCATGAGCTAATGACAAGACCTCATGTTGAAGTGATAGTGGAACCACTGCCAAATCACCCCTATGTACAATACCATCAACACAGGACAACTCAGTTCGTACATCCCAAAAATTGCCCATGTTCCCCCTAGGCCTGTTATGACTGCACCCTGTCTGAATATTGTGGATGACTTGGGCTAGGTCACCATCTTTACCAGTAGCCTTACATAACCGATCTGGTGTAACTGGATCACAAAATACATCATGAATCCATGCAATGACATCATCACCCTCTGGTTCTGATGCAGCGGCGTCAGCTTTGGCCTGACTTAACCTGGACAGCATGTCTGGTAACAAATTCTCCTTACCAGGAACAAATTCCACTGTGAATGAATAACGCAAGAGTTTTAACAACCATCTCGATAACCTAGAGCTTACTCGGTCAAAACCCTTTGCATTTAATAATGTCTCCAGGGCTTTATGGTCACACTGTAGGATGAACAACCTGCCATACAGATAATAATTCCATTTCTGTAATCCAAAAACGATCGCGAGCGTTTCGAGCTCTTGTACACTATAATTTTTTTCATGCTTGGACAACCGTCGACTGGCACATTCGATCAATTTAATACAATTTAATTCAATTTAATACCCCGAACATAACACAACGCTATCACCTAAAATAGACTTTAAAACTCTGTAACAGAATATTGTTTTTGAACTGTATTATTCTCAAAACTGTCGTAGTTAATATTTAAAATTACATTAATAAGACTGGTAGAATCCGCTATAGGGAGGCTGTATTCTCTACTAAGTTGTAAGCCATAATAAACATCTTTGTGTACAAGTATTTCAACACTCCCGCCTATTCCAATCTCTTTGCAGGTCTCCAATGCATTATGGTTTATTCCCTTGAATACTAGGTATGTCTTTAGTTGTTAGTTGACTAATAAAAATTGATGACTACAGGCAGGTCGAGCCCACGACCGGAGATAAGCAATGTGAGTAATGGCGAGTTACTTGCCATATGTTGCCGTGTCAACCTTCAGTGACTGGCAGGACATGGCCAGTTGGTACACGAATCTGGTACAGGATCAAATGATTCTGAATCGAGAAACCAAGGCCATTACCCGCGAATTGGTGGCCGGTGTCGATGATCGCTTGGAGATCCTGAAACGCATCCACGAGTACGTCATTACCCATACGCGTTATGTGGCGCTTGAATTCGGCATTCACGGTTATAAACCCTACGAAGTGAATCAGATTTGTAGCCGCCAGTTTGGCGATTGTAAGGATAAGGCAATTCTCATTGTGGCCATGCTCCGTGAGGTGGGGATCGATGCCAATATCGCCATTGTGCGGACCTCCGATCAGGGCGATGTTCACCCCTTTCCTGCCATGCTCTCCTATTTCAATCACGCCATCGCTTATGTGCCCGAATTTGATCTCTACTTGGACGGCACTGCCGAATTCAGCGGCATCCACGAATTGCCGGCCATGGACCAGGGCGGATTGACGCTGGTGATCGACAAGAACGGCAAAGGCCGACTGGGCAAGATTCCCATTCTGAAAGAAAATAACCAGCAATACGCGCTTGAATTACAGGTTGCCAAAGATGGCGCAGCCAAGGTCAAAGGTCAACTCTCCTATTTAGGTGTTCGTAACCCGGAACTGCGCCAGTACCTTTCCATTGACGCGAAACTCTCACAAAACCTCGAAGAACTGCTGGCCGAAATGGTGCCCGGTATCGCTGTTCAGGAAGCCAACCGAGACGGGACCCGGCTCAACGAACCGATCACTTTGCGGTTTCAAGGTGAGAGCCGGCAGTTGGTGCAATTGGGCGATGGCCGGATCAAATTGCCCATGACCATGCTTAACAGTCAATTGACCCAGGAATACGCGCCCAATGCCGAGCGCAAATTCCCCATCGATTTTGGGGTACCCACCACAAAATCGGTTCAAATTCGCGTCGCCGCTCCGGAAGGCTACGTCGTGGCTGATGTGCCTGAATCCCTGGACGTGGAAGACGAGAATTTTAAAGTCAAAATTCAAACTCATTTGGTACTTGAAGTGAGGCCAGTCAGTACTATGGATTTGATGTGCTGTGTAAAAGATGGTTTGAAAACCAGCAAAAGTTCAAGCAGGGATGTTGTTATTAGGAAACACTTAGGATGGAATTTGGAAGACTCGAATGTGAAGCTTAAAACGTGGAGCAGTTTTGAAGAACTCGATGACTATACTTCAAACACTGTTGATAGGTCAGTTGACCATATCCATTTTGGGATATTAGAAGCTTCTGATTGTGATAGGAAAACTTGTTTGGGTTGAAGGATACCTTTTCTCAAAAGTAAAATTGGGGGTATGGGTGGCAGCAGGCCTAGTGAAAGTTCTTGTGAAAAAATAGTTGATGAAATAGATAATAGTGGATTTGTGAATGGTGCTGAAAATTTGACTCATTGCCAAGATCATAAAAACGTGCCTAATAAAAAAAAACATGTTAGAGATGATCTCTTAGAGTGCAACTTCTGGGAATCCAGTTCGAGAGATAGAAGTCGGCTGAGCAGTGGGGGGCTTGCTTTAAGAAAGCGCTCTTGTCTCCGTCTAAAAGATGGAGATTACAAAACGAATTCAATTGACGTCACAGATAGGTATTTTTTTCATTTTACAGCTTGAAGTTGTTCTTAATGAATTTGAAAGGCAAAGCACTCTATTTCTTAGCGTACAACTTTTTTTTCCTCTGGGTCTTTCGCTTTTCTTCAGTTCCATGGTGATATTCCTCGGTCCCTTAGATTTGCGTCTTCTTTTGTATATGATCGGTCAAATTATCATTTCTGTTGTCCCTTAAATATCCAAATTCCAAATACACCAATGATAAAATCCGATTTTAATCCTTTTGTTGTGTTTCATTTGACATGGAGCACCCTTCCCGATTCAGCTCGAGAATGCCATTCGTTTGGTTCATTGCCTTGTGCTTCAGAAGACTTGCTTGATCTCCAAAGACCGTTCCCCAAAATCATCCTTGAAATTTCAAGAGTCAGAATTGGTACCATGCCTCTACGTTTATGAAGTTAATGGGAGTTGAAGGGGCTGAAGCCTAGGTATGCGCGCTTCAAATATCCGTAAATTATCCCTGAATGATCACGAGTCAATAGGGTACTAGATTCTATATTTATAAGGCTGAGAGAGGGGGTCTATCCCCCAAGGCCTTGCGTCATGAACTTTAATTATGATAAGGAAAAATTATACTGACTGAAAAATTGTTTGATTTTTCGATCTAAACATAAAATCCAACACAATCTTAGAATATATACTTAGTGTGTTTTGGTCATTTACAACCGCCCCTAAGATGATCTTTAGCAATAAGGAGTCAAAAGAGGTGAACCGTGCTGAAACTTTTGATTTAGGGGGGGCGAGGGGGGGTGAACTGAATACTGTTTTTAGTAAGCTAATCATGTCCGCATTTTTATTCAAATGTATCTATGAAGCCATTCCAAATTGTGATCGGGCCATGCTGTGGTGCAGGGGTAATGGGGAATAAAAAGAGGCATAAATTAATATTGAGCATTCTTTAATTGGTTCTGACCCTTAGAAAGGGCACTAGTACTTTCCATTTACGATTGAATGAACCTCTCCCAACTTTCTACGATAATCGGTTCCATTTAACGATGCGAAGAAAATAAGAGTACATGAGAGACACATTACTAGCTCAACGCAAACACGTTGAATATTGTTTTCGAGTTTCACGAAAAAACCAAATGTGTTACAAGCCAAAATGTCAGCTAGGATGGGCCAAAGGATTTTACCAACTGGCCTGTAAAAATCGAAGGAAAACCTCGTGAGGTCAAGTTAGTCGTAGAAAGTCGTATGAAATCCACTTAAAATGGCATTATTTAAGAGATTTGGCTATTTATCAGCTAGCTGACCACATTGGTTGGGGAGGGGGCAACTCTTCACACCCACGATCACAAAATCGATTTTAGCTACTAACTTCTTATGAAATGCTCTAAAATTTGCCGTTGTGATATCAAATATGACTTGATGTTTCGTTAATGATAATTCCAAATCCAACAGGTTAGGGGTTTGAGCCCCACTCCCTGCGAAATATTTGTCCAACTCGTAAAAACTTAACGAAAAGGCATATAGATTTTTTAAATGCGTTTTTAAAGCTTTTTATACCCATCCCCAAGAAAAATTCTCCCTTCCCCCAAACAAACATCCCAGATACGGCCATGTTAATGATTGACTATACTTTTCAGCAAATAAAATAATTCCTTTCAAAAATGTGCTATCTACGTTATTTCTATTTCGACAACTATTATCCATAAAATTCAAATAATATTTATATTTTTATCGCAAAGTTTTTCGCAATGATTTTCGATTTTTTCCGCACCTTTTTAAAAGCAAGCTGTCGCCGGACTTCCAAATAGACTTTTCAACAGTTAATCAACCTGGTTTCATTATGAGCCAAGTTTACTATTACTTTTTTCTCACTGGGATGCTTTAAAACAACAGCCCTTTATTCAATTTTCTTAATTTTCTCTTGACCTATTTTAAACGTCAAATAAAGTTAATTTTAAATCAAATAATTGCCTTAACATTTGTATCTCTTCAGAGGGATGCTAAGATGGTTTTTAAATCTTCTAGAAATCAATCAGAGAGATAAAATTTATCAGGAATAAAGTCTATACCTCAGATTAGTGTGCGAAGCAGGCTTGTCATTTCAGCGATATTTTTTTTTACTTTTTCAGAAAGTTCCTCCTTGTTTGGTACCATTTTTAGTCTTTTTTTGTGGAGTCTAAGATCTAATCTAAAATCTTGCTAAAATTTAAATCTAATGCTAAAATCTTATGATTATTTGCCTTGTGAGTATTTTAAGAAGAAAAAACGCCCTTATCTCACTCCTAAGCAAAATTGCACCCAGCCGGAACAATTACACGAGCCGTTTGAAAAGGCCTTAAGGGAAGGGCATTTGATACCAGTTTGTTTTGTTTCTGCGGAAACGGGTGTCGGTATCGAAGAGTTGTTGAACATCTTCGCCCATTTAACCCCTAATCCTATGGAGGCCAACAACCCGGCCCATTTCATAAAAGAAAACGGTGCCGGGCCTGAACCTTTTTCCGTACATCCCACCACCGACGACCATGCCCTGGCCCATGTCTTTAAGGTCGGCAACGATCCCTTTGTTGGCAAGATGAGTTTGTTTCGTGTGCATCAGGGCCGTGTCACCAAGGATTCACAATTGTTTGTCGATGATGAACGTAAGGCCTTTAAGGTGGGACATTTATTTAAGGTGCAGGGCAAACAGACCATGGAAACAGATGAAGGTATTCCGGGCGATATCTGCGCCGTTGCCAAGATCGAGCAGGTGGCATTCGATACCGTCCTACATGATTCCCATGACGAAGACGATCTGCATCCTGATTCTATTGAGATCCCGGAACCCATGTACGGTCTCGCTATTGAAGCGAAAAGTCGCGGTGATGAGCAGAAGATCTCCGATGCCTTGCGTAAGCTGGAAGAGGAAGATCAGAGTTTCCGGGTGGAACATAACCTCAATACCCATGAAACGGTGATCCGCGGGCTGGGTGAATATCACCTACGTATCATCCTTG
>JAAAKM020073195.1:8528814-8562879 GCA_010016025.2 Alatinidae sp. Z8VKAUB7J3 | reverse complement strand
TAAGAGTGCGTTATCACGTGGAAGTGGAAACCCGTACACCGAAGATTGCCTATCGTGAGACGATCATGAAGAATGCCGAAGGTCATTACCGGCATAAAAAGCAAACCGGCGGCGCTGGTCAATTCGGTGAGGTCTATCTACGTATCGAGCCTTTGGAACGGGGTTCCGGTTTTGAGTTTGTCGATGCCATCGTCGGTGGCGTCATCCCCAGACAGTTCATCCCGGCGGTAGAAAAAGGCATTCGTCAGGCCCTGGACCAGGGCGCCATTGCCGGATATCCGCTGCATGATATCAAGGTCACTGTTTACGATGGCAAACATCATTCAGTGGATTCAAAAGAAGTGGCCTTTGTCGCCGCGGGTAAAAAGGCCTTTCTTGAAGCGGTGAAACAGGCTAAGCCGGTGGTGCTGGAGCCTATTGTCCATATTGAGATCACCATGCCCAGTTCGTCCATGGGTGATATCACGGCGGACTTGTCCGGCAAGCGAGGACGCATCACCGAGACCAAGGCCATGCCCGGTGCCATCACCATGATCCAGGGTTTGGTGCCTTTGAGTGAGTTGGGCAGCTATCAATCCGAGCTGAAATCCATGACCGGAGGCAGCGGCTCCTATTCCATTAGTCTAAGCCATTACGATCCTGTTTCCGGTAAAACCCAACAGGAACTGGCCGCGGCTTATCAACCCAGAGAAGATGAGGATTAACGATTCCCTGTAGAAACCAAACGCCAGGGACGGCGAACGGCTGTTTTTATAACAAAAACACATAAATTTAGTCTTATTCGACTCTTTTCTTTATAAGCAGACCTTGCTATCTTCCCTCTCCCTTTTATGGATCCAGTATAAAAACAGCGCTTATGTATCAATATGACCAATATGATCAAACGATCGTAGACGAACGGGTCGCCCAATACCGCGATCAGACTCGCCGTTATCTGGCGGGCGAACTCTCGGAAGATGAGTTTCGTACCCTACGTTTGATGAATGGACTCTATGTCCAGACCCACGCCCCCATGCTGCGGGTGGCAATTCCATATGGCTTGTTGTCTAGCAAGCAGATGCGCATGCTGGCCCACATCGCGCGGCGCTACGATCGCGGCTACGGCCATTTCACCACGCGTCAGAATATCCAGTTCAACTGGACGAAGCTGGAAGAGGCGCCGGATATTCTGTCCGACCTGGCGAAGGTCGAGATGCATGCCATACAGACCAGCGGCAACACGATCCGTAACACCACCGCCGACCCCTTCGTACTCAGGATGTACATTCCCGGTGCGGCCAAATGTACCCGTTTGCGGCCATAATTACTAAAAATTGCCAGGCCGCCGGAGAGGTCGGTGGCGGCAATGGAGATAACGTTCTCGAGGTCAAAATGGCTGGGGTAACTTTCGCTGTAGAAAGTGGTGGTGTCGAGCTGTAACCCAAAATCACCTGCGGCAGCCACAAACAAGACTCCAGCTCTGCCTGCTTCTTCAATTGCTAATTTGAGGGTTGGGTCTGGGAAGTTTACTCCCCAACTCGCATTGATGGCGCGGGCTCCGTTGGCGGCCGCATATTCAATGGCGCTAATCACGGAGAAACCGTCCAAGCCACCGTTGGGTCCGGCAACTTTTAGAGCCATGATACTGACATTAGGACTGACGCCAGAGACACCAATTCCATTGTCACCTTCGGCCCCGACAATCCCGGCCACATGCGTACCATGGCCAACAAAGTCATAGGGGTCATTGTCGCCTTCGGCAAAATCATAGCCCATCACATCATCCACATAACCGTTACCGTCGTCGTCGATGCCGTTATCGGGAATTTCCCCAGGATTGTGCCACATGTTGCCTGCCAGATCGGGGTGATCCCAAGCGACGCCCGTATCGATGACGGCCACGACGGTTTGTTTGGAGCCGGTTTGGATGTCCCATGCGCCGACTGCACTTATATCTTTCCCCGCCTGAGGGGGTGCGGTTCTGGGATCGATCAGAGCTCCGGTGTTTCTCAAACTCCACTGTTCGGAAAAGCGGGGATCGTTGGGCGTGCTAAATAAAGTAAAACGGCGGTTGGGTTCGATAAGGACCACATCTTTGAAGCGCGATTTGAGTTTGCCTAGGAGAAGTGGTTTGTGGGAGTTTTCCTGTTCAACCAAGGCATAGCCATAGGTTTGGCCCAAAGTAATTTTCCGGCAGGTGCCCTCCATGAACGTACTCGCAATTTCATCGAACCGTTTCGTCAATCGTTTATGACTGCGCCCATTTTTTTGCAAGACAAGAATCCACTGTCCTGGGATTTCCAAGGCTTTGGTGCGAGCAGCACGTTGTTCTTGAAGAGAGGGCGGACCCCACTGGGTCGGCTTTTGGCCGATGTGCCAACCTGGATCGGCGAAAAAATCATGAATCGTTCGATATGGATTACCCGCCTTTTCTTGGTAGACGTCGGATAGCGTTCCGAAGCCTGGCATAGAAATTGATCTAACAAGGTCAGAATCACCCGTGACTGTTGTTTGCAAAGGAACCTTCCACTCAGTTTGTGACCACAAACTGAGCGGAAGACAAAAAAATGAGAGCAGCGTGAAAAGGATGCGTTCCATAGAAAACTCCTGGCTTCAAAATGGCTTCGTCGTAAAACTTGTTGAAATCTTTGTGTTTACAAGGCTCAAAAGTCCTCTAATTTTTCTAAATTTTTGCTCAAATCGAAGATGTGACAACAACCGGCGAAACCGAAGTCTATTCAGCTCAGGGAACGTCCTAAAAATAGACATTGTGGTTGAAATGGGGGATTGGTGTGATGACACATAGGTTCAGTGGGTTTCAATTTGAAGAAGCGACGGGGAACTTGTCGAAGAACGGACGACAGGTGGCAACACTGCGGCCAAAGACGGCGGCATTATTGGTTTACTTTCTCAAACACCCCGATCAACCGCTGAGTCGGACCCGGATCTTGTCGGAAGTTTGGGAAGATGAAGTGGTTTCCGACCACAACCTGACCCAGTCGGTTAGTGAATTGCGCAAAATCCTCAGTGAAAACGGTTGCGGTGCAACCACCATCAAAACCCTTCCCAAGAAAGGCTATCAATGGTGTTTGCCTTTGAACATTGAGGATGAAGGTCTCAAAAAACCTCAAAAGCTCCGTTCCCGATGGTTGAGGCGCCGGTTCATTTGGGCTGCTGCCCTGGCCGTTGGCATCCTTGTGCTCGGTTTTATGACTCGAATCCCAAGCTACCGCCGTGACGCCGACGCGAAGCGTCGCATCGCCCACGCCCTGGCGGTCGTGGCGGAGCCCGGCGCGATCGAGCCGCTCTCCGAGCTGATCCGCTTCGACGAGGATCCCGAGGTCGTGGCCGAAGCGGCGGACGCGCTCGCGTCGTTCGCCAGCGCCAAGGTGCCGCTGCGCAAGCCGGCCGTGAAGCGCATGGTCGACCTGTACGAGAGCACGTGGAACCTCAAGGAGAGCGTGCGCCAGGAGCACAAGGACAAGGTGCTCAAGAAGGAGGCCACGGACCGCTACAAGGTCTACGGCAAGCCGCTGCGCCACGCGCTGCAAGCGCTCACCGGCGTGCAGCTCACGCGCCCCGCCGAGTGGCGCCGCTGGTGGAACTCCAACAAGAAGCGCAACAAGTGGGGACGGCACTCCGTCATGCCCAAGGAGCGCCGCGGGGGGTAAGCGTACGCCGGCTTTGTCGGCGCACATGCGGGCTGCTTGGACGGGGCGTGACTCGCCGCCCACGGCCTCGAGTGGACTGGCCACGAGTCGGCCTCGTCGGCTTCGCCACGCCCTCGCCCAACCACCCCGATCGCCAGCGCACGGGCCCCAATGCCGGCATCGCGGGCGGACACGCGTCGTGCGCTCCGCGCACATCCTGGTCCGCCCCTACAGATCCACGCCGTAGGGGCGGACCAGACGCCGCCGTAGGGGCGGACCAGACACCGCCGTAGGGGCGGACCAGACACCGCCGTAGGCGGTGTCGCGTGTCCGCCCGCGTCCCACCGTGGGTGATGCGCACGGTGATAGGTGGCGACCGGGCCTATAAGCCGGGTCCTGTAGTCGATGGCCATCGATCTGGAACCGCCGTTGCCGACGGTCTCGAACGACCTACCCGGAAGTCCAAACGAGACGGGCCGCCTCGCACGCCCCGAAGGGCGTTCCTTCCCTATTTGGTCTTTCTTCCGGAGGGGTTTTCCATGCCGGGGACGTCGCCGCCCCCGCGGTGGGCTCTTACCCCACCTTCTCACCCTTGCCTGTGCCCTTGCGGGCCATCGGCGGTCTAAGTCTCTTCAGCACTTTCCCGAGGCTCGCGCCTGGTGGGCGTTACCCACCTCCGTGCCCGACGAAGCCCGGACTTTCCTCGAACACCCGAAGGTGCCCGCGGCCATCCGGCCCGGTCGCCGGGGACAGCCTATCCAAGACGAAGCGGAACCGGGCCAGGAGTCCAGGCAGCGGTGACCGAGCTCGCAAGGCCCGTCTCCTGGTTGGATGCTGCCGGCCCCCGGCGCTTCGACCCCGGAGTACCGCTCGTGGTAATCTCCAAGCGTCGGTCACGTGCATCTGTTGACTACGTAGACCGCAACTGGAGATGGGCGGCAGCTTGTGGATGGCTTCCGCTGGATTGACACCTGGGGGAATTCGTGCCGAAGATCCTGTTCTGCGCATCGACTGCGCTCGCGTTGGCTCTTCTCCTCTCGCATGGACCGCGCCTCGCGTCCGCCGAGGAGGAGGCGCCCAAGCCCAAGGACTGTTGGGAGAAGGTCTGGCCCGACAAGGAGGAGCGCGACAAGAAGCGCAAGGTGGTCACGGACGCCATCGGCTTGATGAAGACGAAGGCGGAGGACACGAGCCTGCCTCTCAAGCGCAGAAAGTGGCTGGATGAGGCCTGCAAGGTCCTGCTCGAGATGTACAAGAATGGGCAGGTGTGTCCGGCGTGCATCCAGGAACTCGGACTGGCGTATCCGCTGGCAAAGCCGCCCAGGATCGTGCTCCAGAAGGAATCTCTGTGTGCTCCCGAAGATCCGGAAGAGCGGGACCCGACAGCCGAGGTCCCCGCAACCATGGCTCACGAGTTCGGACACATCAAGGACAGCGGTCCGATGATGAAGGAGTACTGCATCCCCTACGAGAAGTACTGCGAGATGTTCGCGAATCGAACCGGACCGGGCATTCCCGCCAAGCCGACGCGACTCACTTCTTTAGAAAACATGGTGAGAAATCTTTGGAAAGATATTTGTTGGTCTTTTTGCGAGGATATATTGAAAACGTAGAAATTTCCAAAGCGAGCCGTTATTTTTAGACTGTCAAGCAATGTCTTATCGTTGATAGGGAATTTTGCAAACTGGCGGCAAATATGAGCAGTGAATCTTTCAATTGCTTCCAGCTTCCAGTCCTTAATAAACTGAGTTGAACAAAGCTTTACAGAATACCGTTCATAGAGGCTATGACGATACTGAAACGGACCCTTCGAGCGCACAAATGTAATCTCCGAACTGAGAATATCAGCATTCTTTAGAAAATATAAATCACAATTATCCATAAAGTAGTGACCCAACTGACACTTGGGTACCACTTTTTGCATTCTTATAACATGACTCAGAATTTGTATCTCTTCATAAACTCGAAAGATCTCTGCACGCGAGCCCACAGCATTCAATGTAACTCTTGAATCTCCTTTGGCAGTTTTTAGGTCAACTTTTGCTTTTGTCACTTCTGTTAAACGAGATGAATGAAATTCCTGACGGCCAATTATTGCACCACTCAGAATTGGTGGCAGTTTAATGCTGCATGACAAAGACTTTTGTGAGTCTGATTTAACTGAGTTTACGACCAAAGAACAACTTTTGGATATAAGTAGAGTATTTTCAGCAATCCGACTGAACTTCAGAATCCTTGATTTTATTATAGAGTTTAACTGAACCTCTCCAATCTTTGAGTTGTTCCACTTAATGCCTGTAAGTTCAGATAAGTTTAAAGCTTCTTGAAAAAAAGATATGATATGTCTCCCAATAGCTTCATCGAACGACTCGTTTATTTTTTCAATGCTGAAACTGGCAAAATTCTCTTGGACTTGCGTTGTTAAGGTTAGCGGTTTTAAGGATGTGAGAAAATTCATGATAAGACCACAAAAATCGGTAGCTGACAAAACACAATCTTCTGAAGGAATACGGTTATCTCTAACAATACCCGTTATCTTTGCCCAGCGTACCAAGAACCAAAATACTGGAAGAAATTCTAGTTTGGAGCTTATTAAAGACTGAATTATTTCTGTCTTATGTAAACCCATGCTGTTAACAGATATGTCTATGTTATTAAGCATACCATTATAACTGATATGGCATTTGATATGTTCCCCACTAGAGCTTGTCACAATTGAACATCTCTCACTTTCACCAATAAGAATAGGTTTAATATAAGTCTCCAATATGGCAATCTCAGATGCTTCCTGTCGAGAAAGTAGTAATGAGATATTAATGTCAGACTCGGAATCACAGGTATAAGTTGCTATCGAGCCGTGAATTTTAGCATCGGAAAGGAAAACCAATGACTTGTCTTTAATCAATTGAACAATCATCTCCCCTGTGTTAGTTTTCTGAGCGGTCACTTGTTTTAACACACTAAAGTTTTCAAAGAAATAAGACCGAGCACTAGCCCCTATTTCCTTAAAAAGTAACTTCTCGTAATTAAAACCGTTTTCAGGCAGCATTTTCGATTTTTTAATCTCGCAAAGTACATCAGGTACAAGCCAAGCAAAGCTAAGAAACGTTTCTGAGCCACATTTTGCTCGAGTGTATGATACTTTATACCAAGCAGAGGCTTTTGCCTTTATGTCACTGTCTGTACTAATCCCATCATAGAATTTCGCTTTAAATGTGCTTTTTAAATCGTCCATTGCTTTTTGAGCCAGGGATGATTTTTGGCGTGGAAAAGATTGCGCAGCTACTGCAAATGGATCATGTCCAATAATGAGGTTATATTCATCTTGAAACCCGCATTGGTACATTATATTTTTTAATGACAAAGAATAAAGTTCATAGTCCTTCTTCGCAGACATTAGGAAATCTTCATGCCCTGGAATAATTAAATCAAGATCAAGATCACATCTACTACCAGTACTAGTTTCAAGATCAAAAGCCAAGGGCCGGCGGCACCCGGCTGCTCTACTGCATGCCCAACGTGCATAACCCGACCACGGCGACCCTCACGGCCGAGCGGCGCGCCGACCTGGCCGCGGTCGCCGTCGATGAGGGCCTGGTGATCATCGAGGACGACGTCCATCCGCACCGGCCGGAGGCGGGTCGGGCGGAACCGCTGCCGGCGATCGCCCGGATCGCCCCCGAGGCGACCGTCTATATCGGCAGCCTCTCCAAGACCGTCGCGCCCGGTCTCCGGGTCGGCGCGATCGCCGCGCCCGAACATCTCCACGCCCATCTGGTGGCGGTCACCCAGACCACCAGTTGGATGGCGCCCCCTTTGATGGCGGAGCTCGCCTGCCGTTGGATCGAGGATGGCACCGCAAGCGAGCTCGAGCGGGAGCGCGACCGGATTACGCGCGGACTGCAGGATCTGGCGCGGTCCCGCCTGGGTGCCTTGCCGCAGGGCTTCAGGGCGCACCACAACCTGATTTGGCTGCCCTTGCCGGCCACCTGGACCGGGCGCGAGTTTGCCGCGCGGATGGCGGAGCTGGGCGTCCTGGTGGCGGCCGCAGAGGATTTTGCCATCGATCCCAATCGGGCGCCGGCCGCCGTGCGCCTCTGTCTGCCGAACATCGATAGCGAACTGCTGGCAGGCGCCCTCGACAGCTTGGCCGCGACGGCGCGGAGCGGCCCGCCGCCGGTGGGCTTCAGGATGTGACCCTCGGTCCGGCCGAAGGGTGGAGCTAAGCCGGTTCTTCATCGGGGACCCACCAGTGCCCGGCGACCGACAAGGTATTGCGAATTTCGCATATCTTGATGCTGGATTTTCATTGGCAAGGCCTGCTCTATGGGGGCCTAATGGGACGGTCGGTCGAAGCAGGGTAGGGGCCCGAGCTCCCGCCTAGAGATAAATTGCATAACCGCCGAAGCCTAGTGAAGGCGGCCAGAGAGCCGCTGGCGCTTCGGCATTCACAGTGGAGGCGAACATGTCGATGACTTCACCTGCCCGCCGCGGCGTCCTGGCGGCAGCGGTTTTCGGGCTGCTGTTGAGCGCAACCCCCGCCGACTTGCGGGCCGAGGAGCCCAAGGCGGGCGGCACCCTCATCTGGTCGCTGGCGGCCACGCCCCGGCACCTCAACCCGGCGGTGCAGTCGGGCATCTCGACCGGCCAGCCGGGCGCGCAGATTTTCGCCGCGCCGCTGCGCTACGACGAGAACTGGAACCCGGAGCCCTATCTCGCCAAGTCGTGGGAAACTTCCGACGACGGCCTCACGGTGACTCTGAAGCTGGTCGAGGGTGCCACCTTCCATGACGGCATGCCGATCACTTCGAAGGACTTCGCCTTTTCGATCAAGACGGTGCAGGAGAACCATCCCTTCAAGACAATGTTCGGTCCGGTCGAGAGCGTCGAGACGCCCGACGCGGCGACGGTGGTGCTCAAGCTCTCCAAGCCGCACCCGGCGCTGCTGCTGGCCATGTCATCGCAGCTGCTGTCGATCATCCCCGAGCATATCTACGGCGACGGCCAGGATCCCAAGACCCATCCGCGCAACAGCGAGGACGTGGTCGGCTCCGGCCCCTTCAAGTTCGTCGAGTTCGAGCGCGACCAGCACATCATCCTGGAGCGCAATGAGAACTACTTCATGGAGAATCAGCCCTACCTCGACAAGGTCGTGATGCGCATCGTCAAGGACGATTCGGCCCGCGCCATCGCCCTGGAAAACGGCGAGGTCCACTTCTCCGCCTTCGAATCGATCCCGCACATCCTCAACCGCCTCAAGAAGGCGGACAACCTGGTCGCCACGGATCAGGGCTACGCGGCGATCGGGCCGATCACCTGGCTCGCCTTCAACACCGCCAAGGCGCCGCTGAACGACAAGCGCGTGCGCCAGGCGATCGCCTACGCGGTCGACCGGGACTTCATCTTGAAGGCGATCCAGCTCGGCACCTCGGCGCCGGCGCAATATTTTGAAGACATATATATATATATATATATATATATATATATATATATATATATGTGGAAAATAAAAGGCAAATAGAGAGTCATAGTAGAAATATATAACTTTAGATCAATTTTGATTATTTGACGGGATAAAAAATTGTATTCTTATTGAGCCTAAACAATTGATCCCTGCAGTCCTAGTCAAAGTTGGTTGATATAACAACACCAAACCAATAAAAACGTTAAAATTTTAATAACTCTTTCCAAAACAAATATTCTGTTTTCTACTTCAGATAAGTCTCTCGGTCATTCCTTAAACAGATGAAACTGAAAGCGACTGCACAGAAGTTTTACTATTTTTTTGCAGTTTCCCATATAGAACGCTAGCATTTAGTAACAATATGACAACACGTCTTGTTTAATTGTTTCTTAGTCACGGGGAAGTCAAAGTTGCACGTCATTAAGACTGCAACCTGTATCTTGACGAATGGTTAGCCTCAGGTATGAAATCCCAATCTAAATGGTAAACAATAAGTACCCAGTGCAATGTTACCGACAAGGGTCCTGTCTCTTGTAAGGTGCAATACGTCTTTTATTCCAGCCTCTCTCCGCTTTTCTGCTGGCATGCTTTCCTCGATTCAACACTTTAAATCTCCCAAGGATCTCATCCGAGGTCTTCCCCTGCCTCTTCTACCTACAATTCATCCAAACTTTTTTTCAACTTTTGCTTTTCTTAAAACCTAGACATTTGATTGATACTCTACCCATGATATCTTTAGAATCCCTCTGCAAAAAAACAACACATCTCAGCTGCTCTGAGTCTCGGAAAACAATATACTTGCAATCTAATTAAACATATTACAAATCTTCAACAGATCTTGCGTTATATTTCAAAAAGTGTAGACGCTATGCAGTAGTGTGTAGAAAACACTGTATTAAGAATGTCGTTGTCACCACGTAACCAATGACCTAACATTTCCAGCTTAGTCGTATATGCTCTTCATTTTTGTCAAAACTAAAAGGGTGCTTTTTAAACCAAAATATTCTTTTTCAGGAATGGTAACTGTATGGAAGTCATTAAGTAGTACAAAGCCAAAAATTATTTCTTTACATAACTCAAAAGTGATCGTTCTATCTAAAGACTGTTGAAAACTTACACAAGCATTGTTCTTGCTTGTTTTTCAATCAAATTTAAAACAATTTTATACTTACAAATCCCCCGTCAGTACCGCCGAATGTAAGAGAGAAAATTCACAATATGTTGTGTTTAAAATGGAAAGTGCCGATTTTGGATTAATCTTGTCCGGTTTGGTTCTGATTTTTGAATAATCATATTCCTCAGTAATGCAGAAGTGCGGAACTTCTTTTACTTTGTTATCCAAGACAGAGATATTCTGCAAGAAAATAAAATTTAAATAATTTTGGGAGAAAAATCAGTCAATGCCCATACAAAGCAAAACAAAACTGATATATATAACATTATTTTCCATAAATCAATTGATATGTAACTGCGTCTGAGTATTCCACTCTTTGTAGGGCAAAAGGTTTGATTACACTGATCAACATGAGTTTTGGTGTCAAGGAACAAAATTTGCTTTTTAAGCTACTTTGAGGGTACTGATTCCGAAAATGACCTTATTTTTTATTATTTTTAGCTACCAGCTTTTTCTGTACCGAAAGTGCTAACTTTTGGTAAAAAGATCAGTTTATGGTCCTGACTGAATGCAAATTTTAATCAATAAGGGTCATAAAAACCAATGAATTTTAAAACGAGCCTAACAATATTTTTGCCACCTGAAGTTTTTAATATTTATAAGAAAATACAGAAAGAAAATTATTTTTGAGTTAAAAAAATGAAAATAGAAGTTTTAAATTCTTCCAATTTATTGCCCAATTTCTATTTATCTAATAAAATTTATCAGTTATTATAATACATTTTTATAAACCTGATAGTTAAGGAGACATCACGAGGCGAGGTTGCTCAAGACGATGATGCCGAGCTTTTGTTCGGGAAAGTAGCTGAGATTGGATCGGTAACCGCCGTGAGCACCGTTGTGGCCGATACGATGAAGACCACGGTATTGATCAACCGTCAATCCAAAGGCATAGCTGATAGATTCACCATTGTTGAGGGTGCCCCGTGTTTGCATCTGCTCTAAAACCCTCGCGCCACCAAGGCTCCCGGATTGAAAATTCACCACCCATTTCGCCAAGTCATCTACCGTTGTGAACAGATGACCATTGCCCACCACTTCGTTATTTGAAATCACCTTTTTAAAGGAACCCTGCGAAGGTCTGTAGGCATAGGTGCGGTTTTTGACGATCCTTTCGCGGTCATCGTGAAAATGAGAATTATTCATCCCCAATGGCTTGAAAATATGTTGCTTGGTGTATTCCCGAAAAGACAGGCCACTGACACGTTCAACAATGACAGCGAGCAGGGCATAGCCTGTGTTGCAGTACAGGTACTCATCCCCGGGTTGGTAGTTGAGTTCTTGTTGTTGTTTGACCAAGTCCAGCACATCATTGGTTGTGGTGACGTCATCATTCAAGCGCAGCCCCATCAACTCGAAGAGCGACCAAATTCCCCGCAGACCACTGGTGTGGTGAACCAGGTGGCGAATCGTGATCTTTTTGCCAAAATCAGGCACTTCTTCCACATGCTTTCGAATATCGTCATCCAGAGACAGTTTTCCCTCGTTGGCCAAGCTGAGAATGGCAAAGGCTGTGAATTGCTTGGAAACAGAGGCAATATTGAAAACGCTCGAAGGCCCAATTGGGATGCCGTATTCCAGATTGGATGATCCGTAGCTGCCCTTGTAGACCACAACGCCATCTTTAATAATGGCAAGCGCGGCTCCTGGTGAATCCGGCTGGTCCCATGGCGCAAATAAGCGGTCAACTTGCGCTGTCAGTAAATCATCTGCGGATGGGTTGGCGGCGGCAATGGCGAGTGTGCCAATCGATGCCTGCCATCCAAAAATCGTCCCCAAAACCATTAGAATTCTAGTTTTCATCAGGCTTTTGCCGGCATTGTTGATGTTCGGCGATCGCTTGGTTGTGTTTTTTGGTGTGTGAAGGATGAATTGCATCAATGGCTCCTCGTTGTGGCTTTTGTCCGTCCAGGATGTTGGTGTGCGTGCTGCACCATCAAATATGTTTGATCTACAAGTGTAGATCGTTTAGCCAAAAAAAATGCTCGATTTTGAGGCTTCCTTTGAGATTAGCCGAGGTAGAAGGTTTTGAGGAGGATTTCGCGAAAGGTTTTTTCGTCGAATTTTGCAGCCGCCCCGTTGCGCCGGTAAATTTTCTCAATAGAAAGGGCGCCGCGCTTGACCGTGTATTCGTGCGTCACGTTGTCTTTTTCGAAGCGAATCGAAAAGGAATCGCCTGGGCCGAGAAACAATATTTGAGGTTTCCGAGTATCGATTTTTGCGCCACCGAATACGATTTGAACCGGTATGTTGTCAAAGCTACCATCGCCTGTTCCGGTCAGGTGCGCACGAGTATGTTGGCCGGTTCCTTCCACAACGCCCAACTCCGCCATCCAATCGCCAGGCTTGTTGGCCGCAGGCGAAAAGCCAGGAACCATTACGGCCAATCCGATGAACAAAACCAGGGCCGCGAAAGAAAAGGATCGATAGACAGGTTTAGAACCTTTTTCCCGTTCGAGAATCCACTGTGTACGTTGCAAAAGTTCACGCTCCTTTTTGAAAGTAGATACGGGCATGGCCGTGCTGTGCCCACCGGCCGCGCATTTAACAAGCGCCTTGGCCAGTGCCACCGGATTTTTGACAAGCCGTACCGATAAACGATCACATTGACGTTCGACCTCATGGTGAAGCTTGTTCATGAGCCATGCCTGTAATGGTTGAAAGAAAAAGACGATTCGCAGCATGGCATTGAAGTGCAGCCACCATTAGAGAAATATCCTATAGAAATTAAAGATACATCATCCAAAGCCAAATTACAGCCCTTTTGAAAAACTAGAAGGCTACATGAAAAAATTACATTGGTCTAGCACAAATAGCTGAAACCTCCTTTTAAACAGCTGTTCCGACAAGTTAATAAATGATACAATTCTAGACAAGCTACTTTTTACTATTTTGGAATGAGATTAGGTCAGGAAAATTAAACTTTAAGCATTGAACACAGTGCAGAAAATACTCTGGGAAGGTATTGCTGAGCTATTAGGCTATTTTTATCATCTTTTTACTTATAAGTTTTGTAAATTTGTCTACTTAACAAGTCTATTACCTATTGACATTTTGACAAAACAACATTAAACCCAATTTTTTAGTTTTCAGTTTCTTTTTTTCAGGTTTTAGTTTTGAAAATAGAATTATGATAATTGCCTAGATAGCTACCTCCACATAAGGAAACATATTAAGAAAACAATTCTTACATCTTAATATGCAATTTTGAAATTCTGTTTGTAGAAATTTCAAACCTCACAAATTGGGATTGATCAAAAGTCAGAAGCTGTAACCAGTTTCTTGTTCTTTATGTACTACTACTACTAATAACTCACTACAGCACCAAGCTGCCTGGGGCCAACACAGCTATGCATGCTCCTCCTCCAACCCAATCTATTCAAAGCCTCTGTCTTTACACCTTCCCTGGAAGTTCCCATTTCCTTTAAATCTTTATTTATGACTCCCTCCCATTCTTGACAAGGACAACCTACTTTCTGTTTAGCCCTAGAAAAGTAGACAGACAAGGACAATCTTTGGCAATATGTCATCCTTCATAAGCAGAACCTGGCCTAGCCATCTCAGCCTTTTTTTCACTACAGCCCTAAAAAGCAAGATTGAACTACATTTTTTGTACATCCTACTGTTTGAAATAGGGTCAGTAGACAGGGTATCCAGAACAATCCATAGGCAATTTCTCTAAAAACATCTAGTAAATGTTCATCTGCTTTTCAGAGCATCCATGCTTCTTTATTAAAGTGCCCTCTTGAGGCAGAAGGAGTGGAGGTAGGTACTTTAAAATACTTTCCTGGGACACATTTTAGCCAGTAGATCCATCCTTGAAAGCTCCATTTTCCTAATATAGATAGGATAACAAAAAGTAGCTTGTCTACAATTTCCTTCATAATTTACCCCTTAATTCACCACAAAACAAATTTGTTACCTTCAATCAGCTATTTTGGGAATATCTTGGAAAAATTCTAGTTTAGCTACTTTTTGCTATCAAGGAAAGGGATTGTCATGAAAATGAAACTTTCAGGGATAGGTCTACAGACTAAAGTCTGTAAAGAGGACAGTTACCTTTGATGACCTTTAAAATGCTATGAAAGTGAAACCTTGCAAAACATATCATCTGCTTAAATGAATGATACTTGTCTGTTATAGTGCCAACCTCAAATTCTTCATCTAAGTACACCCTATGTGGAATTGTTTTTTTTACCATGTATAAATTTTTTTTCTTTGCAATATGCATTAGAATAGTGTCTGACCACAGATGTTAAAATGAAAATTTGGTCTTTGTAAATCTTTGTGTTTGGTCTAGAAGAGGCAATTAGATTTTTCCAAGTTAAGGGGCTGATGCCCAAAACAAAACAGTTTGTCAATGGACACAAAATTATTTTATACTTTTTGATAAAAAGCCTTGCTGGAGGTGTATGAGAAAGGGATGTCAGAAAAAAACATGGTTTGCATGTCAATATGTGGTTTGATTATAGCCAAATGCCATTTGTTTCATTTATCTGTAGTTTTACAAATGATCATCTATGGCCTGTTATGAATAAGAACTAGATATTTCAATAATGTTGTTAATAAAATGTTATGTTTTCATCATATTTTGTGATATTTCAATAGGACTGAGCATCAGAGAAACAGGTTCTACTTAGATAAAGAGAGTTGAGGTTGACACTGCGCATCGGTGTAGGCCAGCATGCAGATGTAGCCGTCCTCGGTCTCGTGGGGCCGGCGCTCCGGCGACAGGGCCCGGGCGTAGCCGGCAGGGCCCTGGGGCGGGCAGTAGGTCAGGCCCTGCTGATGCTCTAGCAAGGTGTAGCCGACCAGACCCTCGAACATGGCGGTCTCGAGATAGAGGCCCTTGCCCGTGCGCAAGCGCTGAACCAGGGCCGCCATCAGGCCGGTGCTGGCCAGCAGGGCCGCGGTCTTGTCGGCGGCGATGGTGGGCATCAGCACCGGTTTGCCGTCGCGCGCCGTGAAGGTGCCGGCAAGGCCCGACTGGCCCTGGATCACGTCGTCGTAAGCCGGCTGCCCGCCGTAGGGCCCCTCCTCGCCGTAGCCGTGCAGGCCGCCGTAGACGATGCCGGGGTTGCGCGCCAGGACACTGTCCGGATCGAAGCCCAGGGCGGCGATCTTGTGCGGGCGCACGTTGTGCACGAAGAGGTCAGCACCCTCGATCAGTCGCCAGAGCGCCTCTTTGGCGGGCGCGCGTTTGAGGTCGAGCACCAGGCTCTTCTTGTTGCGGTTGGAGCCCAGGAAGAGCGCCGACATCTTGGGATTTCGGGTCGGGCCGATCACCCGCGTGGTGTCGCCGCCGGGCGCCTCGATCTTGATCACCTCGGCGCCGAAGTCACCCAGCATCTGGGTCGTGTAGGGCCCGAAGACGATGGTGGTCAGGTCGAGCACGCGCAGGCCCGACAGCGGCAGTGGAGGCGCCATGGCGGTCAGGTCCGCACGGGCAGGATCGTGCCGATAGGACTGCCACCGCCTCCTCCATCGTCATTCACCGATGCGACCGGCGAATCCAGGACTCGCCGATCGAAGCCTCCACGCCTCGGCAAGGTCATGCGATCGCGGGATGAAGATTCGCCGGTCAGGCCGGCGAATGACAGTTGGGGGGACGGCACGCGCGCGCGCTCCATCTCTAGGACCGCTGGGAGAAGCGCCGTCCGACCAGGGCGGCGGCGATGTTGACCTTCTGGATATCGATCGCGCCGCCGGCGATGCCCCAGCCCCAGCCGTCGCGCAGCTTCTGCTCCAGCGGATAGGCGGTGGAGTAGCCGTAGCCACCCATCAGCTGCAGCGCCTTGCCGGTCACCTCGCGCACCATCTCGTTGGCGAAGCACTTGGCGATGGAGCTGTCGCCCACCGACGGCAGGCCGCTTTGGGCCGAGACCACGGCGCGGCAGAGCAGCAGGCGCGCGGCATCCAGCTTCATCTTCATCTCGGCCAGCGCCAGCTGGACCGCCTGGAACTCCACCAGCGGCTTGTCGAACTGGCGCCGCTCCTGAACGTAGGTCAGGACGTGGTCGAAGGCCGACTGGCCGATCGCCAGACTCATGGTGGTATTGCCGCAGCGCTCCAGATCGAAGGCCTCCATCAGGCTGCGGAAGCCGCCCGCCGGCACGATCAGATTTTCGGCCGGTACTTTGACCTCGTCGAAGAACATGTCGGCGCTGGTGATGCCGCGAAAGCCCAGGTGGCGCTCGCGCGCGCCGAAGCTGAAGCCCGCCGCCCCCTTCTCCACCAGCAGCGCGCCGATGCCCTTGGCGCCCGGCTCGTCCGACAAGCGGCAGTAGACCACGTAGGCGTCGGCATGACCGGCACCGGAGCACCAGCGCTTCTGGCCGGTAACAATCCAGTGGTCGCCCTGGCGCACCGCGCGGGTGGTGAGATCGGTGAGCGCGCTGCCCGCCTCAGGTTCGGACATGGCCACGGCGACGATCATCTCGCCCCGGCAGACCCGGGGGATCACCCGCTGGCGCAGGGCCTCGGGGGCAAAGTGGGCGATCGCGAGGATGGGCCCGAAGCAGGACTCGAAGATCGGAAAGGCGAGCGCCGGCGACAGCTTGGCCACCTCCTCCAGGGCCAGGACCGCATCCAGATGGGAGCCGCCGGCGCCGCCGTGTCAGAATGAGCATGATAAACTTTCTGAAGGGTCTTTGCTATGGGCGTGGCCTCGGTTGCCCCCCTGATCTGCTACCGTGGAAAATCTAAACATTTTACAGTAGCAATCAATGGCATCTGTGTCATCACGCATTTGTATATCCATTGCCTTCTCTTCTTTTGTCAAGAAACAAAGATTGTTTCTTTTTTGGAGGGACTTAATGAGGATGAACAATTTGATACTAAAGAAACTATCTAAACAGCCCACCTTGAGTCAGAATAGGCATGATAAACTTTCTGAAGGGTCTTTGCTATGGACGTGGCCTCGGTTGCCCCCCTGATCTGCTACCGTGGAAAATCTAAACATTTTACAGTAGCAATCAATGGCATCTGTATCATCACGCATTTGTATATCCATTGCCTTCTCTACTTTTGTCAAGAAACAAAGATTGTTTCTTTTTTGGAGGGACTTAATGAGGATGAACAATTTGTAAAGATTATAATGCTTCTGATAAGTTTATCATTTAAGTAACAAAGTTTATACCAGTGTAAACCGAAAATAGTTGTTAGATTAGAATAGCCACAGTTGTGTCGTGTCAAGGACAAGCTTTAGGAAGAGTTCTTCTTCCGTTCTATCAATTTTCTTTCTTGCAGCAATCTTTCCTTCCTGACGAAGTGTTGTCTTATCTTTACTGTAGCAAAGAAAAGTAATATTTCCAAGAGGAAAGATCAAAAGGAAGGTAAGCTAGACGAATAAATATCATTCATGAACTTTGTTTGGTCTTTGATCTTTCAGCCAGCAAAATTTTTCAGGGACAATAATGAAAGAGTACATTATCAATGCACGCATGTATTAATCTATGCATCCAGTGCTGTAGGAATGTGTTTGATAAGACGGAGGTCACGAAGAAAAAGGGAAACCAAAGGAGATAGGATTTCGTCTGATGATCTCTCAGATTGGTAATGGGACAGCTGCTCTCCATCTATTTTTCTGCAGTCCATCTTCGTTTATCCAGACCTCGTTTATCCAGACCCTGTCTATCCAGACCCTGTCTATCCAGACCCTGTCTATCCAGACCCTGTCTATCCAGACCCTGTCTATCCAGACCCCGTTTATCCAGACCTCTGTTATCCAAACCTCGTTTATCCAAACTTTGTTTGTCCAAACCTCGTTTATCCAAACCTTGTTTATCCAAACCTCGTTTATCCAAACCTCGTTTGTTCAGACCTCGTTTATTCAAACCTCGTTTATCCAAACCTCGTTTATCCAAACACCTCAAATTAAGAAAAAAATTAATTTTCCAAAATTTCTTTTTCGCCTTTCATTCAGTCAGAATAAGACCAAGTTAATTCGATATTTAGAATAGCGACGCTTGGGACCTTAAAGTAATACAGAAAGAGGGATCTAAATTTTACTTGTGAAATGTCTGATTATGAAAGGCAAAATATTATTTCAAGGAGCATTGCTCTCATGTTGCGTATTGTTAATTTTCTATCTAATTTAATTTTCTATCAAACGTTGTATGTCCATTTGTGCTTTTTCTGGTCTTTATTTCGGCCATTTGTTATGACCGGTAGCATATATTTTATTGATTTTAACGTAAATTAAGACATCTTGATTACTCAAAACTCCGTCCTTGGTTATCCAAATTTTCGGCTTATCCGAACACTTTGCCGCAAATTTAAGTTCATGCAGTTCGGATAAACGAGGATGCGCTCTAATCATGCACTGTAAGCAGGGGTCGAAATAAGAAAGCCGGCTGTTTTGATGCGAGTACATTCAGCTGGGGGTCTAGTGAGAGCTGTAAGCCCCCCCCCCCAAGCGGGATTCCCTGAAAAATTTTTGATTTTGGAGGGTTATTTAGCCCAAAATGATTATTTCCCGGATCGTTTTCAGCGATTTCATTGCCTCTTTAGCGATGCATTATGGAGGGAAATGTGATTAACTTTTATCCACGATGAACAGAAATGCCCACCGGCCAGGGCCCAGATGGCCTGCACCTGCTCCCGGCTCAGCTCCGCCTCGCCGGCGTTGGGGATGCGGTGGCCGATCACCTGGATGTCGTCGATCTGGGCCCGCGCCAGGATCTTGTTTTCCTGGGCCAGGCTATAGGCCTCCTGCTCGCCGATGGCGGATCGGAAGGCCTTCACCCCGTCGAAGCGCACGTCGACCAGCTCCTCCAGGGGATCGGTCGCGATGCCGTCGTCTTGCAGCTGCTCGGCGACCGCCCGCGAGACCACGTAGGAGACGTCGTCGTAGACCCGCTGGTTGAACACGTTCTGCAGGAAGAACAGCGAGACGAAGCAGACCAGGCAGGAGATCACCGGCGTGGTCACCCAGCCCGAGCCGATGCTGGCCAGCACCCGCCAGCGGATGCCCTTGCCGCCCTTCAGCAGGCCGATGCCGATCACCGCGCCGACGACCGCCTGGGAGCTGGAGACCGGCACCAGGGGGATGGTCGGCAGGCCGGCCCCGGCCAGCAGGCTCTCCAGGCCTTCGGAGGCGAAGAGCAGCAGCACTATGGAGTGGGCCACTACGGCGACCCAGGCCGCCACCGGCGAGAGCGGCAGCAAGCCGGTGCCGACGGTCAGCATGACCCGCTTGGAATAGGTGAAGACCCCGACCGCGATGGCGAGACCGCCCAGCAGGAAGAGCTGCTGCACGCCGGAGAAGTCGTACCAGCCCAGCACCTGGAACGAGGTGAAGGGGTTCGAGGAGACGAACACGCCCATCACGTTGGCGATGTTGTTGGCGCCCAGGGAGTAGGCGCCGATGGCGCCGGCCAGGAGCAGGCCGAAGCGGATATAGGCGTCCTGGCGCAGCAGGTGGAACTGGGCCCGGCGCACGCCGGCTGCCGTCACCTTGAAGAGCAGCGCCCCGATCACGCCGGCCAGCAGCGGGCAGGCGACCCAGGTGCCGACGATCTTGATGAGGGCGTTGGCGTCGGTCGGAAAGCCGCTGAACAGGTTCCAGCCGATGATCGCGCCGACGATCGCCTGGCTGGTGGAGACCGGCAGCCCGAACTTGGTCATGAGGTAGACCGTGAGCGCGGCGGCGAAGGCCGCCATGAAGGCGCCGGGCAGGGCGTTGATGGCGCCCAGCTTGCCCAGGGTCTGGGCCGCGCCCGCGCCGGAGATCACCGCACCCAGGATCACGAAGATGCTGCAGATGACCGCGGCGGTGCCGAAGCGCACCATGCGCGTGCCCACCGCCGTGCCGAACACGTTGGCGGCGTCGTTGGCGCCCAGCGACCAGCCCAGAAACAGGCCGCTGCCGAGAAAGATCAGAACGGCGATTTCCATCTTGGGTGAAGTGCCTCAGACGGTGCGCTTGATGACGTAGATCGCCAGCCGGTCGGCGACGTCCTCGGAGCGGTCGGCTACGTTGTCGATGTGCTCGCAAAAGTTCCGGAGATGGGCCTTCTCGTAGAGCGGCAGGTCGGAGCTGAAGATCTTGCGCTTTAGCTTGGTGCCGATCTTGTCGGCCTCCTTCTCGTGGAACATCACCTTGTGCATATGGTCGCCCACCGCCTCGATGTTGCGGAAGAAGGCGCGCGAGGCCAGCACCAGGGATTCAAGGGCGCTGACCGAGGCTTCGGCCAGGTCGTCGTAGAGCGGGCGCAGCTCTTCGGGAATCTGCGGGGTCTCGATCGAAAAGGCCCAGAGGCCGCCCTCCAGCAGGCCGTGGACGCTGTCCAGGTTCTCCAGCAGGCCCAGCACGTCGCCGCGGGACTCGGGGATCAGGGTCTGGGCGTAGAGCTGGGTTTCGATCGAGCGGCGCAGATGGTCGTTCTGGCTCTCCAGGGCGTTGACCTGCTGGAGCTTGCGCTCGAACTCCTCGCTCGCGCCCTCGCGCAGATAGGTGTGTAGGGCGGACTTGAACAGCAGGGCCGATTCGGAGAGCTGGTTGAGAAACTTGTCGATCTCCGTAAATAAATAAATAAATAAATAAATAAATAAATAAATAAATAAATAAATAAATAAATAAATAAATAAATAAATATATGATGAGTCTCGATGGCTCAATGGTTGAGGCGTTGGTTTAGCAATCATGAGGTCTCTCTCTCTCTATATATATATATGACACTTAACGACAATTTAAAAGACAAGTTAAATTTCTTGTCAACAGTTATTGAAACTAATGGCATCAAGTGCAATCAAGCACGCCAGGAAGCAGGCATAATCCTTCCCTTTCAGTAGTACAGTGCAGTCGTGGAAAGAAATAACTGATAATGCGTCGCTGTCAATCAGTCCAATCTATCAAATGTTCATCACCTACCTTCACCGTGCTTGTCAGTGTACTGGAAAGCTTGTACTAGTCGAAGAGTTTCATCTACAGACCTTCCAACCTGATTAGATGAAAACAAGCCATTATAAGCAAGTAACTTTCTTTTTCTACAGACTAGCAAGTGATGTTATTCACAATACATTGCACAGAGAGTGGAAAAATAAAAATGATAACATTTGGGTTGGGGGGATTTGGATACCTTTTATACTTCAACCCCCCTTGTTTTACAAAAAGTACACGGTCCGCTTCTTTAGCCACTGAAAACAATTACCATTCAGAAAAGACATGATTCTGACTTGCTTTTGGACACCTCTTTTTACTAACCTGTTTTGTTGGCAAAACGTAGGTAAGATCCAGCTCTGCGAGGTAGACTGTGATATACGAATGTTATGAAGTTATATAACTGGTGTTAAGAGTTGGTGTGTTATAGCCCTTTATTCGATTTCCACTTTATGCTATTCCTCCTGCCAGTAGAATTTCATTCTCTTATCAAGAGGTCCTTTGCATATGCTTTGATTCAAGTTGAAGCAAAAAGAGGAGATTTCTACTCAAGAAATTATGAATATGCGTGTTGATGAAATATAACATTACAGGATGACTGCATGCATCAGGGAACATTTGCTGTGACAAATACATCATACCATATTTGTATCTTTAAAAGGTACATGCACTTATAGGCTTTTGGTGGCACAATCAGGATTTCAGTTATGGTCCTTTACATATGCTTTGGTTCAAGTTGAAGCAAAAAGAGGAGATCCTACTCAAAAAAAAAAAGAATATGAGTGTTGATGAAAAAACTAAGTAACAACTTACAAACGTTAACAAAGACGGCTTCTCTTATTCCAATGCACTTACCGGTAAGTCATTCATCGTGATTTGACGTAAAATTCCTTTATCATCAATAATGAATAAGCCACTGTAAAGTCAACAACGACGTAACAAAAATTACTATGTGTTGAACACAAGTCCTACATCCAATACTCTGTTTTAATTTTCGATTGCATAGTGCAATCACTTTTGGCCTTGACGATCGGCGTATGCTAGTTTGCCCCTACTTGACTTGGAAAGGTGCCTTAATACCCTGGGAAGCACTTTGGTTCATAAAAAGTGCAAAAAAGGCTTCCTTAATCATTCATCCATAATGCCGACAATCTACTAAACGATGCAAACTGGCATGCCCCTGTCATACGGCAAGTAATAACTATGAATACCAGTGTATTCATATATATATATGCACCTAAAATAAAAGTTAAAAAATATATACAATAAACACATCAAACTTTGGCTCTCGCGAGCTTTCGGAAACATTGTTTCCTTCATCCTGATGGCATCCTCGGGCACTGACAGAGGTTCAAAGCCGAAACACAATGAATAATTATAATTAACGAATTTCCCCTTAACCACTGAGTGGAAGAGAAAACACGGCAAGGTTGACTTGAACATTTCACACCTTAATTATTGGAGTAGATAGTTCAACGGTAAAGGTGTTAGTTTTCAAACGAATGGGTCGTGGGTTCTAATCCCCTCAGCTCTCCTTAGGGAGGCAGGCTATTATAGTAATACTCCACTCGCGATAAATATGTATATTGTATTATATGCCTGTTGCAATCAATTTTAATTTTGACAAAGCTGAAAAGTGGTTATGGAAAAAATTGAGATTTAGCAAATCTTTGGGAGTGTGGCACCCTCTGCACCCCCTGTTCCCCTGCACATATTTATAGCATATAGATGCATCAATTAATGCTAGATTTTCACAAGACTGTTCTTCTTAAGCTCAACTCTAACTATAATTATTGATAAATGTCATCAGATTGGACCTTGCAGGTTATGAATCCCCTTGAAATGACAAAGGCAAAGGGAGAATTATTGAAGATGGCAGAAGAAATTAAACTACCAGGAAGCAGACCTGATGTTAGAACAGCACAAACATTAACAACAGACTCTACAGCAAGGAGTGAGAGATTTAAATGTGGAGAAGGCATAGACACTGGGCCAAAGAAATGGAGGAATATCATTAACAGTCCAAAATCAAACATGAAATCAAAACAACAACTATAAAAGGAGGAGGTGAGAATGATAATGACAATGATGATGATGATAATGATGATAAGTTTGATGCTAATAATGATGATCATGAAGATAATGAACATCTAAGCTCTAGCAAAAGCCCCATTTATGTTGGCAGTCTCTCAATCAAAGACCCCTGATGAGCAGTGGGTCTGACATTGAAATTACCCTAAATAAACAGAAAAACCACCAAACAGGCTAACTAATAAATAAAGGACAGCTGGGGCATGCAAGGGTGTTGCCCCTCAATTTATGTTGGCACTGCCCTAGCCCATGGAAAGGCATAAAACCACATCATCACTACCTGACAGGCGTCTCATAACCCCCATACTGCAATACTTGGAATAAATATTGAAATTGTGCTCTATGTTAAATGCCTTCTCTCAACCATGGAAAGTAACATAAGATCTTGGAGCTCATATATAAAATTTGAAACCATCTGTTGAGTTTTAATGAAATTTGCAATGGAAATGGGGGGAGAGAGGGGTAGAGGAAGAATTTGTTTATAATAGAGGAACATAACTATCTGGGGGGAAAAAGTTGGCTGCATATGTTAGAAAACGAGTCACTGATAATTTAATAAATGCCCGTCTTTCTTTGTCGAAAGCTCGTTCAAAGCATACCAGTATGTTAGAACTTTCCCCTTCCGTTCGTCCCAAAGTGATCTGTGTGGCCATGAATTTGATTTAATAACTGGCAATGTGCAGGTTCAAGAAGTTACTGGTACTGGTAAATCTAAGTACTGGCTTAGTTTAAGTTACTGTAGGTACAAGTATACTATACTATACTATACTAAGCTATACTATACTATACTATACTATACTATTCTGTACTATACTACACTATCCTAGCAATAGTTTAGCGCTGATAGATATACATGCATATGACGTGACATATATGTGTATAATTGGTATGATCGATATAGCTACACTGCAGCTCTGTGTGAGCTTATTTGTTTGATATCTACATAAATTCATAGTGACTTTAATAAAAAATGAGTTTTATACTACTTGAATATTTCGACAGACCACGTGCCCAACACCTACAAAGCAATCATGACGAGGGCTTGTCAAATACGTAAATCCACGAAATTAAAGAATCGAAATTTTTAATTACAGACCATCGGCACTTGGCCTTCCGATGCTTGAGTGCGCTTTGTCTGCTTGAGTTCTGAAAGCAACCCACGATAAAGTGAAAGCGATCTCAGTCTTGCCGTAGTCATGGCCAAATTACGACGGTAACTTTGAACATCAACTGCACTCCATTTTCATTGCAAAGTGAATGAAACGGTGTTTTGGTCGATCGTCTGCATTTGAGAACGAGGCTAGATTATTTTGGCGCGGAAAATTCCAGATGTAAAAACAGGCATACGCTGGAGGCAGTTCCAGTAAGCAGCAACTCGGTAACGTCCCCCCCCCCCCCAAAAAAAGGGGCCTTTGACTTCTAAGCTACCCATCCCACGCAAGACTGGCAACGCCGCACACAATTGTATATTATTCGGTGTTTACCTTGGTAGCAATAATACTCTATGGAGTAGTAGAAACCTTGCAAAAGACCTCGGTTGAAGGTGCTCCTCACTTTTAAAATTGTGGTTTCGTTTCTCGCTTAGTGGTTCTCAATCTCTAAGCGACACAGTCCCCTTAGCTGCTTAGAAATGTTCTTAATAGACGGCCTACAAAAAAAATTATCTTGCTACGCTTCCACCCCTACTTAAGTTAAATAGATGCTAAAAGTAAAAATAAGAAATAATATCCCCTTTGTAAACACACTCTTGTAAAGCCCAACATAGCGATACAACGTCCATATGTAACAATCGAAAACTAGGCATCCCAAAGTTTTACATTATGAAACTAAAGAAAACAATAAAAGTTCAAGGAATTCCAAAATTCGAATCTTCGAAAGTACGTCAGCGCTTTTCATTCAGGACGGACACGTACTCTTAGTCCTAGTGAAGACGATGAAAATACTCATAGCTATTTACATCACCCTAAGGATAAAAGTCTGCAGTTACTCCTCATACAAAAAAATTATTCTCTTGTTTTTTCGCCAGAAGGATTGCTGAATTACTTTGCAATCAAATCCTTCGATGCTAGAAACAAAGTAAAAGTAAATTATAAGTATGGATAGGGCGTTTAATCCGTCCATCAAACTACTGAAAGAACTTGACACAATTTCTATGCTTGACTTTCTAACCCGAAACGTTGAGAACAGAATCTCAGCACGAGGAAATATGCTCATATGAATACTTTTCCAAATAAATGACATGGGAAGTAGAAAACTGTTTTCTTAATGCTAACAGTCAGCCAAGGCTTCTCTGCAAACCAACAGCTTGCATTTAATGCGCAAATGTTGAAGCTGCCAGAGTGCCAGTAGACTTCTGAGATGTAACTTAGATGATGGGGCCCTAATCTTGTTACTTTAAAGTTTTTCCGAGTCAAACGACGAGATAGACTACGCAACGGACTATCAACTAATCAACTTCTATCGCTTACACTATCTCTAAATATCAAAATTTACCAACTTCAAAGCATTTAGTCGTTAGATCAGGCCCGTCTCGCCACTATTTGCAATTCAGGGGGACGGGGGGGGGCATCACGCCTTCTCAGGGGAACAAAAATCTGTTTTGTTGTTTGTGCAATATGGTCCGAGCAAACTGTAAAATTAGGAATCATTAACTCACATTGTTAGAATGTGCTTGTGTTAATGTTATTACATTGATAAAAGATGCCTAAATTGTACAAAATATTACTCCTCGTTATCAAATCTGGGGACAGGAGCTAGATGGGACATAAATAAATGGACAGCCGGGGCAATTTACGGAAACTTGAAAGCGGGGCCTTGCGTTGAGTTTGGCATCAGGAGTCCATGGGCTTTATAAATAGAAGCGGATATCAAAAGGATACAACAGTATGAAATTTGATCAAATGTAAGTAAAAAGAATAGCTTACGTTAGAACGAATGATTGCTTAAACACAATCTGCATAATATGGCAAGCTTTCTTCTAACTGATATATGTTGATAGGTGAGAGAGTCGAGAAGACACAAGACAACAGAGCATGGCAAAATAGAATACAAAATGGGACGCTTTTAATACCATCGATTACTTCAATTCATATCTAACGCATTTGCAGACATTTTCGTTTGTATTCTAATATATGTTTTAAGAAATTTTTACAAATTTTTCTGTGCATCCTCTAGTGCTATGCATCTCAAACCAAAATTACAACAGAGTTGCTTTTATATATAGGAGACATGGGCATGTTTTCAAATTTCAAAGAGAAGACTCCACATTTCAAAAATGCTTGAAACAACAGATTTTCTGAGCATGTTCTAGTAAAGTCAAGTCTTAAGCCATGGTTTAGTGTATTCATGAACAAACTCAAGACTAAATAGGCTCACTCTTGGTTGGCATGTCATTGCTATCCTAAGAGAAGCTAGCACAGTGACCCTTGCCATAAGATTAAAAATGGATAGTTCTACTACAAATATCACTTTGATGCTGTATAATCTGTCAGTTAGTACGCTTACGTACGTCGGCGACAGTCAGGAACACCGATGAAATGTTTTACCTAGCAGTAGTCAGGAGTTTGACTCCCTAAGGTGAAGGTGGCTTTCTTTGATTAACTTTCAGACTTAGCATTTCAAAGTAATTCATCTTATCTTCTGACAGGTTGTCAGGGCGGATAATGATACTTTTTACTACTGGCGGCCAAAAACATTGGTTTTTAAAAATGCCTAAAGTTGAAAGACTGGAAAAGGGTTAGCTTTAGGAGATACAACCCCCCTCCCCGATAACTATGAAAACAGTATATTTGAACAACGTGACTTACGAAATTGAAACAAACACACCGGAAACAAAATTGTGCGTCTCTTAAAGATGTGATGGCAAGACTATCATGGTTCTAGTCCCCTCAAATATTTTAACCTTCCTTATGCAAGATATTTACTACGCCCCCCTAACAGCACCAATTGGATCTAGGCCAGTGAAGAATTGGTTAAAAGTTAACATGGCGATTAATAGTTTAGTAACTTATCAATATCTCGATAAAGCAGCAGAACTCAGTTGCCTTAGGCCTGGGTTCGAATCCATTTAGTGACGTATATAATCGCCTCTAAAAATACTCAAAACATGTATAAGTCATACCTACATCAAGCTTCAATTGTGACAATCCTTGTTGTAAGGACACTGCGGCGTCTATGAAACAGTTTGCTCCTTAGCATCAAGAAGATATTACCATATCATAGGTACGGGGATGGTTCTGGAGTTCCCTTGGGGGCGGGCGGCTGGGGGTGAATCTATCACTTCTGTGAACACTGGCCTTTGCTTGCTTTATCTCTTTAATGAGTAATGACTGTTTTATGCAAGACAAGGACTAATTATCATGGGTAGGAAGGGAGAACATTTATAAGTAGTGAGTTTTCTCCTTGCTGTAAAGGGTAAAAGCGTATGCTACTCACCATATTTTACACACTTCCTGCGTTAAATTTAAATATTTAAAACCTGTTTTTGGAACCCATGATTACCTTACATCTAATTAAGCGAACAAAGGCACCTAATTACTTACTGACCCCATATCTAATGTTATTTAAAAGTGGAGACGTAAACACATCTTATTCTTTTATAACCTTTGATATCTTTAGCACTGGTATTGCTTATTTTACATTAATTTCATATAAGCAGGTACCATTTAATTTCCCCCAAAAGTTGTGCATTTGAGTCAAACTCACATATGCACTCGTGCATAGGTCCTTCTAAGTTTCTGCATAAATGGGAGTGCCACGATAAAAATTGAATTATATGGCTATAAACCATGAATGTTTTTAACCAATTGAGATTTGCATTTATCACTGTGGTTTCCAAACGTTTAGTAGCATTACTGTTTCCCCTTCGAGGTTTTACTACTACTGCTGCTACTGCTACTGCTACTGCTACTACTAGTACTACTATTACTAGTACTACTATTACTACCAAAACTACTATTTCTACTACTACTACTACTACTACTATTGCTAGGACTACTATTACTACTACTACTACTACTACTACTACTACTACTACTATTACTATTACTACTACTACTATTGCTTCCAACATTTCTTCTATTATTGTCACCACTACTGTTGCTTTTACTACTACTCCTACTTCTACCCCTCATACTGCTATTTCTACCAGGGTTGCCATATTAGCCTTCTTCAGGCCAAATTTCTCGATTTTGGCCCTTTTTAGAGACAAATTGCCTGGAAAATTCAAATTTGGTCTACTACTAAAATTTGGCTTTTTTTGGCCTTTTTTTAACAGAAATCTTGGGGATACATTTTCGTGCCGTTTAAATCAAAGTAAGAAATTAATCTTACATTGAAATAAAGTATTACACGAATCTGAAGTCCAAAGGAGAAGAAAAAGAAGGAGAAGAAAAAGAAGAAGGAGAAGAAAAAGAAGGAGAAGAAAAAGAAGAAGGAGAAGAAAGAGAAGAAGGAGAAGAAAGAGAAGAAGGAGAAGAAAAAGAAGAAGGAGAAGAAAAAGAAGAAGGAGAAGAAAAAGAAGAAGGAGAAGAAAAAGAAGAAGAAGAAAAAGAAGAAGGAGAAGAAAAAGAAGAAGGAGAAGAAAAAGAAGAAGGAGAAGAAAGAGAAGAAGGAGAAGAAAAAAAAAGGAGAAGAAAAAGAAGAAGGAGAAGAAAAAGAAGAAGGAGAACAAAAAGAAGAAGGAGAAGAAAAAGAAGAAGGAGAAGAAAAAGAACAAGGAGAAGAATAAAAGAAGGAGAAGAAAAATAAGGAGAAGAAAAAGAAGGAGAAGAAAAAGAAGAAGGAGAAGAAAAAGAAGAAGGAAAAGAAAAAGAAGAAGGAAAATAACTTTTTCTTCTTTCTTCTTCTACTTCTGCTGGTTTGTCCTCTTTTACTGCCACGCTAGTTCTATTAAATTACACATTTTTCTGAGAACTTCAAATTTTTACATTTACTCACCTCATAATCTTGCGATGGTTTTGCACTGAGGACAGCCCCATACCAAATACGTTTAGTTTTCTGTGTTTTAATTGCATGCTATGTGTTTAAAAAATGTAATGGAAACTCACAATAATAAGAAAATTTAATCTCTTTTGTAATAAAGTGATAGGTGATATAATTACACATTTTAGTTATCTGTAAACTGTGTCAAAACCAAATACGTCCTTTCATATTCATTTTAGGTCAAAATCCAGAATCCAGTGAGTGGTTCGACATTTGGTCTTTTCAGAGCTTGAAAATCAAATCGTACTAGTTATCTGCCAATGGTTATGACATGATAATGTTAGTGGTGGTGGTGATGGTAGTGGTGATGCTGATGCCGGTGATGATGATGGTGATGATAATGGTGATGGTGGTGGTGATGGTGGTGGTGATGGTGGGGATGATGGTGGGGGTGATGGTAGTGGTAGTGGTGGTGATGGTGATGGTGGTGGTGGTGGTAATGGTGATGGTGATGGTGATGGTGATGGTGATGGTGATGATAATGGTGATGGTGATGATGGTGATGGTGATGATAATGGTGGTGGTGGTGGTGGTGATTGTGATGGTGGTGGTGATGGTGATGGTGATGGTGATAGTGGTGGTTTGATATATGGGTGAAACATGTTTACTTAGAGTTTACTTACGTGTTTATGATTACAACGATTCCCCGGTAAATACCTGGTTATAAAAGATTTGGCAATTGGTAAGGTAGGAGAACAGCAGTCCTTACATCTTGGGTATAAAGAGACCTTGTAATGTTAAAATATGTCTTTTGAGAACACAAAAACTACTACTACGCCGATGTTGTGATACCGATGCAACAAGTAGCTCTATTAATACCACTTCTTCAGCTCATACAAATGTTACTAACATCACAGAAAGCACCACCATCATTACCATTACAACTACTTCTACTACTAATACTACTACTACTACTACTACTACTACTATTACTACTATTACTGCTACTACTACTACCACTACTACTACTACTACTACTACTACTACTACTACTATTATTACTACTTTTTCTTATACTGAAACAGCTATTGCTACTGCTGCTTCCACTACTGCCACCACCAAGGCAAACACCATCGTATCACTTCAAACACTTACACCACATTACTACCATACACCTCATACACCACTTTTACGACTCGTATTACCAGCACTACCACTACTACCGCTATTACTACTAACGTTGTTTCTATGTGTATTGTAACTGCTCTGCTTTATTTACAACGAACGAAACTAATCACTAGTGTACCTCTATCTCTTCCTCTTCCTCTTGGAGTAGGTTTAAAATATCAACTGCTTCAGAGTTGACTCTTCTAAGACTTTCCAATATCTGTGAATCCTTGACGGAACATGGAGCCAAGGAAACCCATCCTGTACAAGTAAGCAAATGTCGTTACATTTTAGTATATTTCATCATGAAAATCTTTTTTCTTGTCTTAATTGTAACTGATGCATTAGTTACAAACAAGTTAGTTCCTTTATCTTACGGTTTTATTTAAGCTTAGAATTTGTCCTGCTCAGCTTAGCATTTTCACGTCTACCTCAGTGCAATTTATCATAAAGTGTCGTTTGTTAGACCGCACATCCCAAAGGATGTAGTTTTATAACAACGAAACGTTCTATGCAATGGCTGCGACAAGTATCGGCAACCTTAAGGGCGAATGCCAGGTTTGGCAATCGAATTAGCAAACTGCAGCATTAGAGTTGATTTGAATATATCAAAAATTAAAAGTAGTATAAGCAATTATGGTAAAAGTACAGTTAAAAAGCTATATTCGAACGTTTGCCAGGCTTAAAAACTCTTTTAAGGTGAGTGAGCTCAGAAACGAACTACTATATTTGAAGCAACATGTTCCTAACGTCCATCAAAAAATTGTTCATAATTTTAAAAACCGATGACGTGATTTTACGTTTTTATGCAATTTTTCATATAAACATCTCCTTTTCATCTTACCGCTTTAGAAGCTGCATTTATCAAAACAAAGTAGCCGGTACTCTGTTGACAAAAAGAATTTGTTTACAATTTATGCCTTTTTCCATAACACGAGTGGCAGAAAACGTGTCGCTCTTGTGACCGTTATTTGCTAGGATCTTGTCGTTTCCTATAAATTCATCGTAACAGCTTTCTCATTTCACTCCATACGATTGCTGTGATCAGTGTATGGCAAAAACGTTCAGCAAAAATGAATCCGTTACTTAACGCAATATTCAAACATTCCTCCATTTAGTTAGCCAAATACTTCGATTACTGGGAGACCATTTAATTAAATTGTAGTTTATTACGAATTTTCACCTTTGCAGCTGTCAAGTGTCCTGGTCTTCAAAGACCAACAAACGGAGGAGTGATACCTTCCTCCTGTCACACAAATCTACGAGAGTACGGTCAGCGCTGTGTCCATTACTGTAAACATGGATATCGTCTGAGAGGACCAGCAACTAAATATTGCCAGGCTGATAAGACATGGTCTAACAGAAATCAAGTGGAATGTATCGAAGGTATGAAATGTTTGCATAATTAAGTTTTGCAGCAAATGGGGACAGGAAACAGGGACACGCTATGATGGGATTAGAAATACACTGAAAATATGTTCTACGAGTAGTTACATGACAAAATATAAAGGCCTAGGTTGCCAAAAATTGTTAATTGGTGGAGGAAGGCACTCGGTGGCCCTGGGGGCTTAAATGGGTGCCACGAGAAAGAGAATGACACTTTTCGTCATGGAAAGTAATGATACTAGAATTATGCACTGTTTAAGAAGAGTTTTGCAGAACGTAAGGAATTTTTATTAGTAATGATAGTAATACCAGCAAAGTTTGTTCGTGGGAAAGGCGCCGCGATGAACTACCTGCGGATGATGAAAAATCAACTAGGGATCCTCTGTCGATCAAATGAAGAGGGACGCTACCAACCGCCTGGGACTGAAGACAAAACATTTCCTCCTGCAACGGTGTTCTATCACTGACTAGTAGAATGATAGTAACTTCCTATCCAATGATATCAGAGTTATAAGAAAACTATACTGGAATCAGAAGGCGGCTATCAGGATAAAAAATGAGCTAAGGGGCTGCCTATCAACAAAAATGGGAGTGCCACAAGGATGCTTTTCTCCAAACTTGCTTTTTTTTGTACAGTGAGAAATTGTTAATGGAAAATGTGTATCATATGGAAGGCGTTGAACTAGATGAACTGATCAAAATAACCTAGGATATCCTGATGATACAGTACATTTGGCAGACTCTGAAGAAAATTTACAAGCCCACTTTAGATTAAGTCGTGAAAGAGAGTGAAATATTGGATCACCTCCGCCACGCCATGCAGAAACTCAATGCTACTCCTCCACGCACTACTACTCGCTCTTCACACATTCCTTGTGACTTAAAAACTTCCTCACGCGTTTTTGTTCAACACGATCCTATTCGCAGCCCATTGGTTCGACCTTACAATGGACCCTTCAAAGTTATATCTCGAACTGATATATATTACACACTAGACTTTAACACAAAACCCATCACAGTTAGCATCGATCGCCTTAAGCCAGCCTTTCTTGATGACAAACAATTTTCGGAATCACAAATCGCCAATTCTTCTTCGGATGTCACTCAACTTCACCCTCAACCTTCATCGTCAAACACTTCAGAAAATTTTCGAAATTTACGTTCCCGACGTCGTGTCGTTGGTTAACAAAAATTTGCACATATCATTAGTGATACATTTAAACACTCTATTTTCTGCAATTAACCTAGTTAACATTATCCCTTGTTAATTTTTCTTTCATATACCGTTCGATTCGTCCCATCCTCTCTAGGGAGGCCCCCTGTAGCGACGTCATCCATTGTCTAAAGAACAATTTACTAATTACGTTTCAGAACAATAGAGTACTTATCTTGGCCACGATTTTTAGTTAGTAAGAAATGGAAGTTGAAGAAGACATGACGGCGTAGCCAGAAAAGTGGTCTGGTTCCTTTTGTCTCTGCCTTTGCCGGTGAGTCTGTAGCCTTTTGATATTATGATAATTATTTAGAAACCCGCTAAAGGTATCACATAAATAACACTTAATCTTATTTAGACTAATAATTTTGTGTGATAGGAATTTGAATTTGTTCGTAAATTTTTTAATTTGTAGGTATTACATAAGTAACATTTCATCTTATTTAAACTAATAAAAATTTCACTTTCTATTCAGTAGGCATGTTAGAATAAGCTGGACTGGCAAGATAAGAAGGATTTTATTTCTATTTCAATGTAGTTAATTATTTTGTTTGGTAGGTATTTTAATTTTTCGTAAATTTATTAATTTGTAGGTATTACATAAGTAACATTTAATTTTATTTAAACTAATGAAATTTCACTTTCTACTCAGTAGACATATTAGGATAAGCTGGACTGTTAAGGTGAGAAGGATTTAATAATTACTTTTACGTAGGATTTAATAATTATTTCGTTTCATGGGTATTAAAATTTGTTCTTAAATTTGATTGTTTCTAGTTATTACAACAGTAACATTTTAAATTTATTTAAACTAATGAGAGTTCACTATTTCTATTTAGTAGGCATGTTAGGATAACCAGGACTGTCAAGGTGAAAAGGATTTAATTTTTTGATGTAGTTAATTATTTACTTTGATAGGTATTTAAATTTTTTCGTAAATCTGTTTGTTTCTAGGTATTACATAAGTAACATTTCATCTTATTTTAACTAATGAAATTTCACTTTCTATTTAGTAGGCATGTTAGGATAAGCTGGACTGGCAAGGTGAAAAGGATTTAATTTTTTTGATGTAGTTAATTATTTACTTTGATAGGTATTTAAATTTTTTCGTAAATCTGTTTGTTTCTAGGTATTACA
>JAAAKM020073195.1:8490539-8528714 GCA_010016025.2 Alatinidae sp. Z8VKAUB7J3 | reverse complement strand
TAAGTAACATTTCATCTTATTTTAACTAATGAAATTTCACTTTCTATTCAGTAGACATGTTAGGATAACCAGGACTGTCAAGGTGAAAAGGATTTAATTTTTTTGACGTAGTTAATTAGACTTTCTAAACACCTTTTACAAAAGACAACGAGTACGAGTACATCTTTTTCACCCCCCGCAAAGAACTCGGACTCGTACTCGTAATCGTCGTGGATCTAAACCTCCCTAATGTGTATTGGAAGGGGATTTGAGATATCCATGTGTAGAGGGGGTAGAATGTAATTTTATTTTGTACGCGAAGGGTGATCGACTTTTAAAAATAGAAATCAGGAAATGTTGCCCCAAATGTCCCTGACCTTCGGAGAAGAACTTTCGTCCAAGAAGGAGTTGCACTAAAATATAATCCCTTCGATTACGATGCGCATAAGACAACGATAATAGAGAACACTCTCGAATTTATGATATACAATCTTTTTGGAACCTCCGTACTTTACTGTTATATTGCGTATTGTGATTCGACTTGCTACTGTGTTGCGATTGAGTTACGATGATTTGCGATTCAGTTGCGTTGATTTGCGATAGAACATACATACATAATTCTTAACCTGTTATACCATCTCGGTATCTAAGGCATCAACTTGAGTTAAGTTGATTAACCAACAATCTTTCGTTTACGACAGTTCCTCAAAAATGTTTCCATTGATATCCCCAGATCTACGTACAATAAAAAGATTACATTAAGACTAGTTCTATGATAAATAACGACTAAACGATTAACTCCACAAAAATGTAATGACATCTTACCGATCGGGTCTCTCCACCAACCACCTGGCTGGGACTCGAGTATCAGCTACTCAGCTGGGCGACTTCGCCTATACTAATTTAGTTTTTTGAATTTTCCCTATTTATATGTCAGTCCGCTGACCACTCGCAGCAAGGTACTGCAGTGACACGGAAGTCAAAGTCAGAATACTTTTGAAAGTGAAGTAACAATTAATGAACTAAGGGATTAAGTGAGAAGCTAGTTTTTACTAAACAAGTCTTGTGTCACTTGCAATGGGTGATTGGTCTTTAGAAAGTGTCAATATTTTTCTTGTGACAAAATTCTATATACGGCTTTACGCCGTAGGTTGTCACTGGCAGTTATTGAGTGTGACCATGTACTCCACATGATAATCCGAGGAGTTTGGTTATTCATGAACTTCTAAATAATAGCATCAAAATATGCTTCTAAATAGATGCTATTATTTAGAAGTACATTGGTTAATTCAAAGAAAATGTTTCCAATCCTTAAGAAGCAGCTTTTCTACTTTTTGGGTAGATTTTGTGTACACCTCTAGCGCATACTCTATCTTCTTCTTCTTCTTCTTCTTCTTCTTCTTCTTCTTCTTCTTCTTCTTCTTCTTCTTCTTCTAGGGGTTCCACTGTCTTCTGTCTTCTGCAGTATGAATTGTCTCTTCTGTTGACATTCCAATCATCTTACATATGCTCTCTAAGTAAGAACACCACTCTTTGTCGTCCTTTGTCTCTTTTGCCTTTAATCGTTCCTGTTAGAATAAACTTCTCAAGTTCGTCTTTCCTGATGATGTGCCCTAGGGAGTGCATCTGCCGTTCTCTGTTTGCATAAAAGACAAATTGGGTCTTTTTACCAATCCTGCGCAGAACTTCGACATTTGATGTATAGCTTGTCCAGGGAATGCGTAACATGCGCCTGTAAAACCAATTTTCAGTTGCACTCAGGCGGTCCCTTATGGTGCTTGAAATTGTTCAATACTCACTCCCATAGGTAAAAAATTGGATGACAAAGCATACCGTACAGAAGATCTAAATATACGGGCCTCTTAACGGTAGATAAAAAATTAGTAAATGCCGTAAACGGGTGTTTATGTAGGGGATACTTTTTATGAATGTGGTAAAACTTGCTGTCTGTTTAATTCTACATGAGGCTGATGGAAGAAACGTTTTACTCCTTATATTTCAGTATACGGTTCATGAATTGACGTGTCCGGAGCCATGCCAGAGCCTGCGCATTACGAGTGCGCAAAGCACTTTAATGGTGCATTACATCACTCTAGTGTTAGGCCCTTATGTCTGAAAGTATGCTTAGGTTTCTAGATTATGAACGATGTAATGTGACTAAATTAAGCAATAGATATAAATAAATAGAGATGCAGACTCCATGTAAGACGAAGTTATACGGTGGATCTCGGAGACAAGACTTACAGGTGTATGTCGTATTAAGATGCACATTTGAATCATAGATTCGCTTTCATTGTAGTATATTGCCTATGGGTGCAAGTAATTTGTTTACTAGTGATTCTACGACCCCTGTTGACGCATTTTTCACAACTTTAGCTACTACTGGCACATAACTATCGTATCTCGATCCAATATTGAAATTGTGAACTGGTAAAAAGAAGCGTGTTTTACCAAGTACCAGTCAATTGAACACGCTTATTATCATCAGATACGTTGCTTCGCCTTATGATACGATTCACCGTTTTTCTTCATCACTGTTTGCTGGAATAAGTTCGTGCTCCTTTCAGTGACTGTAAACAAAGACTTAGTGTGTTCCATCAATTCATGTCTGCGAAGAGCGCCCCTGCCGCAAGCCACCCCTTACATAAGGATATATTGATGGGAGATCCACCAAGAAAGCAGTGGCGTAGCCAGACTATCCCTGTAGGGCATGGTTATTACCTATGAGCATATTTTAGGGCATGCTTTATAAATTTAAGGCGTACGGGCCAGCCTGTTCACCAATTAATGTAACTTTTGTATAACCTCTTCTGGAAAATCGGTGAACCTTTTTAAAAAGCGGGACAGGGTTGGCAGAGCGGAAGAAGTGGGGACCTCAACCCATATTTTAGCCACTAAAAATTGAAAAAGTGGCATAATTTTAACAAAAATTCCAACATTTTCACACTCGACAAGGAGAAGATATATGAAGCAGGGCATTCAACAAGTCTGAGAAATGCTTTGACACATTTCAAAACTCTAGGACAGACGACCATGAACTAGTAAATGCTATGTTACCTTGAAGTCCACGTCTAGAGGATGCTAAGCATACCAAGCATCCCCCTGGCTACGATACTGCAAGAAAGTCAGGCAATCGTCCATATACACTTCTATCGCAGTCTTTCGTCTTTTACCCTAAAGCATTAGCCCTCTAGGTGACTGATGTGTCCACCAAGGACAGATTACCTTTACTGTACTAACCAACTATATCATCAGAAACCTGTTTTATATCACAAGGGGGCAGGGCACCCTGTCCCCCAACTCTATTTAGGGTTCGATACGCATCTTCATAACATGAATTAAAAGTCTCTAACTTAATTCAACTCTGTTGCGATATCGAGAAGCAAAACACATGTGTTTACTTTACAGTAAAAGTAGATAGTAAATAAGGAGAGAATACAGGGGGTAAGTGTACAGTGTAAAATTTTGACTAGCTTGATCAAATCATGTATTTTACTTGACTTATTACCCTCCCCCCTCCCCCTGCCCCAGGACAAATCTGGAATGCCAATAGATAAATCTATAGTCACAACTAGTGAACTAAGGGAAACACTAGGGTAATAATTATGTGGTCCTTTCCTCATTTTTATCTGATTCAGCGTTGACTATGTATAATTTACTTGGTCAAAGTTATCCAAATCGACATTAAAGATGCATTTTATAACATATATAAGACATAAAAATTATATACAATATAATTGCTTCCTAAGATTATTTTCTAACGTTTTTAGGGCATGGCTGATTATGGGTAGAGATCATATACCATACCGGTCAAATACCCCCCCTGCATCACCCCCACATGCTACAGTAAAGCAACTAATCACGTATAGAAGTTCATGTTTCATCCCCCCCCAAAAAAAATTCCTATACATAAAAAATATATAATTTCCTGAGTAGAAATTCTTATCTCAAGGTATCTCCTGAAGTCAAACGTCTCCCAGAAAATATCAGATACATACATAATAAAGTTATAGAATTGTTTCATAAAATCAAACTAGAAGTATTAGCAAAATCTGTGGGTTCTTGAATCTCTGCAGCCTAAATTCTGTACATAAATTTACGTTATGTTGTTATGAAAAAGAACTTGAACTACTTTGATAGACTGTGGGTTACGATTCTTAAACTTTCGGAACACGAGAGAAGCGAGCTTTCATTTCATAATAATCAAAATCACGATTATGATTTCTAATAATCAAGAATCACCCTCAGGCTCAAATGATGCCAAACAAAAATTTAAAAATGCCTTTATCTTGTGGTGCAAAGACTCCTGTCGACTCAGAAAACTTTTCCGCGAAAAGGTCGGACAGAAACGGTTTTTATCGGGAAAATATTCCACGGAGAGTTTCCACTCCGAATTGAAGTTGCTGGAAAATTTGTGCACCAGGGTAATAAGTTGGATTTGGTCCCGACTCCCAAGATCTAAAATCATAATGTAATTTTGTAACTTCCCTGTGTCCCTCAATAATGTCACTTAATTCGAAGAACGCTTTAGTGGAAGTAAAAATAACGTTTTCACTTCTTCATTCGCTCCTTGAGAATCACAACCACCCTTTACAAAAATTTAAGAATCATTTAAGAGTATTTGAGGCAACCTTCAGCAGAATTTTTAAGACTCACGAGTGTTGTATTCGCTGTACGCATTAGTGCCAGACCACAACAGGGTGAAAATTTGTAAAAGAGATCGATTTTTGTAAACACAGGCTTTACGTGGCTCACCCTTAAATGAGAAGGTCACAACAAGATATTACAGAGAATCCTGTATACGGATTCTAGTGTACGAAGTTGAAGTGTGTTTCTTCAGTATCAGTTCTCAGGCGTCCATTGCGGACATTATAATGAGGCTCAGGCAAATTTATGTAATTATTGTAAAAAAGAAACAGTGCGCCACTTCAATAATTTGTCGGTCCATTAAGTATCAAAGTATCCTTTCCTTAAGCATTCTAGTACTTGTATTATTGTCTCAATAAAGAAATCTTTCAAGGCGTCAATCCCACTGCTGACAGCTCTCCCCGTCCCCCTGATAATCCCTGCTGGCTTCTGACCTGATCAAGTACTTACGGCAAGCGAATTACACTTTTTTTTGGTAAGAACACATTTAGTAAGAACACTGAGGCTCAGATTGTTAAAACACTAAGAACAATTTAAGAACAACACAAGGCTAAATACTCTTAAACACATATTTGTTGCGCAGTGCTTTACAACAAAATTAGTTTAAGACTATCAATGTCTTCGGCTCTTATGTACTCCATTGAATGACTTAATGCAATAATGTACTCTTCAGGGGGAATTCTACAGGGGGAGAATTCACCGGGAGGCAATTCTCCGGGGGAGCGGGGCAATTCAACGATTACCAAATAATCGATGCCTTCCTCTTCAACCCATCAGTTGGCAGCAGCTGTCGCAAGAACAAAGTAAGAGCAAATGAGCCTGCTTGCAACCGGAAAAATAAGAACACTGAGCCTCAGTCCAAATTATCTGGTTCTTGCTAAAAAAAAGCATAGAGTAACAATTAACTTACCGATGAAATGACGTCCTTTCTCTATCCTTCCCCCTGCGGTTTGCGCAAAGCCACACAATTCTCCGGCATTTCTTAAAAAGTTGTAAGTTATATCAATTTCAAACACTTTACTATAAAAACTATGTTACATATGTCCTACACCAAACGAAATCACCACAGCACTCTACTGCAAACATTCTGGGCGCGACTTTTCTTCACGGACGCGGGGGGCCATCTTTAGATCTTCTATTTGCCATGGGTCCCGTGACCCAGTCAAGTGTCTAGCCTCTTCTAAGTCTATGGATTTTACAAAGAATTGAAACAAATTTTAGCAAATCTCAGAATTGCAATATTTGCAAAAACATGAGAGGGTCATGGTTCCCCCTCCCTCCGTCGTCGAAGGCCCTAGAGTTGGGTACAGTAAATTTTAAAGAAGCACGAAGTTAATTACTGAACACTTATATTAATATTTAAATAGTTGACAAAGCAAAGTGCATAATAACGACTAAACAAAAACAAGACAACAACAATAACAAAAAATCTATAACTTTAAAGGAGAAATTGGGAAAAAGAAAAATTGAAAACAATAAATGAAACAATAATGAACATACATCAAAAACAAATTGAAAAGGAAAAGTCAAACGAAAAGGATCAATTCTTAATGAAAAACGTTTCTTGATTTGTTTTTCAGGCGTTTTAAAAATTGTCCCTCCTGAATTTGAGGCCTAGAGTTGCTTAGCTTGTTGCTTAGATTTTGGACCTAATCGAGGCCTCACACCTAAGCAAGTGAGTTGCTTGTGAAAAAAAAGTGTAGTTATGCGTCAAACATCAAAGCCTCGTTTTCAGGCGCTCAGATCAGTGTGGTTACATGCACAAAACGACCCTGTATTGGGGAAAACCTAAGCAGTTACTATTCAAGGTGAAATTATGGGGCTCACTGCTTTTAAAAGACTCGCGGGAAAATCTATGGTGGCAGAGAAAGGCATGTTTGTCTTAATGTTGTGGTACTTGAGAAAAATATTTCCTCAATCAAAGACTCGATTTTGAAACTACCCTAAATAAACAAAAAAATCACCGAACATCCAAACAAATAAACAAAGGGCATCTGGAGCGTTCAAGGGCAACGCAAATCACAAGACAGTCTAAACCGCCAAGTAGGACCACCCATTACGTTTCATAGAAAGGATTCGTCATCAATGAGAAAGGATACTACATCTATTCCTTGCCAAAAGGCCTGGTCAGTGGCGGCAGTCTCTCAATCAAAGACCCCTGATGACCAGTGGGCCCAACAATGAAACTACCCAAAATAAACAGTAAAACCACCAAACAGGCTGACTAATAAATGAAGGGCAACTGGAGCCTTCAAATGCAACGTCCCTCAATTGAGGCTACCGAGGAGAGAAGCACATCAAATGGCATGCTCAACCGCCCAGTAGGATCACCCATTACGTTTCATAGAAAGGATTCGTCATCAATGAGAAACGATACTACATCCATTCCTTGCCAAAAGGCCTGGTCAGTGGCGGCAGTCTCTCAATCAAAGACCCCTGATGAGCAATGGGTCCAACAATGAAACTACCCAAAATAAACAGACATACCACCAAACAGGCTAACTAATAAATAAAGGTCAGCTGGAGCGTCCAAGGGCAATGCCCCTCAATTTAGGCTACCGGGCAGAGAAGCAAACCATTAAGCAGGCTCAACCGCCCAGTAGGACCGCCTCTTATGTTTAATGGAAAGGATCCGTCGTCAATGAGAAAGGTACTACATTCATTCCTTGCCTAAAAGCCTGGTCAATTGCGGTACCAGCTTTTAAAAACTGGGGGAGGGGGTAATTCATGATATTTCACTGACAATCTTGATCCACTGATGTCACTAACATCACAATAGTGATCGTAATGAATGGATGAAAGTACGCGAGTTGAAAATATGCGAGAATATTTTAGAGACAAAATATCGTCGCTACAAGGTTTCCATTTTTGCTTTGGATGAATTGAAAATTGGATCTTCGAGACAAGTCCTCTCACCCCAGATACAATCTTTGTGCACAAAGGGCGACTCAGGTTCAAAAAATATTTGCAATGTCTCAGTGCAGCCCCCTGATAAGCAGTGGGGCCAAAAAAAAGGGCAATCTTGTCCTTTAAACTTTCCATTTGTTAGCAGAAAGCCTCGCTTTGGGGCAATTTTCACGAGGAGAAAATAAAATTTTACTGGGAATGATATTGATTCGGTGGTGCCAAGAGCAACGCCCGTGGCCTAAATTCATCATGTATCCTCTAGTCTCAAGTGAAAACACCCTCAGTACACTCAATGACACAGAAAGCCCCCCAAATCACTTTATGACACACGGCCCCCTCTTGCCAAAAACCGGAACTGCTTGCCACCCCCTTGTGTTCGAGGAGTTGCAAATCTAATACCCTGTATTGCAGATGCCGTCTAAGGCAACTTACTTCTTCCTCAACACGGCGTTAAAAGAGAGTTCCTACTCTGGACTGCCGAATAAACGGGGGGTCATCACTACTGTCTACAGTTAATAAACAGCAGGGGAACCAAATAAACAGGGGGTCTGAACTCCAGTCTCGATTTCGTGAAAGTTTTAAATAAAGATTACCTGGATTTTACCATATTTATCATGAACGAAAAGGAACATGGACTCTTTAATACTGTGAAATATACCTTTTGTTAGCCTGATGTAATTATTGATTGTTTTATATATGGTAACTGAGTTTAAAAATAAAAAATTCATTTAACTGGAAATATATTTGAGAGTTCTACACTCGAACAGTATCGTTTACAAATTTCAAAATATTTTAGCCTCTTTTTGTTCTTATAATCACATTCTTATGAAAGCGAAGTTATGAAGGAAAAGATTCCAGGTACCACAAAATTTTTAGATAATATTTAATAATGTAATTATTAGTGAAATGCCATTCGCGCAAAGAACGAGTTGTTCAAACATTCAAGCATCATTTATAATTACTCGGAAACAAAGAAAGAGATCGAAGCAAAAATTTGTCGAGCGCTGATTGGACATTTGTAAAGACCTACCAACAATTGGAACGCGCCAAAATTGTTAGAACAATTTCAAAGAAAACACAAACTCCTTTTGTCGGCAAAGTAAAGGATCCCAGGTATTGACGAAAACCGCTGCTAAAACTTACAGATGGAAAGCTGATCTAGCTTTAGTTAATATGCGAAAGCTATAATTTGTATAGGCCCACAAACAGTCGTGCTAGTGTAGTAAATCACAATCTACCAGACTCACATTTGCTTTGCACTTTTGTTAGGAAACTTTTAGCTCTACTAAATACAAGACTAATCTCATCTACAATCTTCTTCATAAAGCTCTTATGATTTACTTACCATGCTACACAGAACAGGAACTATCAAACCTGAGGGATTTGTTTCGGCGTAATTGATATCCCTGTTATATTGTAAACCATTGCATCAACAATAAACTTTCAACTTGGTAAACGGACAATCCCTATGGACCTAAGAAGTGTCTAGTCTATTTAAGGTTACAGTAAATAGGGCAATCGTCTAGCAAGTTCGACTCCCAGATTAGTAAAGCTGTTGGTCGTTGTTTGGGGGGTAGTTACACTAAGGTTGTGTTCGCAGTACAAAGCATGCTGCCTAAAGTCTACAAGAGTCATATTCCAACTAAACAAAATAGTAATGTTATATATGAATTTAGATGCCAGTGTGATAATTTTGGCGCCTCAGAATTATTGGTAGGTCTTTTACAATGGTCAAATCAGCGTTCGACAAAATTTTGCTTCGATCTCTTTCTTTGTTTCCGAGTTATCATAAATAATTCCTTATTTGAAAATCCAGTAGTATATACCTTTTATCTGAAAAGTGGCAGCACGTTCTTTGCAGTCCTCCCACTCTAGGGCACATCAGTGGTAGAATGGAAGAATACACAGGAAGCTCATAGTATACTGTCTCGTTGTATTTATCTATGCGACATTTGCCGGGTATTTATCTTTATATAAAGAACTCGTTTGCCGCCTGGATTGTACATCGCAGAGATCATAATTAAGTGTAATTTAGGGGTAGTAGACCCGCGGCTGTGAATACTGTTTGATAACTTTGGAATGTTTGACTGAAACTTACTGAAACTTTCTGACTTTTCCTAACTTTTATTTTGCAAACTTTTTGGTGAGAAAAAAATGGCCGTCACGGCACAGAATAGGAAATAAGTTGAAGGACAACTCGGGCTATTCCAAAGTTAAATATTTATTATGCAATCGCCAGCATGGACTAACATGAAAACGAGGATTAGAACCTAAGCGAAGAGAATCTTCCCTAGGAGTGACAAAGCAGCCGGCCGAATTCAAACATGTATTTTGAACTTTTGTCAGAATTTTTTCTAAATTTTGAAGAAATATGCAAGGGTGTGGTGAATCTTGCATCAGCTATAGTAATGATGTAATCACTGTGCAATAGGGTTTTCCCCTCTCTTTCTATTTGTAATTATAATTCGATTGTTCTAAACTGTATATATAAATACTCGATCTTGTTAAAGACACACTTTCACTTTGACTTCAACTACCAAGATTGCAGAACTGCCAGCGAACACCACAAATTCTATGCTGAAAGTGGGATTGAATAAGATAGGTCTGTGATCAATAATGATAACGCATGTTATTAAAAACTACAATTTTTTAATTCAAAGTTCGTCCATATTTTAATATTAAAATGTTTCTTGGCTACGTAACTGTTAGGACATCAGGAGTATCAGGAGTGATACTCCTTGAAACATTCATTTTTACATAACGGGATATCACAGTGGCTACATTTCTACGATGATTCCCATGGCCTCCCTTTTGCTGTCTTACGTCCACTTCATTTACATTGTACACACTCCTTTTTCCTGCCTTTGATCTTGCAAATGAAGTGTATATATATATATACAAGTTTTGCATCTTGGCTTAGGTTACTTGGATCCAGCTTTGAATAACTGGGCAGTTTTCTGGCAGAGCCTTTTCTGCCACAAAATACCCGCTAACTATCAGCTAATCCGCTGGTCCCTTCGGAAAGTTCAGACTACTTTGTCTTCTGTTGGCACCTTGATTTACAATCCTCCATAAGGCAAATGCATTATTGCTTGCAAGATCGAATAAAAACCAAAATATACATCTGTAAAAACGATGGCCTTTCTGACCCAGTGGATAGTAAGATCTCAACCGATCAGAAAGGTCAATGCCACCCATACTGTCGCTGTACTGGCAAACAACGGCAGGTTTCTTTACAGCTTCCTCCCCTCCTGCTTTTGATCGATGAACTATCCTCCTTGACGGTTCAGTGGGGCTTACATTTGTGGATAGCATGGTAACATAATGCTTATCTTTCCATGTTGTCATGTACCACAACCGTATGTTTTTGCTTGCATCAAATCAAACAAAAGCTCAAGCGAATTGAAAAAGTTATTGAAAAAGAAATAGTGGTACTTGCCACGGTAACGTGTCATATTCGATACAACATAGGTTCCTAGTGCCTTTCTTTCCCCCGGTCCTACGTTCCTTGACATTCCCAAATAAATGTCATAGCCATTCAATGAATTGGCTAACAGCCAAACTTTCATGCCACACTTTGTTGGCTTCTTTGGCATAAACAGCTTGAAGAAAATCCTGCCTTTGTAGGCAATCATTCCTTCGTCCACTGATAAGTTTTTCGAGGGCTTATAAGCCTCTTGAAACTTCATTATCAAGTATTCGATAATGTGTCGAACTTAAAATAGATGATCATAATTTGCATCATCTCTTTTCAGTTCAAGAGAAAAAGTCAGAAAAGTGAAGAAACCTAAGAACAATTTCTTTGGATTGTGCTTTCGAGAATGTCTTCGTTACTCCTTCGTTGCCATACATTGGGTCTGAAGACCAATACATTTCAAGTTCAGGCAAATAGGAAATTCCCATTACTATCAGAATTCTAAAATAGGCTAAAAGTTCGGTAACATCCTCCCACATTTGAAGACGTTGTTCATCATTGCCTAGCTTTGCATGTGCAATCCGGTTAGTTTCCTGTACAATAAACTCAGTCAAACCGTCTCCCCAAATCTTTACAAAAACATTGATTTCTTTCTTATTATTTATGTCAAATGAAAACATAGGCCCTGATTCCTCTGCAAATTTGTGAATATGAACCATGGTCAAATTGGCTGTTCATTGCCATGTACCGGTATAACATGTATCGGGTAATCTCTTATCATCCGTTTCCTCATCATAACTGCTGTCTGAATCTGTAACATCATTGAAATCAATGTCTGATAGATCATCTACTAAATCAAAAAGCTCTTCTTTGCGACTAGTTTCTTCGAGAGACTTCGACATTTCTTCACTTGACATACTTACAGCTTTGTTACGGATCGACTACGATTTGTTTATTTCAGTGACCCAAAGTTTGATTTGTACAATTCAAATAATTTATGCACAAATAACTCTATCTGATTGTTCAATCATTAGGCTTTTGTTTGGTATCAAAAAAGGGATCATAATAGAACATTTGGGAGTTTCAACCCATTTTATCCACTACCACACTGGTGATACAGGAGAACAAGGCAACTGACAGTCCCTTGGACCTCACTTGTTACAGCAACCTGTCAAGACTTCTTTCAGTTGCAACATATGTGTCTTGCTGTGGGAAATCTCAATTTCGGAAGAGACAATCCAGCTCGACATTTCCACCATCTGTTCGGGAATTGGAGGCTTCTTTGTTTTTATTGCTTAAGCATGAGCAACAAAGATGTTATTCTGATGAGACAATTCATCCACAGTGTCAGCACATTCTTCTTTAATTAGTTTCCGTCCGCATTTAAACGAGGACAATTTACTATGTTCAGTTGGACGAAATCATCAAGGATTGCACAGCCCAAGTCTCATCATTTTACGATCAAAAAAACCTATTAACTGATTTAATCATCAGAGACTGCCATATCCACAATCTCCACAGTGGAGTCAATTCAACCCTTGCCGAAAGAGAGTTCTCCGTTGCTGCAACGTTTGCCAACGTGCTAATGCTGCTCCATATCAGACAAAAGAATCTGCTCTTCCTGAATTTCGAGTCACGCAAGCAGCTCCATTTTATTACACAGGTGTTGATCTGTGTGGGCCCTTTTTCACTTCTGAGGGCGGCAAGCTGTCAATTGTTTTGTTTACCTGTGCTGTAATCAGAGCTATCCATTTGGATGTAGTGGAGAATCAATCAGTTGGGGCAAAACACAGCCAGTACAGAATTGTATTTAGTGACAATGCAAAGAACTTTCAAGGCGCCAGCATCAAACTGCATGACCAAGTAATATGGAGATTCATCCCAGAGAAAGCCCCAAATTGGGGTGGATTTTGGGAACGACGTATTTGTTGCATTAAGACATCATTGCGCAAAACACTGGGACTACATAGCATATGTATGGACGAATTTCGAACAGTCGTCAAAGAAGTCGAATCTGTAGTCAATAAAAGACCCTTAACCTATGTCTCAGATAGCCCAAGCGATTTGCAACCTCTTAGACCCATTGACTTTATGAAGTGCAAATTAGTTTTACCTGATACAGTTCAAGAGACTGACACATTTTTATGATCATCCCTCAGTTGAAGGAGATTAACAGTTAACTCGTTTTGGAACAGTGGGTGAGTGAGTACTTGCCTGAACTTCACAGATGAAAGAAATCAAAGAACATTACTAACCTGCCCCCAAAGGCTGGAGATATAGTTCTTGTTCACCCAGGCAAAGTGAAAAATCGATGTTTGTTTCCTCCAGGCCGTATTGTCAAACCAATCGTGGGTAAAGACAGTTATGTACGTGCAGCTTATGTTTTATGTAATGGACACGTTACTAGACGTCCTCTTTATTTGTTATACCCATTAGAGACATCTGCTTCTTCATTTTGGAAAAAGTTAGTGAATTACACCAACGCTTTGTTAAAAATCCATATATCGTAGAAGGCAGGAAACAGCCAAAGGCTACTGTTGTAAGTAGGACAAGAAGTGGTCGCATTGTAAACCGTCCGAGCTATTTCTATTGAGGTGACTCTTAGTGTCACATTTGGGGTGGGCAGTATGAACAGAATCATTTCCACTCTAATGAGTTTTGATAGTTCTGTATTGTTTGTTATTAACCAATCAGCGTGCTAGAAAGCCACATGCTCTCGTTCCACAGTTTTTACTGAATAGCTTCTTGTTGTTTTGAACCGGACAAGATGTCTCTTCATTTACCTAACCAGAACTATTTCACTGCGCCCATAACCAGTCAAGTATAAGGACAGTTCTTGACAAAAACAAAGAGCTGTGTTTTACTTTAACAGAGAGAAAATCAAACAGAAATTAAGCTAAAAGGCTTACATAGGCTCACTATGCAGGTGACTTAGCATTGACTGCAGATACGGTCACAAATACGGCAAGGTTCGTACCTCGTTTGACCACTGATCTTATTCTTTATTTACCTATGATTGGCTGATTTGGACTTCATATTTAGTAGTAGTGTTACACTTCCAGTTTTGGGCCATAGTACGGGACTAAACGGGAAACGGTCGTTAGGCCGTGGCGACCAGGTTACGTGGTGTTTTCTTAGCGCCACTGTAGAAATATTGACACTTTTCAGCGATCCCAAGTGTCAATCAAGTTGCTTGCTGTGAACCAATCATTTGGATCCAAATCATCTTTTGCGCGAATACTAGCCATACCAAAAGTCAGACATTGGTATACAGCAGTTACAGGGAATTGTACGCAAAAACGTAGACTAGAGGAAGATAAATTGAATTTTAAAAACTTCGGCATTATGCAAGATTTGTCAGAGATTTTTAACCGATCAAATTCCTTAAAAAGGCTATTTAGTCCAGGGGTTTCTTTTATAGGTAATGATTCTAAAACTGTAGAAGTATTGCCAGCATCTTGTAGAAGATATTGTGCGGAGCATGCCGTTGCCACCGCGTAACTAGTGATGCAGTTATCACCTGCCACCTGTTGCCCTGGTGACGACCACTACGGTGCCCAATGTAGTAAATGATACGTAGCATCCGTATCTTTGTTCGTCATCAGAAAGGTAGTATCGTAGTTCTAGATTAAACCTCGTTTTGGGATACTAATTTTGCGTCAGATTTGATGCGAGGTTGCTCTCGGGTTTTAATTGGACGAAATAGTGTGAATCGATATGATGTAAGGGGTTACGGTATTGTATTTCAAGCCTTGATGGTGAGGGTGGCAACGGGGACATTTTGCCTCTCTAGCAACAACGAGGGGAAGGTAGGGCAGATATATGCATACTCATTATTAAGAAAATGTGTATTAACAAGGAATAATGTTCTTATTACTATTAACTTATATTCAGTTTAGTCGATTTTACTTGTACTTCTGACTTATTTGAAATGTTAGTTTTGAATAGAACACCAGAGAAATAGAAACGTATGTCACCACCGGGGATCGAACCCGCGACCCACGCTTTCGATCCCCGGTGGAGACATACGTTTCTATTTCTCTAGTGTTCTATTCAAAACTAACATTTCAAATCCTCTCTTCTCGATGTTATTTGAAATTGTAAAGTTGATATGGCATTAGGGGATGACAAGATTTGTTGGAACTTGGATTAGTCGTGTTCTAGGCACTTAGGTAGGTGTTTCCTTTTCGTACTCTCTGTTTGCCGTATTTGTGATGTCACGAGAGTAACAAATGTTACGAGTTTCATACTGTAGATCAAAATACAGAATTGAACTGTAAATTATGTTTAAAATCTCTCGTATGATACGTGGATCCTATGGATTGTTGGAATTAGGAAGGAAGATTCTTAGGAAAGAAGGTCTTAAATGTAAGGGTGGTAAGATGACATTGCCATCAAGGTTAAAACTTGCATAGACTAGGAAAGTAATGCTAAAGATATTGATGACTTTGAGTGTAATTAAATTAACCATTATAATGACGGTCGCAAAAGAAAAATTTGATTATTTTCTGCCATGCTGCCAGCCTTAATCTCCAGTGCCAACCAATGCAAAATGTCGCGACTTCTGAATACTCTCTTATGATCGAGAAAACCGGGCATCGAATATTGACTTTTCAAACCCTCACTTCTCGATGATACATCCTGACTTTCAATAGGCTTTGGACAGAGAGACAGGCCTGATGACAATCTCTCCTTGGTCAAGCCACATGGCGCAGAGAGACTGCTTTTCAATTTTGAAGAAGCTGGATGTCGATATCCACCGGTGGACGACTAATTGCTAATGTGGCGATTACAGATACAGAGTATGTTACAACATCGGAAGGTTACCTAGCTCAGGTGGTAGAGATTACGCCGTGAAAGCTTGGGTCACAGCGTGGGTGACGTATTGTCTATTTCCCTAACATCTTTTTGACATGTTCTGTTCTCCTTTAACTGTATGCGAAAGAAGACTTTTGTTCACTGCGCTCATAAGAAATTTAACACAATAGTTGTGACAAAAAAAAGAATAGCAAGATATCTCACATTGTAATGTGAAAGGGGACACTCGGGTTTCAACCGAGGACCTCTCGATCTGCAGTCGAATGCTCTACAAATGAGCTATGTTCCCATCCTTACCACTATCGTAATAAAGATTATATATTCTCTCCTTACGTTTTTATTTGCTCAAGCCTCTTGGTGCTTGTTACAACCTATAGGGAATTCGTTCTAGAATTGATAGTCAATTGAATTGCTGTTGCAAACTTTCTGACACTATTCTATAGCGATTCTGGACTTTCAACAATTTAGGGGTCATGGGATGACAGACTTTGAACTTGTTTTGATATCACTCTTATTTTCTAGCTTCCTCTTGGCCTAGCTGAATTAGGAAAGGTATCTACTTCAAATGGCATTAATAATACACTATTCTGCATATATGCTGTGTTTGATGAAATCCTCGTGTATGTAATCACAAATGGAAACACCAGTGTTGCCGCATGCAATCCCATTTGAAACAGAAAGATTGATTCCTTCGTTGACATTGCTAGCTGCATCTAATATAACACTACCGAGGAAGACAAAGTCATTTAGTTTTTCGTCTCCCATTTTTATTAAGCTTCTTAAAAATGTTTACAATGAAAGTGGTATTGTCAGCATATCTTAGAGGTTCAATCAGTTGAAATAAAATTGAAGACAATAGGCAACATCCACGGACTCCAAATTCAACCTTTAACCAGTTTGACATCCTTTTGTTAATACCAACAGATATAGATATATAGATACAAGTTCAAAGAAACACCTCGATCCTATTGGACATTAAACTCAACAGGATGTGCTGAATAACGTTGCTTGAAATTAATATTACATGCATTGCATGGTAGTCTCTTTGTGAGAATTTGCTCCTTTTTGTGCTTTGGAAAGACAACAATTCTTGCAAGATCTTAAGGGCATTTGCATTCCGATTATATCTTTGAAAACAATTTGAAGACGGCATTGTTCATAACTGAATGTTATGCTGAGATCAATTCATTGGTAATTTTATTAACAACTGCATGTTTTCAGCATCTTATTGCTGTAACAGCATATATTATATCTTTTAAGCAGGATGAATACCATGATTGATAACATTGTGTTAGTGTTTACAGCATTCTGTCCTACGGTGGTACGAGATTGACATCAATACCGAATGAACAGAACTAGTTGGGTAACAATCTAATCTGCATTTTTTTAAGATGAACTTGATGTTTTGTCCCCTATCAATTTGATCTCTATATATGTGACTAGGAGACATCCAAGTGATTTTCATATATATTTACATTGGATGAGGATGTTTGAGATGACTAAGCTGTTGACAACACAGAATTTTGACGTTTCCCAATCACAATTATTCAATACCCTAAGTCCAGGAAGATCAAATTATTTGTGAAGTTTGTTTGCTGTTAATTTTCAACGACAGCATTAAAGTTGTCAATACGTATGTCATGACTATCTCTTTGACAGCAATTGGGTTTCAGCTGCAATTGCAAGGTATCCAGAAAGATCCATTAAAGAGCACTTAATTTCCTTATTTAGCTAAAGGGTTCATTAGAATTAATGGAACAATGCATCGCACAAAAGCAACAAGCTGTAGTTAGGAAAGGACTTCGACATTTCCTGATTATCATTCTTTGTATGGATTTTGTCATTTCCGGATAACTCTATTCTACGTAGATTTTGACTTAATTCTCTTGTGATAATCTCTCAAGCGATTTCAAAGTAAATCTGGAATTAGCCTCGGTGTTGCATGTATAAATTAAGAAGTCTACGTTGTTGAAATAACCTATTCCACTGAGAGAATAGGATATCTAAATGTCTATGTAGAAATGGAACAATGCAGTTTGAACAGAAGACCTTATGAATGAAAGGTGAATAGTCCACCGACAAGTTATTATAAGTAAAACGCCAAATGTGGAAACTTCATTGACAATTAAACAACTTACTTAGGATACAAATGTTCACAAATAGTTAAACACCATACAGGAAGATAGTATATGTTTATCTTTATAAAAGTCACTTTTTGACTTATATTATCAAAAGAGAAAGAAAAACGCTTTTAATTTAGCATTTTTAGTCGGGTAACGCCACAAGTAGAAAGAGAGAGCTCAAATCGAAAGCTTATAACCGTCCTTCTCTTAAGTAACCGACGTACCATCAGCAGTTTTAAAAGTTTGTTAGACTGTTTTATTCAATGCATTTGTTGTGCAACATTAGACTATTAAGCTGGCGAACATAGGGGACCGTTTTTTCTTCTCCCTAAAAGGTATAAAATGCATTCCTTTTGTTAGAGTCTTTAGTACAGTGGCAAGAGTATTCCAGTGCGTTATTCTCTGTCTTCCTTTGTCTTTGGTTCTTTGAGTACAATGTCTAATAACTGTAAAACTTCTATTCATCCTCAACATGAATTTCTGTATTATTCATATATATTCCACTCACTTTTATTCCAATAATTGCAGCTACTATTCTCATGAATATTACCGTACACATGACAAACAGGTCAGGGGGGAGAGTGTTGCCTTGAGGTACTCCTTGCTTGATGTGTATCCACTCTCACAGGAAGCTCTACGCTCTTACTGCTGCTTGCTGGTGTAACTGTAAAACGATTATTATTAGTCAATAAAATATGTTTGCAAATCGCTTTACACCGACACGGATGTTTACATCTGAAGTGTCCTAGTATTGTCAGGATGAATATTGAGCTTCTGTTTTCTTTATTAGGCAAGAAACTGTACTGCTCCTCCGCGACAATATCACATATTCTGCTTCGGACTGACATTTGGAGAATCAATCTAAAATAAATTCACACTAGATACATCTTTTTCGGACGTCCCTCGATGTAGTATACATCGTCTGTCGCATCTGACACCAAAGCCTGCTGTTCATGCCTTTTCCCTCGATGCACCAAAGTAAGAAAAAGCCCAATCTTGCTTTGTTGCGACGCGTTGTAACAATAGAGAAAGGGCAACAGGGTGAGTTTATATTTGAAATAGTGTCAAGCACCAGCGACGGGGAAAACGTTTATTAATATACTGAGGAGGCATTCATTTTCGTTTGATACAAGAAGTGGAGGATAAAAGTGAGAAGAAAATCGGAAACTTATGGGATAATAAATGATACATATTAAGTTGGTTGACCATATCAATTTGCTGCTTTAGTCTGTAACCGGCGATAACTAGAAATTATCTCAGCATAAGGCAAGTTGAAGACGACATTATTAGTATACTTTTTGGGATAACGAGATCAGCAAGCACTATAGGTTTACTATATTTGTTACTTTGATTGCATTTTACTGAGAAGGAGGATAAACTAATTTCCTTTGGGTACAATGATAACTTCGATTTGTAAGCGAGATGGCACAATCACCCTCACATTAATTCTTCAATTCTTTTGCTTCATCGGTGTTTTCAGCGCAAAAAATTTGGTTTAATCAGGTGGAAAAATTAGCTTTCATTTCATCTGAAGTGATCCTACTTAAAGTTATGTGGAATCTAAAGTAAATCAGCTGCATAACTCCACCATACCTGCTATTTGGCTGTTTTCATGGCACCTATGTCTCACACAAATTTATCTTGCGTGACCTCTGAGCATTTGACGTATTGTTGCGAACTGCTACGTGACGCCTCTAGTGTGAATTCAGATACAGTAGTTTTGCTCATTAGGCGCATGATGCAACGCAGTTTACATTTCCTTACGCCTAGCTTCTTTATTAGAGTGCAGACAGAGTTCTTGTGGAAATTGTCTTCTTGCACTGGGCTTTTAAAGTCCTTAAGCTGGAGGGTCAAGTTAGAGCAAAATGGTTTCGGCAGGTGGCCTAATCATCACCATGATTTTTTAAACGGGTAAACTGGTAACTTTGTGTCTCCTATAAAATCCCCGCAGATAGCATGTACATTGGATAGGGGATTACTGGGTACAACGGACCCCGTTTGAATTACCACTAGGTCTCAAGTGACTTCGAGTCACCTTTTCTACCACCGAAAATTGTTTTCACGCTACTTTCCCCAACTTATATAAGTCTATGGATTGACTACATATTTGGTTTTCAGCAAGTAACACTTTAAACTGATACCGACTTTTCCCATCGCACACAAAACTCGAGGTGACGTTCTTAGTTGCGTTGTTGCCTTAGTTTTACGATAGTGGTACGATCCTTCAGTTACCTCATTAAATTTAAATGGGACATGTTTCTCTCTAGTCGTCGCTTGCACATTTGGTAAGCCATCATCTTAAATGTAAAAGAAAAAATTTGGCCGTTCTATAAGAAGGCGTATGACTCACTGAATAAAAATGAAGATTAACTGAAAAATAACGAAATAACTGTATCAATAACAACGCAGAATCGCTTAAGAATGATTGGCTAATTAGTTGTCCATTAACGGTTCTATTTGTTTTATTGCTTGGAGCTTTTGATGACTTCAAATATATTGGTAGTTACACGATATATGTGTAAAATGGGCCCAGTCATGAAGGGCACTACATTCTATGCCGAAACCGTGGAATGCTCCGATCGAGAAGAACACCAAAAGAAATGTCTTTCAGGCCTGCATGGGATCTGTTCTCCTATACGGTACCTAAGCCAGAATGTTACGTACAGCCTACCATATCTCTTGGAAGCATTTTCCAACAAGCGAGGCTATATCCAGTCGAATTATCATTCGATAATTCGACTGAGGAGATTCGACAAGGCTATATTCCTGCGTGAATCTGATGCCATGAGCCGGTAACGTCTAGCTCTTGGGGGTCATGTTTCTTGTCATGAAGAGTCTACAGGAAGGCTTCTACTCAGGTTTCGAGTTTCGAAGAGAATTATTAATTATCCATATGTCGTTATCAAAGCAATGGAAGAGAAGGTACTTGACTTATATATGACAGATATGATGGGTGCAATGGGCGGAAGATGGCACTGAAGCACGAATTTTAATGTTTCACCACCGCATGTAAGTATCGGGCGACTCAGGACAAGGCAAGACAACAAGGTCTTGCATTCCCTGATTTAATTAAAGTAAACACGGAATGGAACCGTTCACTGTTTGCATAGATTAAAATCATTAAGACACTGCTATAGGAATGTTTTATTTCATTTGAATGCATACGGAGATGTTTAGTTACAGACACTTACCATATCGTTTAAATTTAGCTGTTTCATTTCTATTTTCAACATCGAGTTTGAATATGTTCGCAGCGTGTGAAATCTTCTGTTTCCTTTACGGTAAATAAGAAACATGCCTTTTATGAGTAGTGAGAACAATGTTTCTGAATGTGAGCAGCATCCCTTCTCAAGGTGTTGGAAACATTAAAGGGCTTAGAAAACGATAGGAGTTAGATTACAATTTTAAGTTTCTATTTGATTTGTAAATAATACGCTCTTGCTGTTAGTGTTACATTCTGCTCTAGTTAACCAGTTATTATGCCTCTGCAATATGTTTCCAAAGTAACTTAAAACCGTTTGTGGTAATGATACAATGTTGATCTTTCCACCCTATTTAGCAGCCAATTTACGCCTTTGAAGTCTTTAGCATTGAGATTAGCTCAATTTTTAAAATTCAAGCGGAAGCGAATGCGCTCCTTTTGGGAAATTGTATGAATCCTAGTTTGCAACCTTTCACTCAATAACAAATACCGTAAATCACCGATTAAGCGCCTATACTCAAATAAGCGCCCAGGTCCAAATAAGTGCCCAGGTCTGGACAGCGAAAAAGTGCATGCAGCAGCTCCAGAGTTTACGCTTTTAGATGATGATACGGAGGGCGATGAAAATGTATTGATTGATTGATTGATTGATTGATTGATTGATTGATTGATTGATTGATTGATTGATTGATTGATTGATTGATTGGCAATGCACTACTACGAATATCAAACGTGTATTGGAGATGTCACCCATGGGTATAGTTTAGAATCTTAGATATCATTGTTCATTTGAGTATCAAGTTTAGTTATTTAAGTAGATCTCTTCGTAGTTCTATAGTGTGGTGGCAGGATTTGAGTCTAATTGTTCTGAAAGAATAGCTGGCTGCAAAACCATGTCAACATATTTATATATGTCCCTTTTGCAGAGGGAGCAGCCAGATCTCAGTTAAAACTATCAAGAATCAGATGATATAATAATATCAAACAAAGTTCTGAAAAATGCCATAATCAAGTTTTAAGTAAAAACAGCGGCGGAAAATATCTAAAATTTTTAACAAATATAAAAGTACTAGAAATTAGGGGTCAGGAAGTACTATTTCTTACACGAGAAAGGCGTTCGTTGAAGAGAGAAGTTACTGACATAGGCCTTTAAATACTTTTAGAAAGATAGTATCTCTTAAGTTTGACTTAAAGGTATTCATTTTGCTTATCTTTATGTCTCATTTCAATATAAAGGCAGTAAATTTACACGATTTCTTTCCCTCACTATAACTCTACAGCGGTATTCTTTAACGGGAGTCCCAGTAGATGCCTTGGCAGTGATTTGAGGTCATAGAGGGTGACCCCATGAAAGCGCGAAGGAAAAGAGGAAGACTTAAAAAAATGGCGAGATCAGATATAAAAATAAACGGACAACAGCTGGATCCAAAAGGTACGGAACAGAGCTAAGTGGAGAAAATTGTGGAGGCCATCTGCCAGCAGTAGCATAAACAATTGCAGCTGCTGATGATGATATTGATGGTGATGATGATGACCATGGTGATGATCATGTTGATTGGTGATGGTGATGGTGATGGTGATGGTGATGGTGATGGTGATGGTGATGGTGATGGTGATGGTGATGGTGATGGTGTCTCAAGAGGTAAAATTGGGGTGAGCTATTAAGGAAATGACACATGCTGCAAATGGACGAAAGCAATTATTGTTGTGTGTGCCATATTTATAGATTTCTTGCAATCCTGTCCTTTGTCCTTTGTCAAATTGAATGCCTAGGTCCGTGCTATCGGAGTTGTTCCAACAAAGAAAGTAAACTAGCCCAAAACAGGGAAAATCGTTGGCTTGCACCTGATGTTGTAAAATAACGTCAATAAAGTACGATTTCTAAACTCAAGTCGAGTAAGACGCACAAGGACTACATTACAAAATTTTATCGGGATCTCAAGGTTGCATTTCAATTATGCAGAGTAATAATGGCATAATGAAAATAGTACAGGACCCTTTAAAGTACATATACAATCGAAGTAAATCACTTTAAACCCAATATCAAAGCAATGACAAAAATCTGTAAAAGTATTTATTTCGGCTAATACTAACTCTTCTAGTTCATTATTTAATATTAGAAAATTCTGCCAATTTGTTTTTAATTTAAAAATATCATCTATGCAGGAGACAGAAATACTTAGCAAATAAATATTAAACAAATCTTATGTAATACAATTTATATGTATATGTATATAATTTACAAAACACAAATTTTCGGTGATCTTTCGATGTTATCTTGTCAAATTGTTATATATAACATATATTTTTATATAACACACACATATTAAACACATAATCAAAAGCTTACGCCCTACTATGCGTATGGATATAATAAAGAACTTAAAAAATAAACTTTTTCTTCAACATTTTGATATTATCTTATGTTTCCGTGAACCTGACTATTTCCGCCTGATCAACACAAGCCACATAGATTAATCCTCAAAAGACAACTCTGCATCATTAACGTTTTCCTTTTCTAAACAACAGTAACTGATCTTAAAATAACATGATAACTTGAAAATATATAATGATATGCTTGTCCGCTAATGCTTAAAGTCCAAACTTAAATGTATCTAAAATCTTACTTCAATCTATTCAACTTCGTGTGATATCTGTCCCACCCTTGACACCAATGTTTGCATTTTCTGTGTTAATTCTACTTTTTGTTCTTCCTAGGCAGAAATAATCCTTCTTTGAAAATATACACTGCATACCTACCATATGAAACGTTAAAGCCGCATAGATTTTACGTAAGTCTGTTGATGAAAGAGCTCCAGATTTACTTTCCAGAAATTAAGAAAGTAATCAGAAAAAAAGATAAAATATGAAAAGCAACATTGTCGTTGCACTAAAATCATTAAAAGTTACTTAGACTAAGCGACTACAAATAAGAACGTGAAAACACAAAAATACCAAAAAAAAGAATTAATACACTACTACCACTACAACATCACTAAGAAAATACATAAAAACCTAAGAAAATACTAACTAAACTACGAATACATCTAACAAACACTACCTATTAAAAACAAATGATCAAATCTCATACATCTTGATCCCTTGTCTTATTACCATACCTACTAAACGATAAAGACGTAGCAACGGATTAACAACAAGAACATACACTACAATAAATAAGCACTACTACCAAATAACTAAGAAAATAATTAAATACCTAAATAAATACTAATTAAACTAACGAATACATCTAACAAACACTACCTATTAAAAACAAAATATCAAATCTCATACCTCTCCATCCCTTGTCTTCTTACTATACATACTAAACGATAAGGCGTAGCAATGGATTAACAACAAGAACATACACTTCAATTAATAAGCACTACTACTTAATAACTAGGAAAATAATTAAATACCTAAATAATACTAATTAAAGTTAGGAATACATCTAACAAACACTAGCTATTAAAAACAAAAAAATCAAATCCCATACCTCTTGATCGCTTGTCTTCTTACTATACCTACTAAACGATAGAGGCGCAGCAATGGATTAACAACAAGAACATACACTTCAATTAGTAAGCACTACCACTACATAACTAAGAAACTGATTAAATACCTAAATAAACTCTAACTAAACTTACGAATACATCTAACAAACACTACCTATTAAAAACAAAAAATCAAATCTCATACCTCTTCATCCCTTGCCTTCTTACTATACCTACTACACGATAAAGGCGTAGCAATGAATTAACAACAAGAACATACACTACAATTGATAAGCACTACTACTACATAACTACGAAAATTATTAAAAACCTAAATCAATACTAACTAAACTTACGAATACATCTAACAAACACTACCTATTAAAAACAAAAAATCAAATCTCATACCTCTTGATCCCTTGTCTTCTTACTATACCTACTACACGATAAAGGCGTAGCAATTGATTAACAACAAGAACATACACTACAATTAATAAGCACTACTACTACATAACTACGAAAATTATTAAATACCTAAATCAATACTAACTAAACTTACGAATACATCTAGTAGACACTACCTAGTAAAAACAGAAATCCAATCTTATACCTCTTAATGACTTTTCTTCTTACTATACCTACTAAACGATAAAGGCGCAGCAATGGATTAACTACAAGAACATACATTACAATTAATAAGCACTCCTACTAAATAACTAAGAAAATACTTAAATACCTAAATAAATACTAATTAAACTTACGAATACATCTAACAAACACTACCTATTAAAAACAAAAAATCAAATCTCATACCTCTTGAGCCCTTGTCTTCTTACTATACCTACTAAACGATAAAGGCGTAGCAATGAATTAACAACAAGAACATACATTACAATTAATAAGCACTCCTACTAAATAACCAAGAAAATACTTAAATACCTAAATAAATACTAAATAAACTTACGAATACATCTAACAAACACTACCTATTAAAAACAAAAAAATCAAATCTCATACCTCTTCATCCCTTGCCTTCTTACTAAACCTACTACACGATAAAGGCGTAGCAATTGATTAACAACAAGAACATACACTACAATTAATAAGCACTACTACTACAATTGGTTTATGGAAAGTAATTGACTGTCGCCTATGAACCGTCAATCGCCTACCTTATTCCGTGCCTCTGCATCTGTTCTCTTATCAATTGATATAGTTCCACCTTTAAAGAATCCAAATGCATTACCATTGACCCCGATGTATCAACTATGATAATGACACTCTTTTCTATAACTGTGCCAAACACTCTTCTACTTCCTAAAAAAGACGAAGTAAGGCAAGATACTGTCACAGGAAAGCATTCCTTGCGGTAATATGCACATGCCACAAGGCAACTCCAAAATACATAAAATGAAAGATAGCCTCTTGCTGCAGGATATTTCGATAAATTATTGCATAATTACTAACCAAGTAGCACAATTACAGCTGACCAGGTTTAGATAAAACAAAACCAACAAAGTTTACATTGGAATAGAAGTGCCGTCTCGTGTAAACAGTGGTGTGTTTGCTTGAAGCTTTCAAGCCTCAAGTCAGTGACTTTATAATTATTCAGAACTGCGTTTAAAATAAGCGCATTGACGCAAGTACAGTTGTTTGGCTATCGGGATCTCTATATCACGTGTTGATATATAGGTTCGTCCGGTCTCCATCTATACTCATTAAGACTCGTGCTAACGCAATGCTCCATTTTCATATGTAATTGTTAGCACAACTAGAGCAGGTTTATTGATACATAACGTTAGCTCTTAAAGGACTTGAAACGGTACCTTGTGTTGGCAGCACATCGACATGCTTTTGCCTGAAAAAGGTAAAAAATTGCCTTTGGGGAAACATTTAAGACCGAAGCCTTCGTATTCACGATTTTACAAACTGTTAGCCCTCCTCAGGTGAATACGACGTGTATAAATTGGCTTTAATGATATAATATTTATACACGTCCTATTCTCCTTGGTTCTTTTACTTTTGCGAGTTGAAATGACTGATAGTGAAAGTAGCAATACATGATAGTTACACGTTCAACCAAATAAACAATTTACGTTTATTAATCTATTGGTTTGACTGTTGTGAAATAAGCACAATTCGGAGCACCTTCGAAGCAATGACGCTACCAAACTGCCCTGGAACCGGGCGGACAAAATCAAAACATTGCCAACTAGAAGCTGACTTGTAGTAAAAAATTTTGATCCTGATATTTAATGAAGGTCCTTTTCTAAACGCCCCTCGCATGATTTTGGATCTTTCTTTCGTGTTTTATTTCAAGGCCAGAAATACGATGGTTTTCACGTTGTAATCATATCAATAGAGAGGATCAGTTGAATAAAAGCACCAATTCTATTCATTGTTTGTTTTTTATCCTTAGGCATTACAAGAGGTTATTCCAAGCAAGAAGACAAAAACTTTGTTAAGATAGGTAAGCTATAATACTATAGCTATTACTTTTCTGGTTTTCCTTGAAAGCAGGCTTACCAATACATCTTAACTTTTGAAGTTTACAAAAAAGAATGCCTAAAAAATCGTGGCTAGACAAATCTTCAAGGTGAGGGAAAATTTTTGGCGCCCACTGTCTAGTGATTCTCTTACCCTGATCTGTTTTTAAAACAAACGAGTTTAGCATGCTACATTAATCCGCAGGATGTTAAATCTTTCGATAATATTAATCTCAGTCATTCCTATGAATGCTTCCTGGCCGCTAATATTATGAATATCAATACGTGCAAATGCCCTTCTACGGTTGGGCTTGCTTAAATTATCCGCAATGGCATCGGCAAACAAACTGTACACATTTAATGCAAAAAAAGTCATAGGTAATTAAAACTGATGAAATGGACTCAAAGTGGATTGTAAAAGTCCAAACCCTCTTTCCTTATCATCCAATGTGCCTCAAGGAAAAAAATAGTTGGTGGTGGATGTGTGCCCAATAGTTGATTGTTTACACGGATTCAGGTGCGAGCTGCGGCCAAGGGATAAGGCGTACGTTCTCATTTGTAGGAGAACAACCACAGTTATAGAGTCTATATGTATGCATGTATGTATGTATGTATGTATGTATGTATGTATGTATGTATGTATGTATGTATGTATGTATGAATGTTTTATGTGTGTATAAATGTATGTATGTATGTACGTCTGTATGTATTATGCATGTATGAATGTATATCTGTCTTTATGTATGTATAAATGTATGTATTATGCATGTTTGAATTTATGTATACATGAATGTATGTATGTATGTATGTATGTATGTATGTTTGTTTGTATATATATATGTATATATGGATGTATATATGCATACCTTATACATGTGTTACAGGCAATAAGTAAGATCAGGCATTGCTCATAATGCCTGGATATTTCAGGCATTAACCAAATGCCTAATTTCATAAGTGACTGGAATCACTAAGCATGTCACGCAGTGACTACAATTTTCAGTTAGTTTCACTAAATACCAAAGTTCTATGCATTGTTATTATTATTATTTGCATTTATCATTTCTTAGTATTTATCAAACGTGGGGATGGTTTGGGACAAATTTTGAATGTCCCTGGCATGCGACCCTTATGCTCAGGTAAATAACAACTTAGATGTGAAACAATAGTAACCATTAAAACAGAAACAATATTTTTCTTGTTGTGTCAGAATCAATGGTACTAGTATTACAGGAAACACACTCTAATTAGCTGACAACGTGTCCAGTCATTGCTCTAGGTCTAAGTTTTTACGGTCAGTATGCTGACACTCACTAAATGAGGAAATAAGTTTGGTCCAGTCTTTTTAAATTGAAGTCGCGAAACAAACATTGTCTTCCACGTGTCACTGTCCTTATAAAACCAGGAACTCAGGAGAACGGAGAAGTAATGATTTCATCGCATGACCATTTGTACTCGTGCTTGTACCTTACTAGTTCGGTGTATTTTAACTGATAAACTTTGATAAATTCTAGTTTTGAAAAGAAAACTAGAGAAATAGAAAATATCTCACCATTGGGGATCGAACCCGTATCCACGCTTTCGCGGTGTGCGCTCTGCCAACTGAGCTAGGTGACCACCGATCTTAACATACTCTATTTCTCTAGTCGCCACATTAGTTCCCAACCATCTACCGGTGGACATTGACATCCAGCTCAACGCAATCGGAGACCAGCCTCTCTGCGCCATGTGACTTGACCAAGAAAGAACTGCCCTCCGGCCCGTCATCAATCCAAAGCCCATTAAAGTTTCAAATCCTCTCTTCTCGATGATACTTTCTATTATCAACGTCTGATATTCATAAAATTGCGACGTTACACTTCAGTACTATATTGATTTCTTTACAAAATGATATACGCTTCTTAACCCGAAGCAGAAGCACCCTTTGTTAGGACGTGGCAACAACATGCTGTGCACAGTATATCTAAAACATTCTAAAAATATCTATACAAGTTTACAGTTATCACCTGTAAAAGCACTCCCTCTATCAGATATAGGGCCTACCTATGAGTTCATTTAATTGGTCGAAAATTTCTAACGTATTTTCTTCGATGTCTCCTATAGTGTTGAAATTTTCCCAGTGGTGTTTAGAAAACCCTGTGTTGGACAATGTCTTAGCTAACGTCGTTATGGCCTAACGAGCATTTCCGGTTTGCGTTGCGTATTGAGCTAAAACCAAAGTTAGAAACACCTTGCAAAAGCTTTTGGTTATAGGAAAGGAGACGACTAAAACACATTTTTGAAAATAGCACGTAAACGAGTTGTTTTCTTTTGTAACTTGTGTTATTGAAAAACAGGTAAGCTGTAAACAAGGTCTTTTGTCGAGAGAGCACCGCCGTCTTTGTTTGATAAATGTGGCTTCAAGAGCGGCAAGATGAGAAAAAGCAGAACGTGCTTTTGCGTACACCCTTAATGAATCATGTCTGTGATTGGCGATATATTAAACATTTCACTTGCTGCCTAAAAGAGTCCAGGCACGTATTGTAATACAAATACGGAAATTACTGCTACTAATTATAATATAAATAATTATAATAATAATAATAATAATAATAATAATAATAATAATAATAATAATAATAATAATTTTTCAAATCTCAAGATAGTTGTATCTCAAGAAAATGTATTGGGTGCAGAAGTCGTCGATCAGTCCAACAGATATCAACAGAAAACAACACATAGGATACGTTTGAATGAGCCACGTGGACCTGCCCTTGTTATGTTAACAGCATTTACCGACCGTGAATGAAAGTGGGTGGCCTGGGATTGTCACCGGTTAGCAAATCCAATGGTTTTGTCTGGTACTTTGACCTTTAATTAATAAACTGTGAGAACTTTGAATCAAAGGTCAAGCTTCGGTAGACGGTTTGTTGTTTTGTTTACTAGCAAAGGCGCCCTTCAAAGCATCTCTTTGCAGTTGATGCACACAATGTACCAAATATGGGTCCATAGGAACTTGACATTTGAGGGGGGAGGGGGGAGTCGGGAAAATTTGGGTGGTTTATCATGCATTAAAACCCTTTTAGTGTGTATTGAAGGTGATTGAGTAGATTTATTGAAATTGGGATACATCAATTTTCCTCAGGGGAGTCCTTACCCTCTGCTGGCCAGGGGTGAGGTTTCAGAAATATACCAGTATCTGTTCTCAATGACGACAAATTCTTTCCATAATCCGCAAGAGGCGGTCCTACTGGGAGGTTGAGCCTGTCTCATGGGTTGCTGCTCTGCCCGGTACCCTAAATTGAGTGTCGCCCTTGGACGCCCCAAGTAGCCTTTATTTACTGGTTAGCCTCTTTCGTGATTTTACTGTTTATTTAGGGTATTTTTAAGGTCGGGCCCACTGCTCATCAGAAGTATTAGATTGAGAGATTGCAAGACATCTTTAAATTCTACAACAAAGTCACGATTTATTTATGCAAATAAGAAGCCACTGAATTCATACCAGAACGTTATGGTTAAATACTAAAACCATGAGAATCTCTCTGTCAGGTATGATCACGCGATAAAGACCCTGTGAAACGTCCATGCCCACCGATGAGGTAAAGAGCAAAGGAGAATCGAGCTGTGGCAAAGCATGTCGGTCATCATAGTTGTATCGTGGCGTGTGAAATAGGTTACGTTAAGCAAAAACGGGTTTAACGGGCAGGGAAGTACTGCCCACGAATGATTAAGTTTGCTGCCCTCACCTCCTAGACAAATCCATAAATGCCAGCCAGTATTAGAGCAAAGAACACTGACAAGGGGGGAGGGGCACGTTAGACAAACGATGGAACGTTAGAGGCCGAAACCAGACGTGGTTCCTTCTGATGCTGTTATTCGGCTATTGGATCTAAAGATCGAGCTGTTGGTTGGCTGATCGTAAGGCGAGGGTATAAATTCTTCTAAACGGACTTTTGAAATTTATTTTTTGGCTTCTATTTAGTAAGCACTGTTTACAACTTTTAGATTACAGCTTTGTGTATATAACTGTTTTTCAAATACGAGTCGAATCTTTGTTCTGTTTTGCTTAACAATGAGTAAGAACTTACAAAACCACAACAAACTCTCTGGCACGACCCCTTCCCCCCTCCAAAAAAGTAGCAAATTTTGGCTGGCTTGATATGTTGTTGTGTAATCGACCACTGACATTATGATCTCATTTTACCACGTGGGACTTTTGTTCGAGAAACTTTATCTATTTTGGGGGCATTCTTTGAAGAAAAGGAATTGATGTTTGCACGTGCGGAATCACAGCCCAATCGTTCGTCACGTGCGTCAAGTTTAGCTATGATGTATGTGCCAAGGTGCAGCCACTTTAGGAGCTTTTTGTGATAAGGCGTCGATTTGATATTGCTACCATGCATAGAATTAATATAATACACTAGAATGGAAACGAGGCTTCGAAAGATGCCAACAATTGAATTTCGCGCCAAACAATGGAGTTGTGGCAAAAAGCCGGAGATGACAAGGTTTACAGTGATACAGCATTTCTCAAACACAGTGACACTTTTTAGTAACTTGCATTAAAAACTATCAATCGATATTGTTCAAACTTTCACCCAAAAGAACGTACAAGCGCACATCATAATATTGTCAGTAAAAGTAGCATTTGTTTCTCAGTACCTAGATCTTCTTACTCGAGAGGAATTTTCCTAGGGGAGCGGGGAGGTTGTTTGGTAAACTTATTAGGAGTAAGAGACTTTGGAACTAGCCATGTACTTTTACATAAAGCAATGCACATATACACAATAAATATCCAAATGGATCGTATTAGGGGCCAAAAATTTATATCATTGTGCTAATCGTTTACTGTAGGTTATTTTGTCAGGCCAGTTTAATAATATCCTGAGTAATTATTCTTCATACACTTGCTCTGTCTTTAGTTACGGACAATAATGCTTGGTTTTGCTTATATATCCGCTGAGATTTTTACCTCTAGTAAGATGAACAATTGATTAATATTTTTAATAGAAAGAAGAAGGTGCGCCAAAGGCTTCCGATAGCGCAACGTGTCAGTGTGGTATCTACCGAGCAACTGTTTCCACGATGTTTTCGGTTACCGATTTGAGCAGGAGAGAATCTGTTCTCTTAGTTATGCCTTTACTTAGGCTGTTATGCACTGATTAGATTTATCTCGGATAGACTTTATTTAAGTTTACGAAAATGTCAAAGGGTTTATAGCCATGAGCTATGACCGCACCATTTTATCTTAATCTGTTGTTGCTGCAACCCACAAGCAGACATAGATGCGGATCAGCTAGTTCGCAAGACAGATGTTTTACGAATATTCTGTGGCTTTAGTAAATGTAAACCATATGATTGCAGCGCATGCGCTGTTGTGCATTTTGACAATTGTACAACTGCTTGCTATTGTAGTAATAGGAAGAGTTCTTAAAGAAACTTTAAGCAAATGTAGCAACGATCACTGTTATCAAACTATCACTAGCGGAATTAGGTAACTGTGGTAAGATTTGGGCCCAGAAAAGACTGAAACCACTTAAATGTGTGACACAAATCATTGTTTTGGTTACTTGGGTCGAAGCATTAGAGACCAACAATTTGCAGAATGCTCGAAGAGAGGACATGTGGTATCTTGGGTCATTTGCCGCTAAACAAAATTGTAATCCATAAACTCAGTGAGAGAAAGTGTGTGTGTGTGCTTGTACTTGGGAAACAAAATTAGAGATGTGCAGCTTGCAGTCATAACAGTTTATACTGTAGTGTAAAATGCCACTAAATGCGAGAGTTTTGAGATGATGGCGTAAGATGCACTCGTTTTGTTTTAAGATGTTGTAAAAGTTTCCGAAGCGTCATTAGAAGAGAAATGGTTTTAATTTAGCACCAAGAATCTCGTAGCGCGACCCATTAATCATAAGGCAGAGCGACCTGCTTAGCTTATCACCTCAGTTATTCGCAATAGTGTCGATTTTATGTAGGAAAGGGGAGAAAAAGGTACCATGTCAGTAACAACCGAGAATTATCGTTATTTTACATAAATGTTATGATAGTAGCATAATTCTAGAAGCTTTACTAGAGGATGTGTTTTTCATAGGTAGTCATATCGCTTAATTTTAACGAAGGGGAATGGAAGCCATATGGTAATGGAAGCCACAAGTCCTGCTACCACTAGCTGCCGTGGTAGAAACGTTTATGATCAATCTGATATTGAACTTTCAACCTTTTTCTTACCCGAAAATTGTTTAATTTGAATTGGGTCGTACTTAAATCTGCCCCTCCTTAAATTTTTATGCTCCGTAGTTTGCTATGTTCTTATATTATTTCAATTCTTGTACTTTTTAGTTATCCCCACACCGAAGATCCGTTAACAGGAGACACCTACTCTGGTACAAGGTATGTGCTGTACAAACCTAACTATTTTTAAAGGCAGTGTTTTTCAAAAGGCTCCATTTAAACTCATTCCTCTTGCAACGTAATTATCATGCCAACGTAAGACGGCAATTCTGGATGCGAAATTGTCCAAGTAATCGAAACTGTTCTGAATGATGTAATTGTTCGTAATGGGCGACTAATGAACTAAGTAGTGTTTTCGACGGGGTTACACATGAAAAATATTATTTTTGCTTTTATGGAATATTGTTAAGGCCAAACACCAAGGAGAACATCAACATTCTCCTCCTTCCTAAATGCGTAGCATTGGTACCTTCCAAATATCTATCAAGGATATGCATTAAAATATCCACTGGGTGCTATTTTGCACTTAAAACTACAATGTATAATATTTTAAAAATTCCTGTCATGACAACATTTTTATGTAGCACAAATAAATCATGCACCAAGATACCAAGTGGTCACATCATAATTCTACCATTAGAGTATACAGAGCTCACAAACGTAATATAACCAACAATTGCTCCAGGCATCTTAAAAATGTAGCATACAAAGGCATTTTCAAAGCATCCCAACTCCATATTTCTAAAGGTGTATTATCATCTTTAACTCCATTACAAAATGCAAACAATGTCTTCATCACATCACTCCAAAGACTGATAAATGTAAACTAGCTAAAGGCCACAGGCTTGTAGACTTTCCAAATGTAACTGCTCTTACCAGAGATATCTCTGCACATAACCTTGCCATTCTTTTCATCTACTTTGTAACACTCTGCTTCGAAGAACTTGATACGGTTAGCATGACGTTTTCCGATAATACGCCTTACTGGCTCCACGATGCTACGAGGTTCCACTGTCCCAACCGTAACACTCGGCAGAAACGGCGTAAATAGAAAATAATTGGTTGGGGAAACCAATGAAACATCGTACAGATCAGGTTTCAGATGTCTTAACAAATTGATCGCAGCCCATCCGGATCCTAATATCACCAACTTCTTTTTTCTCTTGTCCTCGGCGTATTCTATGCAATATACATATGTGTAAATAGAGTAGACAGCTGCAGCACCAATTCCACCGTAAAGAGCCAGTTTACCAGCTTTGCTCCTATTTCGTGCTCCTCCTGCTGACATGTAACTCTTTCTGCACTGAAGTAGCAAGGGCCTTCCTAGTTTCACATATTTACCCGAGCACGCCAGTGTAGTTCTGATCAACATTGTTGTAGTCACTTTGCGAAGCTAAAGTCTTTTTGCACTGGACATGTGGGTGGCTTTTTGATTGTTATTCGATTGTCAATATGGAGTCAGAGATGTCAACAAATCACTTCTGATCCGTTGTAAACCTCTTCGAACCGTGAATGTTAATAGCCAAAATAGGCAGTCTTCAAAGCCGTAGTCGTTTTGCCACTCTGCTAAATCATAGGACAATCTGAGTTATGGAATCTATGATCGAACGTCACCTACGTACAAATTTTGTAAAACTACGCTGGTTTTACTACAAACCCTTCTTTCCTTCTTTTTCTTAGAGCCATCGAAATGTACACATTATTTTGTTTTGACGTTAACTGAAACGAGGCTACATACATACCGTGGTAGTGCCAAAGATATGGGTACCTCCCATCATCGGAAAGAGTCGAAACAATTCATTTGTATCACTTCTGCCTTACTAAGTCTGTGTATCATGCATCGAGTCAGCATCCTAAAACTTAAATGGCACAAGGAAGCCATCAATAAAGCATTTCCGTGAAACGTTGAAGGAAGGTTTAATCGGCATGCATGCAACTTGGGAGAGAAACAGAAGACGAGGCTGAACGGAAGTAAATAGATGGATCCCAGAGCTCCGTCTCTATTTGAAAATTTTAGGCACAACAAAACGCCCTCTGAACCACATATATTCACTAATTTATTCACTAATATATATTCACTGATATACTCAATTATATATTCACTAATATATTCACTAATATACTCAATTATATATTCACTAATATATTCACTAATATACTCAATTATATATTCACTAATATATTCACTAATATAGAAGAAGATGACCAGTACATCATAACAGTGATGAAACACAAGGGCACTAGGGAGCATGGGCCAGCAGAAATTATTTTCGGTGGCAAGCTATTTAAGTGGCTTGATCTTCATGTCAAGTACTTGAGGCCAGCTGTGTTGCCAGAAAGTTCTGATGACTCGGCTGTTTTCCTAACGTGGTTTGGGAAGCCATTTCAGAAAAGAGGTTCCATTAGCAATGCATTAAATTCGATTTGGAGTAAGGCTGGTTTTGAGACACGAATTTGTGCTACTAAAATTAGAAAGGCTGCTGTGTCTATTGCAAGGGAGCTAGTTGGCCCACAGTCACAGTTTCACAACGAGCTAGCCACCCTGATGTGGCATAAAAGGACTACAACGGATAGATACTATTATCTAGAAGACAGAATCAAGAAAGCCAGCAGTGCCGCCAAGACTTTGCCAAAGTTGATGAGGACATACGCATCTTCCTCAACAAGCACATTGTCAAGCCCACCACCCACCAAATCTGGAAATGAGCAAGGAGCTTCCTACTCATTTTATGGAAGCCTGAAACACAATCCAGAAAAAACTGGAATACAGAAGAGACTGCAGAGGTCGACTTTTTAAGTCGTCAACTTTTTAAGGATGAAATCAATTCATCAAGTATTTCTCTGGAGATTGTCAGATAGAAAATTAAGGGAAATAAAGTGTTGAGGTTCACAACACCTAAGCAGATATGCGACCAGGTGAGGTCGATATTTCGATTTAACAAAAGTGGATCAGAGATGGAAACCTCGCAAGTGTCTATCTCGCCAGATCTCATAGAAACGATTCCTAATGTACCATCAACAATTTCAAGCCCAATCGTCGAGGAGACCCAGTCTGATTGTGCCCGTTCTTCAGAAGGAGATATTGCAGACCTTTTCTCTACGAATCGGGTAAAAGACATCTTCTCCACAGAAGACACAGAATTGATTAAGAGGCTGTGCAAGAGTATGATTCGTGGCTCAGCAATCTCTCAGGTGAAGATTATTGAATGCTTAAATGAGTCTGAGAAAGGACAAGATCTATTAAACAGATGTAATACCAAACAACTTCAAAATAGAATTAAATATGAGCGGAGACGATAGAGAGAATCTGAGCATTAAGGTATTTAATTAAAATGCTCATTTTTTTTCCATCATCTGAACAGGTGTTAAAACATTTATTTCCAGACATATCCACGTAGAGTAACACTAAGCATTGATAAGTAAATAAGCATACATACGAATGCGCCAAACATAGTATCAGGCTTTAGGTGAAAAGGTGCAAGGTACTTTTGAGACTTAGCTTTGTTAAACGGGATGCTTTTAGGAAAAATGTGGAGTCAATTTAGGATCTCTTGCGTTGTTAAGGATTTCGGAAAACGTTTTATCAGTAAACATCAATTTTAGTTGATAGTATATATTTTATTAGGCCCCTTTCCTACACTTTTAAATTGAATTTCGGTATAGTGGCCCTTGAGCATTCTCCTAGTACTTCTCATTCTATGATACGTCTTTGTAGTGCCATTATTTTGAGTTAGAAATCAGTCAGCACGACTCGTTTTGGACACAGTACAAAATACGTTTTACTTCTGTCATACGGAAGCCTCCCTGTTTACATACACTATATCACTTTAGAATTACTGTATTATGTGCCACTTTATACTCCTCGTGAACCATCTGCCACTTTAGCTTCTTAAGCGTCAAACTTAACAATAATAGGTAGTACTTTGGAACTTGACACCTGTGATCGCACGTTTAACGCTACTCTTGATAAAGGCACTATTTTGTACATAATTATACTTTCCTTGGTTATTGATGCAGGTAGTGGACAAAATTCGTTTTCAGATGTTTCCATAATATTTGCAAGTTTTATTACGGACAGCTCCCCTAAGTCTCTAAACGACAGCTTTGTAATAGTTGTAAGTGAAGATATATTGTAAAGAGGCATCTTCTTAAAGAGGGAATTGTTTAAAGAGGGAATTGTCTTCCCCTCGTAAATATTTAAAAACACCATCCAAACCAACCCATACATACACTTTGATCGACAGAGAAGAGTGCAACGCACATATTTTTATTACAACGAATGCAAGTGTGTTTCTTGACGTGTGTCGAAAGAGGGCATCCCTCTCCTCTTCGGCAAGTTACTATTCCTACAGTTATGCTGAAACTTCTGTTAATTGTTGTACACTGTTTTACTGTACTTTACACGTTGAAACTGATAAATCTTTCTCGTACCTGGCTTATGTCCTGAATTGTCGAAAGCGAATGATTCAGCCGTTGCCTTAATGAAGCATTTATCAATCTCATCAGTCAATGTCTCCCACGAGTCTCCTTTATGGATCTCTACTTCTCCCAGAAGATCCACTAGTCGATTTGTTTCTACGATACCGTCATCTTTTGACGGAAAGAAGAGTGAAAGATGACAAATATTTGTACCCGAATTCGGGACAACATAATCGGAAGAGAAATGACAGACAAAAAGTCCGTCTCACGAAAACGTTGCATTGTCTAACGCTCCACATTTTGCTCACTGTCATTTTACGTGCTATACAGTTTCCTTTCCTACTTGCGTGCTTAATGCTGACGGACTTTCTGACTGATTGACTGACCGACTAATTGGATGAGTAAACAGTTAAACGAGTGAGTGAGTTAAGGGTGAGTGTTGGAGTTGATGAAAGTAAGGGCGGGTGTGTGAGTA
>JAAAKM020073195.1:8398797-8490439 GCA_010016025.2 Alatinidae sp. Z8VKAUB7J3 | reverse complement strand
GATGAGTAAATGAGCTAGAGTGAGTAGATGAGTAAATGAGCTAGAGTGAGTAGATGAGTAAATGAGCTAGAGTGAGTAGATGAGTAAATGAGCTAGAGTGAGTGAGCTATTAAGATTTCGCGAGTAAGTAAAATGATAGTTAAAGTGAGCGAGTGCAAACTGAGTTCGAGCAAGTCAGAACGAGTGTGCGCATGAGCAATTAGGAATCATATTGTGTTTCTTACCACACCGGTCAATTCTAGTCGCACTATTCTTATGATTATGATCTTACACTTGGTGTCTTTGTCATTCCTGCAACTGTATATATATACACCAAATGACAGAAAAAAAGGGATAAGAAATTGTACAATAATATACTACATTCATGATATTAACAAATGTAGCAACCTTTTCCTTGTGTAATGAACAGATATTCTTATCAGCTCTAAATTATCTTTGGGGTGTATGTTAACGCTGACCTCTCATGCGTAGTTGGTTCGTGTAAGCAGCTGTGGCCGGATGGGCACATAAGAGCCAACTTCACCAGACGTGCATGGCCACAACAAACCTGACCGGCAAAAGAAGCAATAACTTGCGGTAAAACAAGCTATGATAAACAAGACAACAATAGCGATTAATTACCTTGGCAGTAATCCCATCCATAACCCGTCACCACGGCAATAAGTACACGAACAATATCTGCAAAATTCAAGGAGAAAAATCATTATGCGATTCAATCGCAGGGTATCTTTAGACAGAGCTGTATTCCTAGTTTGTGATCATGGGTTTTAAGATCTATTTTGAATTTGGATTACTACGTATAATTGATATCAAATACGGATAATCGACTTATGGGTTTGGAAGCTCAAGTTTTGGGAAGCTTTGATGACCTGCTCTTCAACAACCATCACATCTCAATCTAGAAAAATGGCTTCTGTTCTGGGGGAATACATGGACCTTTCGCAAGGAGACTACCCACGCCACAGTAATTTGTGCCCGAACTATTCTCCTTGCCAACGGATTTTATAGTCTAAGAAAATGGTGATAAATATAACGAGAAGTTTAGGTGATTGATTCGCTGTGAGACGGTTACTTATCGCCAACATTGTTGTCCGTGCGCAACAAGGGTAGGTTGGGTACGAACATTTGAACTGACCTGTTAAAATGCCTTCGGGTGGGCACGTAAAGTGTACAAGTAGCACAAATTGTTATGTAAATAATGTCTTCCAATGTCACAACAGAGACAAAATGATTGCAAAATTTCTTGTAATTCTCTTTAGTATTAAACTTGCTGCTCGATCTTATGTATTCAAGTATTGATCTTGCCTTGTAATATTTTTTAAAATTGTAAACAAGGAGGCCAGAGTTAGTACTAATAGGTTAAGGCTTCGTTTCATTTATTCTATTTGTTAGTTTACAGAATGATTTGGCATCGTTTGACAATTGAGATATAATGAGGCTCTCCCTTCTTGTTTTCATTTTCTCTTTGCGAGAGCAACATAACTGATGACTCCCCTCCCCCTATCCCCATTTTGCACTGCAATGACGGGTACCAGTTAAAACAAACACGGATGTATTGCAGGCAAACTAGGGGAAGACATGACAAAAAGCGTTGCTTAAAATTGGCTTTCAAGCCCACACTCCTTGTTCAATTTTATTTACTTCTTGTCTACGGTATTGGAATTCATGCAGGAACGGGCACGCTTGTGTTTTGTGCCCTTTGGCTTCAACAGTGCATAATACGAAGTTCACGAATTACAAATTAAAGACACTGCATATGAAAATTACTACTCACCTTTTGAGTCTGCCCATTGCTTGCACGATGTCCTATTATCGAACTTTCACCTCTTGACTAGAAGTGAACGATTCCAAATTGAGGTGAAAGGACAACTTCGTAGCGGCAGTCGACACAAACCGACTTTCCTAAACACATCGTGACCTTGAAAAACGTCAGTGATAACGGAGGAGCTTCTAATTGTTTGCTGACAACTTTGCATTGATGTGAACATGACGTCACACAATAGAGCACGGAAGTTTGGTGTCATCATCTCCAACAAGAAACAGAACACTTCAAGTTTTCCTCTTTCCGCTCGTTTCATGCATGATTATCTTTGATTCCTGGAACGTCCAAATCAATAGTCCCAACACAAGTTTAAAGAATGGCGTGTTAAATGAAATACACAACATACAACGTCATTGTTCAAATGTATGAACTAAAGTTGACGAAGGTGTAGACCAGGTTTCTCAACCTTCGAAAGTGCTGGTCATAGAAATCGAAACCTCGGTATTACAGCCCCCTTGCACTACCAAACTTTCAAATTACCCCCGGAATTTAGCGTTGTTTCTTTCCGTCGATATTTAAGAAGTATGGGGTTAAATAATCTGCCTATACAAGAATCTTGTCTCAGTAACCTTGTTGAAAAACAAAAATTTCAGCAACGTGAGAGAAAATTAAAAACGATGTTCATTTATCCTTTTGTCTGGTTTAGGTCTTCTGACACAAAAGACAAGAGAACAAAAGATAATAGGCATACTGTTAAATCAATTATGCAACATTTACTGAAATCAAGAAAAGCAAATTATCGCTTGCACTGTTTGTGTTAGTTGGAAGGAACCCGTGTCTCAATTTTACTACATTTAAAGTCTTAAGTACCTGCAGAAGCTCCATTCACGAAGCTGACCCTCTAAGACAGGTAGGGCGGTTGGGATTTTGAAAATATTACAGGGGGGTGAGTGCGGGTCACAAGTTTCATCATTTTTTGGAAATAATCCTACAGACATTACTTTAACGTCCGGAAGAGACGTTTGTTCACTAAGGGCAAAAGACACAATTTTTGCGCAATTCTGTGGTTATATCTCACGAAGGCATCTTTGAGGAATACTTCAACGAACATACATATGGACATACCGGCAAGAGTTATCCCATAGTTGTCCCACAGGTCCTAAAATTTTTGATTTCCGATGCATCATGATAGACTAAAGTGAAAAATGTATATGCTGATAAGAATATCATGTGGGGCGGAATACGCTAGTGAATTCTCTCAAGGGGCGGCGCCCCACCTTCCCCCGTCACCTTTAAGAAATATGGTAAAAAGTTAATATGACTCTTCAATATATCTAACTGCATTTAGTTGTAGATCGGTTTTGCGGTGGAATAGAAATTTTTTTTAAGATTTGTGTATAGTTCTGATTAGAAAGGATGTGCACAGAGAACGTAGTAGATCTTTGTCAGGTTGATAATTGAAGGCTTTTCTCAACTAAATCAAGAAGAAAATAAGCTTCATAATAGGTTGATGTATGTAATGACTATTGACTGAAATTAACAAGGTATAAATAAATGACATTGTCGACACAGTTCTTCCAATTTCAAGACAAAACTGCAATCAAAGTCACAATCACTTCACTTCAAGTTTAAAAGTATAACTTTATATGTGCCATGGTTCTCCTGGCGTACCTTACCCTAGCAAGGAACATAAAAGGTTGTGAGCCAACGAGACTAGCTATGCTATGAGCAACCCTTGTTGGTTTACCCGAACCGTAAGAATAAGAGTAAACAAACGCATTCTTATTAAATCTGATACAGGAGCAAATGTTGCAGCTGAAAGGCAACCATGTGGAGCTGGGATTACTCCGTACTTTAGAAACTCCTACTTGCTCCTCTGTAGAGTGAGATTTCAAATACCTGATAAAGATATTCTCTCTAACTCTCATAAGCCTAGGTCTAGATAAGTGTTTGGGTTAAGCAAAACTCTAAAATGAATGGCTTGATCGCCCTCTCTCAGCCATTTTTTATAATGAAAGTGGCTTGAAAATAATTGAAAGTCTTACTTTCACTAAAAAGTAACCTACGTTTCCTCTTGAGGAATTTTCTTTTAATATTCATATGACTGTTACCCTTCTCCTGTGAAAGCCAGCTACGATGTCAATGTTGATTAAATACACAGTCCCCTAAATCTTAACAGTTTGATCCAGCCACGGACGCACAAAGAAACCTGACCGCTAAATAGAAATTAATTTATTCTGTGCAGCTCATGATTGCTTCCAAACAGTTGGATCACCTTGTGTCAATTTACTGTCATGGTTATCGAGCACGCATTGATGGGTACTGGTCTGTAGCCATTACGACAACCAGAATGGAAATAGAAGCCCAAATCAATGACCCATGTGAAATCACTGCATTAGAAGCACGTATTAAAGCTAGTGTAAACAAATTCTTCGAGTTTATCAAGCGAGTGTTACCGTTATAAATCTCCATAATTTTTCTTACTTCTGTCAATAGTTTGTGTGTTATTTACTTTTAAAAAATGCTTCTGCAATTTAAATGTTTATCATGATTAAGATGCATTCAAAATTTAACAAATTTTATAAAAAGTTGCATTTACTATTAAGCGACCACACTTTAATGAATTCTGCACGACCGTCGATTCGACATATGAGCGAGCAACTACTCTATCCGTGAGGTTCCCACTCACTAATTTAAGGCGAGAATGAATGCGTTGCTCACAGTCACGTCTTATGATTTCACATATTCAGCCGGATGCAATGTGGTATGACTGGGCGTTTCAAACAAAGGTATAATCCATCCTTTTAGCTTCTAGAGCTGTTACGTCTTTCCATTTATCCTTACATGGGCTCGGTGGACCTTTTGACTGAGGTAATGAGAAAGTATCCTAAAACTTCCAGCACTGGGATTAAAGGTCATTTGGTGGGTTTAAAAGGCGACCTGTTGGATCTCAGACCACACGCCTTGAAAACATCTTTTAAGCAGACACAATAGTAAAACTGAATGTCCATAAAACAGTAATCACTTGGCCATTTAAAAGAGTAAAACTATCGTAACTGGAGAGAAGCCACAAACGTGAGGGGAATTTAAGTATGGCATTTGCTATACTGCGCATGCTTTATTTTGATTTTGTTGTCGCACTGGAGTCAATAAAATTTCAGCGAGATCGAAAAAAACAACGTTGCAGGGAATGTGCTTATAAATTGCTTCTAGACTCATGATGATGATGTTGAACAAAAACACTTTTATTTCGACTTGGCATGACTTTTGGATGGCATGATTAGGTGCTGATGCCTTAACTTGTAGCTCGTTGTAAGCTTTTCGTAACTATGAGATCAACAAACTTTGTCTGCACTGCACAAATTCAAAAACTAAGTTTCTTTATGTTAACGGAGTTAATGTTAAGGTTGAATGCGTTAATCTTACTCGTTTTCAAATGTTCCCGTGTGATTGGATAGTTGGGGTTTTATGTTGTAACAAGGCGGGCAAAATCAAATAATTTTCTATCTGAGACCAACCGTCATGTCTAAAGTGGAAGTGAGGTAGGCGAAAATTAAATTGCGTCAAAGGTTTCTTTGATAATATATGTCTTTAAAGAAGAAAAAAACGTTTGTTTTGAAGTCGGTAGAAGTCGTTAAGAAATAATGTGAGTAATAATTTTAAATACCAGAATAAAAAGGGCTTTGTGTCTCTCTAATAGCTTTGAAGCAACCTAAGGGAGTACAAACGTTTGTGGAGGTAAAATTTGTGAATGACCTACTTAAAGTCTGAATGCACAGGAACTAAGGGGACTACTGCGTTCCCGTCACAGAACAAGAAAGAAGTTTGTATTTTAAAGCATAAGCATGAAAAGAACTAAAGACAAGGGTTAGTCTCGCTCAGCTCTAGCTTGCAATTCATCCAAGTAAGGATCTCGTAAGAATCTGCATTGGCAACAGTAAATACACTTTAATCACAGAATTATTTTCTTTTGTACTAGTAGCAGTAGTTGCGTTTGTTGTCATACCTCCACACCACTTTTTCTCAGCCAGATCTTTAGTACTCTAAGCACTCCAGTACGGCTTCAATTCTGCCCTCAGTATCTGTCTCCGGACATAGCAGGACTAAATGGCCAACCGTCTGCTCCTCCTTCCGACACCTTGGACAGTCAGGGGATTGGGCTAGGCCCCATCTATGCATGTTGCTAGCAACTCTTTTCTTTTGTACTTTACTTCTTGTTGTGACTTTCGCATGAAGTTAAGGCCATGATATCATTCAGGTAGGCCATAAAATATTTCATTACCTTCAGAGAATGATTTACAGGATAATATTACTTCTTTGGAAAATAAATGATTGGTATTTCGGATAGACAATCTATGATACCTCGAAAACGTTTCCCCGAAATAACTCTTTAGTTTCCTTGTGCAAGAGTAGATCATCATTTTGTGAATCTTTCTAATGGGAAAGAATAAAACAATTATACCTCGAAATAAATAACACACGTCGTAGGCCAAAAAGCTTTTTTGGTGTTTGGCTACTCATTATAAACAAAGGAATGGATCGAAATTTACAAATTAAGAAAAACAGAAATACATGAACTTACTTAAAAGATACGGATGCAGACAAAACATTACTTACACAGTAGAGTGTCAAAAATAAATTCTGTTTGGCGGCCCTGAAGAGTCCATTCATATTTTGTTATTACGAATTTTTCCTCGTCATAGGATACGCTAGGCACGCACAACTTGATGTTTTTAGTCAAACTGCACTTTTGCTCAATACAGGAATTAAGTGCATCCTGAGCAGGTTACTATCGTTTATAGAGCATTTCCTTTCCCACTTATTTAGCTATCAAGCTCTATAGGAAAACTATTTTTGTAAGGCATGTGCATCACGTAGCATAGGCATATATATATATATATATATATATATATATATATATATATATAGCATAAGTCTTGTAGCCAAGTCAGAAAGAGTAGTTCCTTGGTACTGGTTTCCGTAAAGATCACAGGGATGCAAGAAGTACATATTTTACTTATTACTGTTACTGTATTTTGTATTAGCCAATTGTTGATCAAGGCCATATAGCTGATATATATACATAGTTTATATTGTAGTAATTTAGTATGTTCTATTGTATCATTTTGCGTTTTCTAATTAAGTTTAATTTTTACTCCTTGTAGATTCAAATCGTTTGTCAATTGTATGAGTGGTAATTTGGTTGGGTAACTTTACCTGCAACTTAAATGTCGTAATTCTTTTTAAGTATTGTATCTAGGAAGGCTTTGAGTGTAGAATTTCACAATACAGGGACATTTTGTAACATCAACATTTGCAAAGCATTGATATTTTTGTATAATATTTTATCAAACGTTAAATTTTAAAGGAGAAAAGTGGGCGGGGATGACTAACACTGTAAACTACCTTTAGCTCTTCCTCGGCAGCTCAAATTTTGTCTTTATATTTCTTTTGCAAGAATCACTTTTAAAATGAGTAGGTTCTATAGATAATCAGTAGTAACTTAAAATTAACTTGTATCACTAACTATAAGCAGTACTATTTCCAAAAAAGAGGGACTCCTTCAAATTAAATAGCGAAACATGACTTCAGATAGATCAGAAAATTAAGGCCGGAACATTTAATCTACGACCGTCTTTTGTTTCATTTTTTCCCTTAATTACTGCAAATTGTTGAGGGAATTCTGCCTCCCAGTCAAAGAAATCGCTTCTTGAAAACGTCTTCTTCCATATCCTTCCTACCTCTAACACTTCTCCCATATTCCTCTTCTCCCATATTCCTCTATTCCTCCGTACTTTCCCCTACCACCCAACGACCCCTACTAACCTATCTACCTCGGTTCTACCTCCCAATTTTACTCAACAATTACCTGCCTTTATCTACAATGTAACTGCCTACCTCTATTCTATTGACAACTACCTTTCAGTTCACCTACCTAACCACTTTGTACACATAAGCATCTTACCTATCTCCTTCAATTGCCTTACTCTATATAGTTCTTTAAATAACTGCCATCATGCAGTTGCACTCCAAACTACCTACACCTGCCATCTTCTACCGCCTTACCAAATACCTATTTTCTACCCCAACTTACTGACACCACCCCTCTCCTCGTACCTCGTGCAAGGCATGCCTACCTCATGCCGTGTATCTACTGTCCTATATCTAGAGCACCTAGTTCAAACGTGCTACCGCCTACCTATTCCTATTACTATGCGCAAATTACATGTTTTATAATGACTTAAATCTGTTGCGTTTTTTGAGCACCATTATAATTTGCTCTATTGCCTTCAGTATCAATAATTGGCAAGTTTTACTTGTTCTAACTCAACATCACTGTCTCCCTCCTGGGAGTAGTATACACAGTTTCTTGAAAGCAGATTTACATTGACATAACATTCCATAGAAAAATAGAAGTACAAAATTGTCAAACATGCTAAGCTACGGTGGGTATGTCATTGAAAGAACTATAACCTATTGTCAAGCATGATAGGATAATAGTGAGTTTCTTTACACAGATACTTTAAACTTTAAAGAAATACAGTGCTACTGATACTAAAAATTAGGGGTATTTTATCTTAAAGTTGTCATACAGATTCCCAAAGAATGTAATGCCTGTGTATATGCTGTGAACACGTAACTCATTTTGATTAAAGTCTCTATGGAAGGGAGTTCAACGTCAATTACGTCAATTATCTTGTTGCATGTTTTCTCAATTTGAGAAACAACTACAGTGTCAAACCTTCAAAAGTAACAAGTCCTTTTCTAACTCACGAGAAACAGACAACACAGACAAACAGCATCAACACAAGATCATTTTGTAACTTCGTAAGGGTAATCAAACTTTGTCTAAAGGCCATAATCATAAAAGATTGTTCTAAGTAGACCTTAAAGTCATACGTAATCCTCTTTGCAAACGTGAGTAGAAGCGTCGTTTCCATTAATTAAAACATGGGATTTAAAACACAATAATTGAATTTAATAGTGCATATTCTACAAATCATTTTCCCATATTCTACTCGCAGCAGCTCGATTAACTTTACCATAGGAATATTTGAGAGATAAGGATACCAGGAAGGAATAATTATGACATTTGTGAAATTAAAAAATTCGTAAATTCGAAACACAAAGTTTAGGGAATATAGTGTTTGTGCTACTTTGAGGTGTGTCGCCTCCTGTATGTTTATGCTTTGCTAATGCTTTCCTGAATTTGAGAAGACACATAAAAGGGGAGTCCAGAAAATTCTTGGATTTGCATAGATTTCTATCTTCTGGTTAAAACTAAATCTTCATTATCCCTTACCAGAACAGGCGAGTCTTACCTAAATGCAGCCATTTGCCACTTGCCTCATTTTCGTTAAAGGTTAATAGTGAGGCTGTAACAAGAAGCCTGGGGTGAGAGTGACACGTTAAACGCAACAGCCGTTATGAGATGCGCTCCTGCTACAACGGAGTTATCTTTCCAGACTATTGCCTTGTTTACAGACAAATAGAATCACATAGTGTGGATTTCTAAGCAAACCAGTTCTGAATGCAAATAATTTGTCAAAAGCCTCATAAAAATAAATGGATTCACATCATGTGGCCTCGACCTTTTTTGAAAACTGTTGGCCATGGTTTGCAATTTTACTGTGAGCATAGAAACATTTTATCATCCAGGTGTCTTGATTTGGTACGCCTAATGCTCAATTTACAATATATGTCTAGTCAACAAGTTGCTTTTCCAGCAAGGAAGACGCCTCTTAAATACACTCTATCTCTGCTTTGCTGTTTACTTGTGATGGCAACAAAACACGCATACCGTAGAAAGAACATCTTATGATATATTTCTTGCAACACAATAGTAATTATTCCTATTTAATCACACATTTGCAGTAGACTTTGGGGGTATCCGCTCAAAACTCAAATTTGATCGAAGGAAATACTGTCAACCTTTGCTGAGACTTGAGGGAAAGAAAAGTAGCTGATTTCTTATTCATTGATAAATTAGTTGGACTATATTTCCATATTCATGTATTAGATAAAAAGCAGCTTCTTGTTGCTTAGGTAGGCCATGAATTTTAAATAGCAGGTAAGGAAATAGAGGTTGACGTCACGAATTATCACCTGCTAGAGGTTACGAAGGATTAGGGAGAGAATGGTCTGCCAACAGCCGCCTTAGCAGCATTAATTCCATTAGTATCTAGGTACTTTTCCTTTCGTCCAGTTTAAATATTTTCTTGTAGGATGATTGGTACTCTTCAAAAGCTTAACTACTAGCTAGGCTTCAGAGGACAAATATAAAGGGTTTACGTTTTGGGATTCTGGAGATAAAAAGGCGTGAGAACTGTTGTGGAAAAGACGAGAAAAAATTTACCAAGGTTCAAACATGACGATGAAATGTAGATTGGTAATGGAACGAAGAAAATACATAATGCAAAATGACAATGAAAAAGAAATCAGATTATGAAACCTGAAAATTAATCTGTGGAAATATTATGCGAATATAACCCTCCTGTGTATACGACAAGCTTTTTTTGTCTAGGTTTTCATCAAGCGGGATCTAACTTGTTTATGCAATACTCAATAAAATTGAAACAGTCCGTCACGTTTAGAAAGTACCCGCTTTCAAGGGAGGGAGAGCTGTTTATTGGTTTCTTTCTTCTAAGGTTTTGAGTGCATTGATGGTTCTTGGATTTTAGTGTGTCTCAGAATTAGGATATTCTATTACATTGTAGTATTTGGTTTTTAAAACGAGGCTATTGTATAGGTTTGTTTGTTGTCTTGTCATCTTATGTATTTGTAAAATATTGGTTCATCATCAACCATTTTGCTTCAATTTCTATGCTTTACAATTTTATTTATTCGAATACCTTTCTTATACTACAAAATCCACACGTACATTTTCAAATCTTAGCTGTGGTACTTGAGAATTGTTTATTGTTTGTGTATGTATAATGGCGTAATGATCTCCAAAAAAGTTGACGGAACAGATTCGAAAGAGAAAATGAATTTACGATATTTACCCAAATGTCATCAATGTTCAAGTTTTGTATCACCAAGAATAAGTTCAAGTAGCTTATTTATTAGGCATGTATTGGACCAATTGCAATAGAACAAATAATTCTTCTAAAACGGACTGCCTGAATGGCTTGTGTTTTTGAACCAATCAGCATCCACTAAAACAAGATTAATTGAATAGGCCTAGTGAGAAGACGAATTCTTTCTGTCTGCATAGCAAAGGTTTTCTTGCTTTTATGTGGATGAACGTGCTCTCCCCAGTACTTTAAACTGTTGGTCACTATACTCAGACAGACAATGTGAATTCTCTAATAGATTATGCCTTTTCATAATTCACATTTTATAAGTCTTTGATTACTGCTATGTGTTAACAGTGGGTGACGTGATGTGTATTATTCACACGTGATTAGTGATTGTTTTCACTACCGTCTTGATGTTTTTATTCCAGGGGAAGCTGAAAGTTCGAGAAGACGTCGTTAAAGGTTTTGAAAATATGCCGAAAGCTTTCATGCAGTTATTCGAAGGCAGCAACATCGGAAAGGTGGTAGTAGAAGTATGAGAGCTTGGCTAACATTCGACAATGCACCGTAGAATCGACTTCGGAGAGAGAAGAAACAAATGAAACTAGAATGTGACAACTGAAATTATTTGGAATTTGTATAATCATTTACGCACTGGTAGGCAAAGGTGCGCGTATCTCATTGTAAAATATTGATCTCTAAGTACGGCTAGATCGTACGGCTAGATCATATGGCTAGATCATACGGCTAGATCATACGGCTAGATCATACGGCTAGATCATACAGCTAGATCATACTGCGAGATCGTACGGCTAGGTCATAACGCTAGATCGTCCGGCTAGATCACACGCCAGGCTCTATACTAAAGCAGTATTCTTCACCTGCAGTACAATATACTCTTTGGTCCCAAATAAACGTGGGGGGTGTTGATTAGTTTTGGGATTCTTTCCAATCCCCCGGAGCTTATTAAAACCCCTGCTCTCATTAATTTTGGGAAAATTTTCTCTGTGTGTGAGCAGGGTGTAGACGAAGTCAGAAATCCACACTATAGTATAGACAGCAGATCATGCTTTCTGAGTATTTGTTGTACAAATGTCTGGCTCGAAGGATTGTTATATTTATCATGCATTCGAATCAAACCAAGCCTTAAATTAGATTGATTTCCGTACGTTAGAGCCAAGAAACCTATTATGTTGCACGAAATAGCGAAAACATTGTATCCTGAAAAGCTTTTTTCGTCTGACTCTCCTCAGAGTACTAACGCCAGAATGCCCGAAATGGAATTTTATGAAAGAGTATACCCAACTGTATTTTTGAAAGAACCAATCAGAATTTGGACTGCCTGAATGGCTTGTGTTTTTGGACCAATCAGCGTCCGTTCTTGTTTTATACAACAACAAACTATTTGAAACCTGTTAGATCTAGTCAACCGTCTTCTTTTATTTAAGCTCCTAAGTAGAACGGAACCTAAGTATTATGAGTTATATTCAGAAAATTCATCATACCCCGTTTATTCCAACCCCTCGTTTATTAATTTTCAAAATTGATACCACCTACCACTCCCCCTTGATAAAAGATCAAAGAGTAGAGGGATAGATCCCAGTATATCAATCATCTTGCTGTCGAGTTTCCGTAAGAGTATCGCCAGTTAGAACTTTAAGTTGCAGATGAGGTCAAAGTCAGTACCGTACAAAACATCGTATCAGTAATGCAACAGTCCACTTTCTAGCAGATTTTATTCACACGGAATGCTATCCGTAATTTATCTGCGTACTTTGGCTGGTTTTCTTGGCCGGCCACTGTATTCGACTTCGTCAGATGCTTAGGTTTTGCAAGTCGCAACTACGGGCAGGTTGGATATTTTTCCAGAATTAAGTAGTAGAGGTGTGTTAGTTAGGTACCCAAGAGTAGATAGATAACACCGGTGCCAAATCATGGATCGCTTCTCGGCCTTTTGGCAAGGAATGGATGTATTATCTGTTCTCATTGATGACAGATGCTTTCCATAATCCGCGAGAGGCGGTCCTACTAGGCGGTTGAGCCTGCCTCAACATCCACAGCTTTAGTGTACAGTGTGAAAAAGTACTGCATTCTCATATGGGCAAGAAGTGCCCACACATCCCTGGTGGATGTCCAGCTTCATTCAACAATGAGATTGATCTCGGGAAAATTAAGGTCTACCTCCTTGAACTGGCTTCCAACAATGTCAAATAGTGTTCCTCTAAACATAAGAAAATCCACAGTAACAGAAGCAGTGTTTGGAATATTGGACGCACTTCCAGAAGACACACCACTAAAGAAGATCTTACGTCAGGCACCAGACACCAGCTGACTAAAATCGAGGAGGCCATTCTATGAATCACGGATCACTGACTACAATGAGAGTGAGTTCTGGTGACGGGAGTGGACACTTCCAGAGGCGGCGAAATAATAGTTGATCCCATGAATTGGCTGCCTAGTTCTGACAGTTGCAGCAGGGTACAATGGACCAATATGTTACAAACTCTTTCTTGGGGCCATTCGCTTTTAACCCAAGTCAGGTGACATATTTATCCTCCATATTTTCATTAAGTGTGACCAAATTATATATAAATATGATATACGATAAATAGCCTTAGCTTTGTGTACAACCTCAAAGTTACTTCTATGATCTCTTCAACCATGGATCAGTTGAAATCCTCCTGTTTTAGCACCACTGTGATAGGTTGCCGATCATCATTATCATGAACTTGTTAAGTGTCAGGTTTCCATCTTCTACCACATTGTCTACTATGTTGCAAAGTGCGTCATGAGGCAGTAAAATATTGTTGTTATAAATATCCTTACTTACTGGTGTTGTACAACCTCTCTCTTGCATGGTCCTTTTGAGTGCTTTACAGCTTCAATTCTCCAACAAGGTGATTGCGAGATACTAGCGAGACCTATCTGATTTTCGCTTAAACTGCAGATTTTCCGAGACAGTTTGCTAGTCTGTAGCGAGTACGAAAATTAGCGAGTCTTCAGAGCCAAGGTCATCACCGCTATTTGCACTATTGTCTTTGGAAAATGGTCGACCTACTGTGCCATTATCGTCAAGTCTTGGCAAGCATTATCCATTGCCTTTCCTCGTAGCAAGAGATATGTTGAGATGTCGTCGTGAAACTGGCTTTGCAGTATACACACAATTCATCATCTCAGGGAACGCTGTACTGCCACCAAAGTAACTGACAAAGCTAAACCATACTGTGTGCAGCCACTTTCTCTCGAGGTATGTGCAACATTACAACCTTTTCTTGTAATGGCAGACTTAAAGAATTAACAGTTTAAATTGGGTTTTGGCGTGAAGATCTCTCCCTCTTCATCTATGTTACATCCAAGTTGTATTCCTCACAAAGTTTGAGGGCACAGTTTAGATTTTTTCCAGATAAAAACCACCTTACCTTGTGGTAAATGATAATGAAGTCACCACATATTTTGTCGCTAATCGCTAAAAAATCCTGTTTATTGCATCCTTTGCAATATGGTTAAAATGTTTACCGCGTCTGAAGGGGCTACAAACTAGTAAGAAGGAACATTTCTCGCTTAAAATGAAGTTGTATCTTGGAGTATGTGAATGAGGCGGTGGAGCAATATCTTGTAGAAGGTTTGTAGACTGCTGTAAACAGCCAGACTAGTTTGGATCCAGGTCCACTAAAGGATGATCATTGATGTTGCTATCCTTATTATATTCACAGAAATAACTTTCTCACCTCTTTTTTGTTACCGTTTAGTGGCACTAAGACACGGCGGTATTGACTTCGCTAAGAGTTGTCATTATGAAAGTATCTTTTAAAGTAGACACGTAAACATTATCAGTGTTCTGCTTTTAATAGTGACAAATTGTCATTTTTGTTTTGACAGGACTTTAATGGACAAACAGCTTTACACGTTGCTTGCTTGAATGGGCATAGAACAGTATGTATTGGTCTTCTTTCTTATTCATTCAAGATATAATTAATTGTCGTGGATATTATGATGATGATGATCTGGGTTAAGTGGTCATCTTCAAACCCGAGTTATAAGTTCCGTATTTTTATTTCTATATTTTGTCCTGGTAGAAGTTCCACTTCTTTTTGTTGACCCATAACCTTGAGAGGGCGTGTATACTTTATATTTATCTAACATAAATCTTATAGAAAAAAGGTGGTTCGTAATATCCCATTTTGAGGGGAGTTATAAAAGGTTGTCTGCCTTATCAAAGGTTGACTAGTGAATTTCAAAGCTAGAATGGAGCCTTAAATGAGAGAGATATAGGTTTCTGAAGGGGGGATCACCAAGAGACACAAAAAAGTCAAACGATTAACTGTTGCCACATAACTTTTATTTGAAAGAATATTCGGTCTTTGTAATACAGAAATAACTTGCTAGTACTCTCAGAATGTCTCACGAATTGTTAGTTATAAGAAAAACTGTTTGAGTGAAATTTAGGGTAGACTTTATATAGTTGTTGGTTAGGGGTTTATGTTTATGGGAACTTGTAAACCTATTAAGAATCTACACCATTTCTAAGGGACCGTTCAGTGAACATGGTCAGCATTAGCCTGTTATCTGGCTGATTCCTGGACAATAATTTGAGGATTCATTGCAGCCGGTATAAACTAGAAACTTTGTCGGTAAACGTAGTCCATCACATTTCAAATACATGGTGTTTTTCGGTCTCTTAACTCTATGAACATCCGTGCTCTTCACGACCTTTCTTGGCAGAGTAACAAAATCGCTTTACAATACATGCTTAATCGTAAATCAGACTATTCGTTATTCGGTGCATCTTTATGCAGTGTATCTGAAATTAGTATTAACTTACTAGTTACTTAAAGAAAAATTCCTGGAACAGTTACAGGATAAAATATTTCAATATGATCACCAATGAAACGATACGGCTCTACTTTGAGTGTCATTCGCACCGGCTGTTGAACTAGGATTCACGGTCCCGTTGCCTCCAGATTTTCCAACAGTCGACCTCCCCAACTGCCTGTTCGTGCAGCCATAAGCTACACAGGATATGACCATGGCAAAAGACTGAAAGAAATACAGATCCGTCTCCAAAAATGTTGAACCGGTGTTACGTCGAAATAGTGTAGTGATTGCACGTCACAGCTTTTTGCCGTGCAAACCGGATGAGAATGAGTTTGTTTTGGCTTCACGCCTGGCGAGGGAGTTCCATCTCCAGTTTTACCTATATACCATTATGGGTAGGGTAGGGTAAATAATGAGCATTCTAGGCATTTTCACAGAAACGAGAGTTATCATGGGTGAAATAAGCTGTGAAACTCGAATCTGCTAAAAAAGGAATTTTTCGGGTTAATAAAATCCATTTTCTCAAAACGGCAGACAAACGGGCAGCTCCTCGTCGATATAGTACCATGCAGTTCACACGTGCCTTCCAATATATCAGTAGATATGATATTTAGGTCGCTGAAACCAAAAACATATAGTGCATATAGGAACAAATATTGAAATATTAGGCTAATACATTCGACAAAATTTACCCGAATAACAGTTGGGAGCAAACTGTTTTACACATATATTGATATTTACATTAGGTCTTTTACCTTTATCACCTCAAGTTAATTAATGTCTTTATTCGCTGCAACTGTGAAAGCAATCCTTTATCCCGTAAGTCATTTTCAGGCCTCTTTTACTTTTCGCATAGAATATTTAAGTTTAGAGGTTTTCACCGACTTGTTCTTCCTAAGCGTCACTATACTTCGCTTACAAATATTCGGAGATACTGTGTTTCGCGAGTACGAAATTATAACAAGAAGTCCTTGTTCTGTCAAAGATTGCGATAGCCTTGGCTACATTGGGCGTTATCAGGGCGTCGTAACTTTTTTCATTTCTCTTAGGGAGCTTACACACCAAAGTGGCATGCGACGTGGCATGTCACTTGGGAATGAACCTATACAAAAGCACTAAACCTTTCACACCGAAGTGGCACGCCCATCTACTACTGTCAGATTCCCCCTATATGCATAAAACTGGCTCAATAATCCTTTGATTGCATGTCTTTCAGGCCAGCCCTCAAGGATATAGATCTTTATTTGTTGGCAAACTTCGTCACCTTGTTGTAATAGTGTTTTTTCATTAAGTTTTCCATCGCTAATGGCAATACCTGCCATGACCTTGTTTGCATAGATGTTCACATCTTTGAAGAACTGGGACTGGTCTGAACCAACAGGAAACCGTTATAATGTATCTGCAGTATTCAAATCTTTACCAGGCACATGTACAGGCTTGTAAGAATACCACATGAGTTTCATTCTCATTCGCTGAACCCTTACTGGAAGCTAATCTAAGTCTTTAGTCTCCAGTAAAGGGATCAAAGGCTTGTGATCTGTCTCTAGGATGATGTCTTTTCCTAAAACATAATCAGTGAACCTTTCACATGCCCATGTACAGGCCAATGCTTCCTTTTCTATCTGTGCATATCTTCTCTCATGATCCTGAAGACTTCTTGAGGCATAAGCAACTGGGGCCCACCTGTCTTTGTGCTTTTGGCATAGGACTGCACCTAATCCATATGATGAGGCATCAGCAGAAACTTTTGTCTCTAGGGCTGGATCATACAAGGCAAGCACTGGACTATCAGTGAGTCGTGCCTTTATCTTACAAAAAGCTGCCTCCTGTGCTGGACCCCAGCACCAATCGTTTCTGGCACCAAGCAAATCACGAAGTGGTTTGGTAACAGTTGCAAGATCTGGCACAAATTTCATTAATTGATTGACTGTGCCCATCAATGTCCTGACCTCAGATACATTCTCTAGCTGTCTCATTCCAAGTACAGCCTCAACCTTATGTTCTGCCCCGACTCTTTGGCCAAGAAAGTCAACTTGTTTCTTTCTGAATTGGCATTTATCCTTATTAAGTGTTACCCCTGCAGCTTTGAGCTTTGATAAAGTTTTAAGTAGTCTCTGATCGTGCTCCTCCACATTGGCACCAAAAACAAGAATGTCATCCATGAGACAAACTACTCCCTCTAGGTTTTCCAGGATTCTGTAGTCCTCTCTCTGGAATTTCTCAGGCCCACTTTTGATTCCAAAGGGAACACGCTTGTAAGAAAACCGGCCAAATGGTGTAATAAATGTACAAAGTTTCTTAGAGGCTTCATCCAGACAAATCTGGTGAAAGCCTGAGTTTGCATCTAGTTTAGTGAACACTTTTGCTCCCCCCATTCGTCCAATGGTATAGTCAACGGTTGGTAGCATAGTTCTTTCCCTTTTAACTGCCTTGTTTAGTTTAGTAAGATCAACATAAATCCTGACCTTACCGTTATCTTTTGGAACCACTACCATGGGGGCACACCAGTCAGTAGGCCCCCATTGTCTCCTCTATTACCCCTAATTTAGTCAGCCTATAAAGTTCTTCTTTAACTTTGGGTAACAATGGGATTGGCACCCTTCTTGGCGTTGTTATGCTGTAAGGTTCAGCTTTAGAATCTAGGGTAATATGATATTCACCTTCCAATCTACCCAGTCCGTGAAAAAGGGAAGAAAATGCTTCAGAGTTAATAGGATCAGAGGCGATATTTCCTATAAGCTTTACAATACCAAGCTGCTCACTGGCTTCCCTGCTCAACAAATTAGATCCTTGTGAGAGTACATAAATGTCCTCGGTAAGTGTTTGGTCCCCTTCTGTAATTTCTGCCTTGAAATAGCCAATTACTGGCAGGTTCTTTCTGTCAGGGCCTTGTAAAAGTTTCTTAGGTTGTCTCAATATAACATGTGAGAAGTCCGAATCATACAGCAATTTTGGAATAACGGTGACATCAGCCCCAGTATCTACATTAAATGAAATTGACTTGCCTGCAACTCCCACTTTTGTCTGCCACTTTTGTCTGCTTTGATTCACTGTCCCCACTTCAACACAGAAGATGTCCGGAAAATACCCATCAGCAAGGCACATCTACAAATTTGGCTGATGTCACTGCACAGCTATCCTCTGGAAAGACTGAAAAACTACAAACTGACCCAACTAAATAATTTGATGGTAATCAGGAATGAGCTTAAATATTCGTTTTTTTATTAATCTTATTACTAATATCCTTATTATTAATAATAGTAATCGAATGAAGCTTATATCGGTGCAGCAAGAACAAATATTCTTTGTTTCAGGATTTTATCAGACTTCTGGAGATAGAATTTTTTGGCAACAGCTGAATCACTTCAAAGTTTATTAAGATTGATACTTATATTTGGTCAAGGTACTTTGGACCTTAGTAGCTTTGGACCTGAAAACATGATTCTGGCAATCTATTTTTCAAAAAAATATAAGAGGGGAAATGAAAAAATAGAAGAAGGAAACAAAAGGGTGAACTTTTGTTTCCTTTTTTCAATCTTCTCGACAGAAAAAAAAATCCAAAAAAGGACAGAAAATGTCAATTGCCAATTGAACTTTGATGTTGAACAACAAAAAGAAAGAGCAATAGATTTTGAAAGTGATCAGTTAGAACCATAATTAATTTGGACAAGATTTTTAGTGAAGTAAGTTCGCTTTTCCTTATTGTGTAGTTCAGGGGCACCAATTAACGAAATTATTGGAGGAGGGGAAGTTTTTTTTAATAAACACACAAAAAATCATTTTTATGAGGATCAAGGGTGAGGGGGCATTTTCTTCAGTATTTTTTAATGGAAATACCAAAACAAAGAATTGAAAAGGTATACTGAGTTTAAGCCCAACTCCCAGGTCAAAAAAAATAATTGTTTGACTCATTAAAAAGTAAGAAAAATAAGCATAAACAAATTTTTGATGCGTCTTTTATGTTTTTTACACCCCCTCCCATTCAGACAAAATAGCCCCCCTCTCTCTGAACAAGAATCCTGGACACGGCTTTGATCAAGATGACGAAAGGACTAATGAAAAAATTGAACATTTTTTCTTTAAAGTTTTGTAATTCACGATTTTTCAATTTTCAGTTTTATACATAAAATGTTTTTCATAGTATATTTGAACTTCTAATATTGCTAGTAACTTAGGATTTGGTGTGTATGTAATTAAATAGTCACCCATGTGCTTCATTGTAATGGACACACGCCAATGCGCCGCATTGTTTTTAGCAATGGTGCATATTATGCTGTCAATTGCTATTGATGATTCATCGGATAAATGCATTATCCTAAATCTCATGTTTTCTGTGAAGTTTAGTCCAGTTGTTTTGTAACTATTGTCTAGAGAATAAACATGTTTAGAAAAAATATGTAGCTTATATTAAACAGTTAAAAAAAAGGTTTAATACAGGTGCCAAGGAAAAAGGACAATCTGGAATAGAATTAAGTAGCGAAAATGATTAAAGGCGAAAAAAGTAGACAAAGTCAGTTGAATTTTCGAACTTTTGGAACATTAAAAAAATGGAACTTGACAGGTGAGTTTTCAGACTACACCACTTCCTACTGAGGAATTGGATCACTTTTTGATTGTCAATGATATAAGCGGTACTGACGAAAAGAAAGCTGTTTTGCAACTTGTTTTTCTTCTGACCAGAGGAGACCTTTCAAATTCTCATGCGTATATTGTTGCAGAGGTAAAACTCGTATTATAAAAAAAAAAATACAATTTTTATCATATAAAATACTTCCAAGAAATTATTATGTTTATTATTTTTCTATTTCCTCCGAAAGAAATTTTGAAAGCGTTAGTATCTAAGTGGCTATTATAACAAGATAATAAACCGGGAAAACCTCCAATAGAATGACGTCATCTTTTTTCCTTTTGAGTAGAAAAATGGCATGACGTCACGATCTTTTTACAACTGAATAATTCATGGCCTCAGGACCCCTCTTCCATAGTACAGAAAAATATGACGTCATCCTGCTTTTTTGCATATATAAAACACCAAAAGTACGTGAGGTTTACACCACAATGACCGTCCGGCCGGAGTAGTCGACACGTTTACCCAAAAGGTTTTGACGGAAACGGCCCTGTTTCCCTTTCAAAGTATCGGAAAGAGATTTGAGCGGACGGTTGTTGCCGCCTTTGAGGACGCGGCCGCGCCGACCGTTGTCGAACAGGGCGTCTACCGCTTCCTGTAACATCCGCTTTTCATTGCGGATAATGACGTCCGGTGCCCGTAGCTCCAAGAGCTTCTTGAGCCGGTTGTTTCGATTGATGACCCTGCGATAGAGATCGTTCAGGTCGGATGTTGCGAATCGACCGCCGTCCAAGGGCACCAGCGGACGAAGTTCAGGGGGAATGACCGGGATTACATCCAAGATCATCCATTCCGGTTTGTTGCCGGAATTGAGAAAGGCTTCGACGACCTTGAGCCGCTTGGCCAGTTTCGTCCTTTTCTGAGCTGATGTTTCGTGGCGCATGTTGTAGCGCAACTCAACGGCCAATTCGGGGAGCTCGATACTTTTCAGAAGCTCTTTGATGGCTTCCGCCCCCATTTTCGCGGTGAAAACGGGACCGAACTCTTCCTTCAATTGACGGAACCGTTCTTCGGTCAGCAGTTCTTTGGTTTGAATGGTGGAAATCCCGCCCGGATCAATGACCACATATGCTTCGAAATAAAGCACACGCTCCAAATCCTTGAGCGGCATGTCCAGCAAATAACCAATTCGGCTGGGCAGGCCTTTGAAAAACCAAACGTGAGAAACAGGGGCAGCCAACTCAATGTGGCCCATGCGCTCCCGCCGTACTTTGGATAAGGTGACTTCAACGCCGCACTTGTCGCAGATGATGCTGCGATACTTCATCCGCTTGTACTTGCCGCAGAGGCATTCCCAGTCTACGACCGGTCCGAAGATCCGGGCGCAGAACAGGCCGTCTTTCTCTGGTTTAAAGGTCCTGTAATTGATGGTTTCCGGTTTGGTAACCTCGCCGAAGGACCAGGAACGAATCGTTTCTGGCGACGCAAGACTGATTCGAATTGCTTCAAATTCGTTAATAGCAGTCTGGCGGTTAAAAAATCCGTGTCGCTGCATGAGTGCTCCTCCCATCCTTCTTCGGTTACTCTTCTACTTCTTCATTCACAGATTCCAGATTCTCCACCTCTCCTTTTTTGAAGAGCTGTACATCCAGTCCCAAACTTTGAAGTTCCTTGACCAAGACGTTAAAGGATTCCGGAATCCCTGGCTCACTCGTCGGTTCACCTTTGACAATGGCTTCGTAGATGCGGGTCCTGCCCTGAACATCATCGGATTTGACCGTCAACAGTTCTTGGAGGATATGCGCTGCGCCATAGGCTTCCAGCGCCCACACTTCCATTTCCCCGAAGCGCTGACCACCGAATTGGGCCTTACCGCCAAGCGGTTGCTGGGTGATCAATGAGTAGGGGCCGATCGAACGAGAGTGAATTTTGTTGTCGACCAAGTGGTGAAGCTTGATCATGTAGATGACGCCAACAGTAACCGGTTGCTCGAAGGGTTCGCCGGAGCGGCCGTCGTACAGCACGGTTTTGCCGGATTCGTTAAAACCCGCCTGCTTGAGCAGGACTTTGATATCGGATTCGCGTGCACCGTCGAAAACAGGTGTCGCGAAGTGGCGGTCCAATTTCTGGGCAGCCATTCCCAAGTGGGTTTCGAGAATCTGACCGACGTTCATCCGCGAGGGCACACCCAAGGGGTTGAGCACGATGTCGACCGGGGTACCGTCGGGCATGTAGGGCATGTCTTCTTCGGGAAGAATCAGCGAAACAACACCCTTGTTCCCGTGGCGGCCGGCCATCTTGTCGCCCACTTGAAGTTTGCGTTTTACAGCGACATAGACCTTCACCAATTTGATGACACCCGGCGGTAATTCGTCACCGCGTTTCATCTTTTCGACTTCTTCTTCGAACACTTGGCGGGCCACTTCGACCTGCTGATTCGTTTCTTTATTTCCCGAGAATATCAGTATTCTTTTTTAAAAGTTGAAAGTAATCAGTGGGTAGACAGATCGAAAATTTTTGCCTGAAGTGATTGGGCCAAGAAAAGCGTGATGTTCAAAAACAGTGGCTTGGAAGATAGGAATCTTAAGAATAGGGTCTAGTAAGGGTGAAAAGGTTTCTGATCGGGTCAAAACTTATATTCTTCAGATTTTGGTCTTAAATGACCCAAATGTAGATGAAAATAGTAGATAACAGTTTCTCTCGAAAAACAGAGTCTGATAAAGGGTCTAAAGCTTTTTTTGAACAGTTTGAAATGCAAAACCGTAAGTTCGTGGGTCAAGGACACTAATGTACGAAACAACTTGGCTTGGGGATAAGGAATCTAGAAAGTGCTAAGCGTCTTTTCCAAGTGATTTAAAACAAATATCTTTAAGTAGATGCACTTACTTAAACAAATAAACAGTTACAAACAAAATAAAACATAAAAAATTCTTTAAACAAAATGGTGATATTCAGATACTTTTGTATCCCAAGGATCTCTTCAGCCTCATAGAAGACAAAACATTGCGCATATTCTCAATCCATAAAATTTCTATTCCAAGAAAAATTTCAAAATCAAAGAAGTATAAAAAATTATTGTACAAAACTTCGATTTATCAACAAATTTTGTCCAGAATTTTAATTACAATCCAACAATTTAGTTCATAAGCAGGAGATAAAAAAAATTAAGAACGTTCCAACAATTCACCTTAATCTACACGAATAAGGTAGAATGTTCTACAATTATAATAGAACTATATCACTTAAAATCAAAAAGAAATTAATTTGTCGAAACGAATAGGAGTTTAAATAGGGATAAGTCTTTTACTAGACAGTGAAAAAAACAAATACAAAAGTTCTAAATATTTCAGAGACAAAAGTTGGTCTTCATCATCAGCAGAAATCCTAAAGTATTATAATTAACACAGACTACATTTATACAGAAAAAAATGTAATAACTTCCATCACTGAATGTTACTGGTCCATTGGCTTCAGAAGTTCATTAACTGGGTCCATTCAAAGTCTTGAGTTCCTTAATCTTGCTTAAATTTATGTCGAATTCTTTATAGGGTTGGCACAATCTTCTTCTTCTTCTAATTTTAAACCAAACGTTGCTAAATTTATAATTCTTAAGTTGGCAAAATCTTCTTATTTTTCTAATTGTAAACGAAATGTTGCTGAATTTATAGTTAAAAAATTTTTCTGGTCTTTCATCCCCATATATATGAGTTGATTCTTTTCCCAGACCACACTGCCATTGTTTGGCGAAACGAATAAGAGTTTCAGTCGGGGTAAGTCCTTTGTTAGGTGAAAAACAAGTGCAAAAGTTCTGGATATTTCCGTAAATATTTGCCTCTGAAATTTGTCTTAGCTTTTCTTTAATTTGGCTTGGAATATGAGTTAGACAATTTTCCAAAGTTTAGTTTTTTGTGCAACTTTTTACTTGTATTCACTACTATTAGTTTTTAGCATTGAATATTTTAAACAGTTCTCAGACATTTAGTAAAGTTGTTATTAGTCATGTATTAACTAAGCCTTCATAAAAAAAAAGATACCATGAATCGATTAATGAAATTGACACGTTGAAATTGGTTCTGACGTGTTATTTTGCATCATTAAAGCTAAATTCTAACAGAAGACATCAACTTTTGTCCAGAAAAATGACTACTAGAGCCCCTATGTAAATTTTGACGTATTCTTTGCAAAATTCTTCTTCTTTGAACATTTCTGAAAAGCAGACTCTTTTGAAAAAATATTTAAAAAATAATATCCGTTGGATCTGCATGGATGTCACTAGCCATTTTTTTTTTGGGGGGGGGGGGGGGGTGGTCACGAAATGCATTCTTATCCTGGGTAATTTTAACCCTTGCTTTTTTTTAAACCATAATTAACCGACTGTTGGGTTTTCCTATTTTCGTAAAATAAGAATTCCATCTTTTCTTTTGGTTAGATCCTTTATATAGCCCAGGGCTATATGAGATCATTAGATGGGATCTGAGGATAAATTGTCAAAAATACAAACAAAACTAGAAGTGTGAGCATAGAATTAGCAATCCAAAAATATCTCTTTTTGTTCTAGCATGTGTCCTTCTGAAGAGCTTCAGTTTCTGACCTTTACCATTTCTGATTGTTTTGATGTAGTTTTCATAATTTTTTAAGGTCTCTCCCAAATGGTCTAATGGTACTAACTAGGCCTATTACCTCATCAAGGGGAGAGGGGTGGCAGTGGAAACCACAAAACATCTTCCTAGGCCATTATTAATGTTCTTCATGTATTCCTTGAAGTTCTAATGGCCTAATGGCCTTTCTAATGGCCTTTTCTAATTGAAGATTTTACTGTTTTTGGTAAATGTTTAGTTTTGTCATAATGCCAAGTCTAGAGGTACATCCATTTTTAAGCTTTCCAAAATCCATTTTTTAGCTTTCTAAAATCCCCCTTCAACAAACTAAAAATGTATAAAGTGGGCAGGGTTTTGAAGCCAAGGAAAATGCTGGGGTATATGATATGAATGAAATTATATTTTAAATACTATTTCCAGTCATCACTGCTAATTTGTGTATAGTACAAAGTCAAAAGATAATCAAAAAACTTATGGATCATTAATGCTAATTATCCACTTTCACTTTCCAGTTGAAACTTTTTAGTGAACCTGTAAATCAGAGCAATTAGTTAAATATTACACTTATAATGCATTGATTTGAAAAAATGCCTTCTGATGCAATGGAGAATATATAGTTTATCAGTTCAAGATTAAAGTTGTTTTAAAAGATTCTTTGGCTGCAGGAAGGCCTTGGTGATACAAATTTGGTTGAATAGTGATACTTGTGAGTAAAAATTACCTATAGAGCAAAGCAAATTAGTCCATGAGCCTTTGCGGACAGTAGGGCAAGGTCTGTATTCTGACTGGTTAAATTGTTAGTTCATATTTATGTTCTACTTTTTGCTTACTCTTTCAGGCTTCAGGCCAAATAATTATTCAATAAATACAGACTTTACCCACTGCCTGCAGGGCTCATGGACTAATTTGCTTCAGTCTGTAGGTAATATTTGCTTGCAAGAATCACTATTCAACCAAATTTGTTTCACCAAGGCATTCCCACAGCCAAAGAAACTTTTAAACCAAATTTAATCTTGAACTGATAAACTGTATAATTTCCATTGCATCAGAAGCCATTTCTTCAAATCTATGCAGCTTAAATGTAGGCTAATATTTAACTAATCACTCTGATTCATGGGTTCACTGGCTAGTTTCAACAGGAAAGAGAAAGTGGATAATTAGTATTAATGGATATATCAGTTTTATGATTATCCTTTGACTTAGTACATTACCAGTTTACATTACCAATCAAATTACCAGTGATGACTGGAAATAGTATTTTGAATATAATTTCACTGCCATTACACAACCCCAACATTTCCTTTGGCCTGAAAACCCTGGCCACTTTATGCATTTTTAGTTTGCCCATGCAGGAGGAGGTTCAACTAGAAATGGATGGGCTTCTAGAATTAGCCTTTGTAAGTGCTCTAAACTAAACATTTACCCTATTTTTTTTAAGAAGTGCCCTTAGGCTAGAACAGTTTTTCCAAAAAAGGTTTTACATAGCCTACGGTTTTAGACTTATCTGGACCCACTGATGGGATTTTGATGTATTTGCGAGGGCAGCAATCTTTCACTGGCCTGACCTTCCTTGGGATCTAGCCTATTTGCATCCCCAGCCTTCCTTTTGGCCTAAAATCAATTCTGATTATGTTATAATAGCATTTTCACTTGTTTAACCCATTTTTACAACATCTTAATCTTATGTTTTGCTCTGGTAGTCATTTATACAACTTCAAAAAGAGTAAACTACCAAATTTTTCAAACCACTACGTGAAAAAAGTTAACAGCAGCCATAAAAAGAGAAACGTCACTGGGAAAAGGTATAATACTTCATTAAAAACTTCATTAAAAATTCACTTCATTAATTTTTTTATTAAAAACTGCATTATATTAGGTATAATACTTCATTAAAAGGTATTAAAACATATTGAATAGGTATTAAAGCTTTATGCTAGGATTCCCAAGCTAGCTTTGCAACACTCCTAAGGATCCAGAGGGACAAGTAATATAGCAAAGTAGGTCTTTCATCAATCTCTTGCTTTATCTTTCAAGATTTAGCTACAGGAAGAGTTCTAGGCAAACTACAGCTTCTACAAAAGTGCGTCTCCCATGACATAGGACATACACCACCATTGATTCTACCTTCAACTTGACAAGAAAAATTATTGTGATTCTTTGTACTCATAATCTATTACCATCAATAGTCGCTCATTCTTAAGATCTTCATTAGGCATGTCGCCAAACTAGGATGGTCCCATTCTAAAACTATGTTTATCTATTCCAGTCGATGTAAAACAAATCCTTAGGAGTAATCTAAACCACTCTTAGCAAATCTATGCAAGAGATTTTATGCTGTGCGAATAAGAATTGAAATAAGTGCTTGAGGGAAACTTTTTTTAGCTTAGCGTCGGGCCAGTAAAACTAATGACCTCATGTACCTCTTAGTTCAGACTGCTTCAGGTGCCACTTAGTCTGAGTTACTAATGAGTTAATTATCTCAGTTATTTATAGCTTTCAGCAACTTCATATTAACATCTTTCAATTTTTCAACTTTTTCTTGACTTCTTGTTAAAGCTTCACTTAAAAACTCCATTTGCTCTTCACCTTCTAAATCTTTCATCAACCTCATATTGTCATCTTCCAATTTTTTAACTTCTTCTTCACTTGTTGACAAAGCTTTGAATAAAGCAGATGCTAGCTTACTTGGTAGTTTACCTTTTACCTTGAGCTGTTCCAGCTGTGAAAATAAAGCTTCAATTTCAGATTCAGAAACATAGTTATTCATAAATGAATCTTGGTTACAACTTGGTAGCTTACCTTTTACCTTGAGCTGTTCCAGCTGTGACAATAAAGCTTTAATTTCAGATTCAGAAACATAGTTATTCATAAATGAATCTTGGTTACGATCTTCAAATTTGTCAAAACTTTGGTGATCTTCTCTCATTGCTTAATGTTTCGAAACTGACAACAGATATTCAAAGCCAATTTATTTATGGAGTCAATGACGTAAGTATCCATATTTAGAGTTAATGACGTAAAGTATCCTTATCATGTCATATTTTCTAGAGTATGATGTCATACCACTGCGAATCAGCCCATGCTGCTATGAATAAATTATATATGGTTAGGTGTCTTACCATTTTGTAAATACCACCCTAACTTATTGGCCATTTAATGACTAGACACTGCATTTTTATAACTAGACTGTTATACTTGCAGAATTGCAGCAGTCTGTAGCCATTACAGTTTTCTTCTATTCCAAATTTACCTAGGTTAGTATACCATCTATCCTTATTTGTGCCAACCTGTGCGTTAAAAGCTCCACAGATGCTTGTTTAACAATAGGCGCGGATTAATCTGTCTTTTTAGGGTTGTATTCTTGAAGATTCACAATTATTAACCTAAATTTATCTTGACTACCGTGACAAAAGACCAGATAAGTGGGCTTTCCGCGCAAATTCTTTCCAATTTGCATAATTTTCACGGGCCATAGGAGGTAGTTCTTGAATTTAGCTAGTGTAACATCAAACTGCTTCAAACCCTGCATAATTAACAGTATCTTATTATTAGAAGTCGATAAAAAGAGCATAAAGACTTATCTTTAAGTGAGGGCCGAGCCTCACTAATGCATCCAAGTGGATTCTTATCCAACCTGTGTAAAGTCGGCCTAAAAGACTTTTCTGCGCATTACTGAGCAGTGCTGAGCTACAATTTGCCAATTCCACCACATTGCAACGACATTTTTTCCGTTCAAGTCGATTAGAAAGAAAAAAAATTCTAAGGAGGGAAGGGTGTTACGCCCTGTTTTGAATTGTTGCACTCCAGGACCTCGTAAGCAAAATAGCTTATAGCAGTAAGTTTCAATCAGCTCAGATTTTTCTCACAATCTAATTGAAATGAAACAAATAATTTTCTGCACTGGTCCTCTCTTAGGCTGTTCACCAAACAAATCAAAACGCATATATTGAGTCCATTTTGGAGAGGACTGACTTGCTCTTTCACTGTTTTTTTTTCTGTGCTTAAGAGTCCTATTAAACAACGAACAAGTTGGCGTAAGTTCAGACCATATTAAAAATAATTGTTGCCATCGGGGTTCCTCAGCTACAGAGCTAGGAGTCATGAGTTAATGCAAATTTTACCCATATTAAGGCCCCTCCCTTTCAAATATATCCTGTGGTATACTTAGGCTAAAAAACCAAACTAAGAATTTTGAAAATATTGAACTAATTCAAAAAGTACTTTTTTTAGTTCATTTTAAAACTATAGCCCATTGAAATGTTGCAAGGTAGATAGCCATTTTTTCACTCTCGAGGAACAATCAAAACCTATCCCAAATATTAACAAATGAGATTTCCAAGCAATTCAAAAACAAAGCTTTTGGATATTTTTAAACATAATTTACAGAAAAACCAATGTTTATCAGTTTTTTTTTTGCAGTTGGCTCACCTTGGCCCAAAGACATATAGTGACCAAAGAATACCATAGACAAAGTAGTGAACCTCTATCCAACCGAATCTGTACTTTATCTTTCGAAATTTTTAAAGGTCTTCAAAGACCTTCGAAATTTCAAAGGTCTTGTAACATACATTACATTTAAACGGTTTCTCCACTCTTTGGTGTCTATTCAAAGTTGGTGCTTGAGAAAAGGTCTTGTCACACACTCATTGGAGCTGATTTGAAAACGTACACTCGAGAAAAGGTCTTGTCACATATGTCACAAATATAGGTTTCTAACCTGTCTTCAATGCCTCTTCAAATGTGCTGCTTGAGAAAAGGTCTTATCACATACATCAGATTTAAATTGTTCCTCACCTGTGTGCAGTCTTTGATGTGTGTTTAAAGCTGCTGCTTGAGAATAGGTCTTGTCACATACATCCAATTTGTACGGTTTCTCAACAGTATGCTCTCTTTGATGTCAGTTCAAAAAATTCACTGGAAAAAAGTCCTGTCATGTAAATCACATTTAATGATTTCACCCTGTATGCAGTTTTCGGTGCCTCTTCAAATGTCCTGCTAGAGAAAAAGTCTTTTCACATAAATCACATTTAAACGGTTTCTCACCTGTATGCAATCTATGATGTGCCTTTAAAGATGCTGCTTGAGAATAGGTTTTGTCACAAACATTACACTTAAACAGTCCCTCACCAGTATGCAGTCTTTGGTGTGTGTTTAAAGCTGCTGCTTGAGAAAAGTTCTTGTCGCATATATGACATTTAAATGGTTTCTCACCCGTATGCACTCTTTGGTGCAGGTTCAAAACGTCCGCTCGAGAAAAGGATTTGTTACATACGTCACATTTAAATGGTTTCTCACCGGTATGTACTCTTTGATGTGTATCTAAGGCTACTGCTTGAGAAAATGTCTTGTCACATACATCGCACTTAAACGGTTTCTTACCTGTATGCACTCGTCGATGCGTGTTCAAACTTGCTGCGTAAGAAAAGGTTTTTTCACATATTTCACATTTATACGGTTTCTCACCTGTATGCACTCTTTGGTGCTGGTTCAAAACGTACGATCGAGAGAAGCTCTTGTCACATACATCACATTTAAACGGTTTTTCACCTGTATGCACTTCTTGGTGGCGGTTCAAAACATGCGGTAGAGAAAACATCTTGGGACAGTTTGGTATTTCATTATTCACAACAAGCTCGGCATCTCTCCCATCTTCGTCTCCTTCTGATTTAGAGGGCTTAAGCAACGATGATATTTTATTTAACTATGGAATTGATCCGACAATAGAAATTCAACGTGAATTGCTCAAGGTTGATGTAGGGATAATGAATAAGGTTAACGATTTATATTTTGAATGCATAGACATTGACATTACTGAAAACATTGATGATGAAATTGAAGGGTATCAAAGTATTGTTGACATCAAGACTGCAAATCGATTATTATCTGCTAATTCAAAGGCTTTAGAGCATTTCACAAAAGCCTCACTGTGTTCCTTATCACAATCCAGAAAATGTCACCGCATAGACGATTTTATTCCGGAGCTATTTGGCTTGGACATAATAAACAATTTAATTGACTTGAAATGTCGAAAATACATGAACGAAGAAAAATATTCGGAAATATGGAAATGGAGATTGATTCAGTTTAAGGTTGACAATTTAATTCTTTTATCAAAAATTAAGAACTCAATTTCCTCATCACTCACTCGAGAACTTTTTACATCGCTTGAAAATTTATCAGAAATTTCAAAAATTGATTATGACAAAAAACAGTACAAAGAATTTATTAATGCTTCCCCTGAAATGAAAAAATATTTTAGTAAAGATTTATCGAAAATTTCAAAATTTGATATTGATGAAAAACAATACAAAGAACTTATTGATGCTTTCCCCGAAAGAAATATTTTTTTCAGTTTCTACCAGGATGCATTTAAAATTAACTTTCTTCTCACTTACTCGGATCTAGAATGGGAATGGCACAGGATAGTCAAAGATGCCGTAGATAATGGGCTAGAAAGAGATCAATATGAAAATATTAAATTCGCAGACTTTCAATTAATGGATAGAATGAACTTAGCGAAAGAATACTACAAACTCGTTATTTTGAGTTTTGATAAAAAATGGTCTAAAAAAAGTGAAGATGATCTCATCGATCTGATTTCAGGAACTTCATTATTTAAAATAGAAAACATGCAAACAAATCTCATGAGACCGTTCGTCCCAAAACCAGATTGCATAAATTCTATTTTTCAACAATATGAAAAATTGCAAGTCTATCAACTATATTTTGTCATTCGCTTGTATCATAAAGTAAATAATAAATACCCTGATTCTATCCAATCACTCGTTTCTAAATATCTGAAGGAAATCCCGATCAGTGAATTCACAAATAAGCCATTTGAATTTGACCAAGATAGTCTCAAAATTAAAGGGTTCAAAAATGACTCAAATGACTTGCTATCTTTGCAATTCTATTGAACTATCCATTTGATCTTATGAAAGATAATTTGACTAACTTCAGATAATTGTGAGAAAGCAACCAATGGGATTCAAGCGTCCACTAGCACATGCATGGAGTGTTAAATTTTCAAATTTGAATATTTTATATATTTCGATTTTATTCCTATTGATAATCATTTTTTTAATCTGGTGGATATTGATAGAAGATGTGCCTTTAGATGTGAACAACGACCTTACATTAATTCGGATCCAAAATATAAAAGACGAGGAAAACGCTTGGTTCCATCTCAGCAAAGCCATTATATCACTAGAGCTTCCAAACGATATGGATTACATTTCTGATGTCGAAGATGTCGAGGGCTGGAAAAACGAAGAAATTTTAGAATTTTATGGACTTGATCTATCGGTCGAAATTGAGCGCCAGTTACTTGAAATAGACAATGGAAAAATTAATGCTATAAATGACTTGTATTACGCATGTGTTAACGATGAAGGAAATATTATTGATATCTCTACAGCAAATCAGTTGTTAACGATTAATGGTAAAGCCTTAAAGCATCTTTTGAAAGCCAGTGAATGTCGCTTTTCGCAATCCAGAAAACGTTACAGTCAACATGATGTCTCTCCAGAATTATCTTGCATGACAACATTGGAAAATTTAATTGACTTACACTGTCAAAAATTTATTTTAGATAAAAAATACTCTGAAAATTGGCAAATCTTGAAACAGAGGATTATCAAACCTATAGACGTCAAGCCCATCGATCTTTAGAGATGTCTGTGTCCTTTGCTGATGAGCCTGAATCAGGCCCGGGAACTTGGCATCGCATCAGTGGAGGGTGGAACTTGCGTTGGCTAGGATTGCCGAGTCCCTTGAGTAATGAAAAACAGATTTGGATTCGTTTGAACAATAACACATCTGAGAGAAAAAATGATCCGATTTTGTATCGCGAAGGTGTTATCTACCCGGCCTTTCCAGCGCAATACCCTCAATATTATGCCTATGAAGGAAGTAGTGATCAAAATGCAGGTGCCGGACTCATTCAAACTTATGATGTGACATCTGTCTTATCTATAGGAGAAGCCCAAGCGGTACGTTTGGTCCCCTACACGAATGTTTTAGATGATGCCCTGAGTGGCAGGCCAACTGGTTATTACACCCCTTTTTGGCGATTCAATTCTTGTATCGATAATTTTAGGCTTTATATGGGGCCCAGTGACCCCAATCAATATTCAGAAGAAGAATTTGTCTATTTTAAATCAGATTCAAATCCTTATTCAGATGCGATTTCAGATCGAAATATTTATGGGGCGATGCGTTATAACGTGACGAATAAAGACTATCATGAAGTTGACAACAGCAATGAGCCGATCTGGGTGATTGATCCGAAATTTACTGAAAGTTCTCGCTTATTGTCGATTGGCAGCCGCATCTATTATCCACCTGATTCAAATAACAATTTCCCTTATGTACGGCTATCAGCTTCATTGGGAGAAGATAATATCCTGTCTTATATCTCTCCTGCTCCAGATAATGAACAAGATTTTTTTTACGAATCCCCTCGGCTTGATCCGACTTTTCGAATTAATTTGCAATACCTGGCCAGACGCCCTAAATTTAATGGGGATCCTGATGATCTTGGAAGCCCTTTAGGTTATCTAGGGCATCAGAAATCAGATGATGAATTGCATGATCAATTTACTAATCTCCCTTGGATCAAAGAAGTTTCCACGCGTTTTATTCCAGCTTCAGGCGCTGAGCTAATCAAATGGGAGAGAGAATAATCTGTTTTTTTGGCAGTGAAATCACAGCCCTATGATTGACCAAAAAATTAGCACTATCTATCGTATTTGATCAAGCATTTTATCGTGCCGCCTGCCCAGTAACCCAAGAGCGGTGAGACAGCCCACAAGTGCTAAAAACATATCCCATTGCGTGTCCCAGGAATCTCCTTGAGTGCCGAGAAATGATTCGGCGGCTTCTTCTGAGATGAGCGCGGCTGCCCATTCAATGAGCTCGTAGCTGGCGCTGATAGCCAGGCAGATAGAAATCACAATAAAAGTGAACCACTTGCCAGTTTTAAGAGGAGAGGTTCTCAAAAGAAGTTCGCGAGCCAAAATGGCGGGAACGAACCCTTGTGCAAGATGCCCGATTCGGTCATAGGGGTTTCTTGAGAGATCGAAAAGATCTTGTAACCAATAACCCAATGGCACACGTGCATAGGTGTAATGTCCTCCTAGAATCAAAATCAGAGAAAAAATAAAAATCGAGCGATAAGCCAAAGAGGTCAAAGCAAACCGGTGATACGTGAGTAGCAAAATAGGAAGAGCGATCAAAACAGGAGCGACTTCCAAAAACCAAGTCAGGCGATCATAAGGATAGATTCCCGAGATGACCAGAGCCGAAAGCAGGATAATTAAAAAAAATATAAGTTCGTTTTTTGATGACATTTTTTGATTGGTTTTAATTTTTAGTATATCTTTTCATAATGCCTGATTATTTTGATGGCTCAGATCGTTCTTGCCGTTGTTGAAATGTCGTGTTTCCACCATGTATCATCTCCTTAGAGACAATTTTTTCTTGCTCGACGTCATAAATGTAATAGCTCCCAAGTACTCGCCCCCACCAAATATTGATATAAAGAAGTTTTTCATTTATCCAACTGACATGCAAAATTTCTGTCTAATGGCAATATATCATGCCTACCCTGCTCTATCATGTTGTTTTATTGGAAGTCATACTTTAGGCAGGAGAGCCATTTAACCAACTTCAAATTTATCTTCGATGGACGATATGACCTGCTTTTAGGTCCTAGGTAACGGGTGTTATAGCATAGTATGGCACAAGATAAAGCATAGTATGGCACAAGATAAAGCATAGTATGGCACAAGATAAAGCATAGTATGGCACAAGATAGAGCATAGTATGGCAAAAGACAAAGCATAGTACGGCACAAGATAAAACATAGTATGGCACAAGATAAAGCAAAGTATGGCACAAGATAAAACATAGTATGGCACAAGGTAGAGCATAGTATGGCACAAGATAGAGCATAGTATGGCACAGGGTAGAGCATAGTATGGCACAAGATAAAACATAGTATGGCACAAGATAAAGCATAGTATGGCACAAGATAGAGCATAGTATGGCACAAGATAAAGCATAGTATGGCACAAGATAGAGCATAGTATGGCAAAAGACAAAGCATAGTATGGCACAAGACATAGTATGGCACAAGATAAAGCATAGCATGGCACAAGACAAAGCATAATATGGCACAGGATAAAACATAGTATGGCACAAGATAAAGGGCAGGCAAAGCGGTTTAAGTTCCAAATCCTTACATTTAGAAGCTCCTTTACTAGAAAAACTCAAACCTTTCAACATCGACGTCTAAGCATCGTATCCAAGTTTGATTTTCACGGTGGTAAAAATATTGCGAGAGTTAGGGAAGATTCAGAGGAAAAAAAGATTTCGCTGCAAGACAAAGTAAGCTATTAATGTTAGTTTACTGCGTCTCTTCTTTTCCTTCCTTTGTGCTTTCCGTTTCTGGACCATAGCCTTTAAAAGTTGCTAACATGGTCATAGATTTTTTCCTTTTCAGCTTGATTACTTTTATCTATGTGGACTATAGTGCTCAAAAACCCCCTACTGATAAAGTTGGCAGGGATAACGTTTAAAAGGTTCTGAAGACCTTGTTTCCGTAATGGTCCGTGTAAACTTGCTAAAAAGAAAAAGTTATGAAGGAAAGAAACAGATTTGCATTCAAAGAAGTGAATACTGAAGAGAATACCCTTGAGTGTACAAATATGTGACATTGAAATATTGGCATGAAACAAAGAATCGAGAAATAAACTCTAGGTGTGTTCAATGAGACATAGATGAAGTCACAAACGCAAAGAAAAACTTGTCTGACCAAAACAGTCTCCCACAAAGCAAAGAAAGGATAAGTTCTACATAATGTCAAACAGGCAAAGTGCTGAAATTGTTGGTTATCGAAGAACGTTTTAATATAAAAAGACTAAGAGAAACTGTTAAATAGAAATTCTTAAGACCATAACAACTGAACAGTATGCGAAATTAAAAAGAACGCCTTGACACGGTGATTCTGAGTGAGACAAATCCTCCCAGAGGGTAGAACACTTGGAGAGAGAGGGTGAGAGAGAGAATACTCGTTCCTTTCACCTGAGCTTTTAGGACCATCCATCACACCAAATAGTGCAATGGTTCATCTTATATGGTATCCACATTTAAAGCAATGTTACTTTAGGAATTGCGGTAGAAATAGTACGTAACTTTGAAAAACAAATATAACAATAACTTTGAATGTAACTTTCACATGTTGGAATACCATGATTGAACCAAGAATATAAGTAGAATCGTGATTAAAAATATCAATGTTTTTACGCATTGTTATTACTTGGGTTGGTGGGCTTCATACACTAAGCGGCGGATCTTAATGAGAACAAGAGGAAGGATGCAGGGTTTTTAAAGATTAACATGAAGGATTGCAGATATTCAAGACATATTTGGGCAAAGAAGCTATAAAAAGACGATAAAGAAATGGAAAATATGTTAACATCAGGACTCGAACCCATGACCCGCGCTCAATTATTCTAAGTGAAGAAATCATTTCAAATTTTGACAGGTTATCTATATCAACAACAAAAATGAACTGAATGAAGATATTATCAAACGTCTGATATTTATTACATTGTGGCATACAGGAAACAAAACAGATATTTCAGCAGTTGCTGAGAAAATCGCTACTTGCAAAGCCACACTGTGCAATAAATAAATGGTGCTGGCAAAAGCTTGCACTCGGCCTACTTTGTCTTTATCACGAACAATTCTGTGTACAGTTTTACGGCCCAATATGAGCATTTAAAAGCTGTGTGCCTCCGTTCCCCTATACAAGTGCCATCCCTGAATCCGACAGCTGCTTTACTGGAAGAACTTACAAACTTTCCCTTCGCAAATGACAATACTACAATAGCCATTCTAGGCTAGGAAACTCCATTGCATATGATTGAACTACAGTAAAAATCACAGGCTGGCTCATTGCCCAAATTATGAAAACATAAATCCCTAACGTCTTGTGCGATGTCGGGTTGCAAACGCTCACGAAGGTGAAGAGGACAGGCGGGCTCCACCCCCTGAGAGAATTCATTAGCGTATTCCGCCCGACCTGACATTCTTATCGGCATAAACATTTTTTACTTTAATTTATCATAATGCGTCGGAAACCAAAACCTCGGACCCATTGGGTGACTACGGGATGACTCTTGCCGTATGTCCATGCCTATGTGCATTGAAATATTCCTGAAAACTGCCCTCCATGAGATATAACCTCAGAACTGCGCAAAAATTATATCTTTATGACAATTTACTTGTTCCAGCTAGAATTTAGACTATAAATTACCACTTTTGGTTGAATTTGGCCACCTCTAAGATTTTTGTATTGATATAACTAAATATAATATAAAATTGAATGGATGCTACTTTTAGGATTATTTCCGGAATGATGAAACTTGTGACCTGTTGTTCCCTTTGACATTTTGGAAATCCAAACCACCCCACCTCTCTTCGAGGGCCAGCTTCGTGAGCGCTTGCAAAGAGGAACGACATAGGAAAATTTGGTGTGCTCAGTTGTAATACATCGAGTTGTAAATTGTGCCTTAACTTGGGCGAACGAGACCAGAGGATCGTTCATCCAGTATAGAGGAACATTTAATGTCATAAATTGAATTGGAAGTGAAAGCGAAGGAGAGGAAGAGGCTTAAGATGATGAAACCATTAAAAATGTTACCAATATGAATGTTGTGAGTGTCAGTCGAATAAATACTATGTAAGGCAGTGTTCAGCAAGAAAAGCAAAGCAGCAAGTTCAGCTGTGTCGTACGCCCACCTCGGGGCACTAATTTAATATTTGTAGTAATAAGATAGGAGAACAAACTCACCAAATACGCCATTCTTTTGATTGGCGAACAGCAGTACTGTTTTCTTCTTCATACTCTCAACGTTTCTTACATACGTGTGTTTTTACCATGAACAAGATACAAATCAAAAGAGTTACTTTTATTCATCAAAAGTGCCGATCTATTGTTGATTTAATAAGACGTGTCTTTGAGACGTTTCTAATAACGTCATAGTCTGTCACTGCAACCTTCTTGCTCTGCTCTTCGCTCGTTAAAGTTCATGTTGATTCAGTAGGGCTCTGCTCCTACATAATGAGATTTTTGTTATCCAACTAATTTGGCTAATAGTCTGCCTTCTACTATAACCTTTAAACCTCTGCCATACCTTGGTACAACAAACTAAAGAAGTTGCGTTATTATGTGGCCTTATATTTCTTAAGCGTTTGCGAGCCCGTAGCCAGCACTTCAGGTTTGGGGGGGCAAGGCTACATTTTGGGGGGGCATCCGATTTTACATCCTACTGAAACCACCTTGAACAATGGGGTGACTAGAAATTCGACTAAGCTATTTTCTTATGAAAAGACAATCGTAAGATGATATTAGTCTTATTTATGGGTTTGAAAATTAACGAAAAATTCCTATCCCTTGAACACCAATTTAACCACTGCTTGCCTTTTGAGTTTTCCGTAAAGGGCTAGGTTTCTGTAATCCTACAAACATAGGGAGAGACTACCAGTTGAATTATTTGCATTTATTTTATTGATATATGCTAGATATGCTGTAATTTAATAATTTTTGTTCGTCAAATGCTCTTCAACGGCGGATTATGATTAAAGGTCCAAACGAAATTTCCGCGCCCCCGATGAGTTAAGTGAGAATACTTTCTTGAATTATGTCCTGCTTGATACCCTTCTTTAGCCATTTGATCGTACAACCTACATATCGCTCCCAGCAGCGACATTTGTAGTGGTAAACTATGATATATATTTGGAGGGAAGGAAGTGTGTTCTTTTGACCAGGAGGTATTTTGGGTTGCTGTTAGCGCCATGTGGGGACCACTTGAACCGTAATGCATTTCGGTAACGCAATTGATTTCCTCTTGTAAAGTTCGGATAGTCGTCCTTACCATGCTAGTCGCAGATGCCTTGGAATAATCTCGAGCCATAAACTGGGGCGTTATCTAGACTGGCAATTTTTAGAAGCAAATGCACGACAGATGATAGTATATTCTAAAGGAATAATTTTCAAATCATGCTGTTTGCATTTGTTATAAAGAAGCCGAGTATCCTACAAACAAGAAATACTATGGTGACAACTACACCGACAAACTATAGGGAGAACACCAAGAAGGAAACTACAATTATGAAAACGTTTCGTCTTCGTCAGGTACAAGGCCTCCAGTGTACAAGGACTTGACAAAGTCTTACAGAAAAGACGAAACGTTGTCATAATTGTAGTTCCCTTCTTGGCGTTCTGCCGACAACAAGATATGCTTTGGTAAGCCAAGATACTCGGGGCTATGATCATAAATTTCGACAAAATGAATAAAATCCATGTACTTACTTTAAGGGTAGAACAGCCTTTGGTTGCTTCTTAAGTATCTTGTTTAATGCTAGTAGTCCCAAATATTTCACTGTTAAAAAAGAAAGAAAATGTCGATACATTGTCCCAAATTTAATAGCTGATAAATATTTCCGAGATGTTTCGGAGTTCGATATCACAAAGCTCTCCAAACCTCCGTTATCCAGTCTTCACTTAAGCTTTATTGACTAAAACCACGGACTTTCTCAATTTCAAACTTTACCTTTTCCATATGTCTCCACTAAATTTAGCTAACTACACAAAGAAAGCCCTCATTTGTGTAAATTAATATATCCTTCCTAGCTCCTTCCCTTTGCACTTTTAATTACCCTTTGGAGAAGCTAGTTCTTCTGTGTTGTTTAGAAAACTTAATACCATTTTAGCGTGACCGACTAAATCAGTTTCGTCACGTTTTCATGTACCTATGAGACTCCGATGGCTGGGGCATGTCCATTGCATATCAGACGGAAGGCTCCCCAACGACCTGTTATATGGTGAACTAGTCTTTGGGAAGAGAGTGCATGGGCATCCTTAACTTCCTTTCAAAACGTCTGTAAATAAGACATTAAATCTGAAGATATCAACGTTAAAAATGGCAAGAGCTCGCAGCTGGGCGGGGCAAGCGGACGAAAAAAAGACTGGATGTTTCAGTTCAAAGCAGCGGCAGGTTGCTAATTACGAACTGAGACAGAGAAAGAACAGGCAGCTGATAACTCCTCAGAATACACGGCTCAGATGCAATGTGTGCACATGAGACTGTCACTTCCACATCGGCCTGTACAGTCAGAGCAGGTGGTGTTAGAGTACTAATCAAAGCTAAGTGTTTGCGTGCGCAGATCCATGATCTGTGCCCATGATGATGAAAATGCTAGGAGTAGAATTGGAAGCTCAGTATAAAAATAAGTCACAAAAGTGTTCAAATTATGTTACTTTTGCCTGATATTGACATTTATTATACATTGAAATAATCTGATGTGTCCCAATAAGCCAGTACTTACAGTTTTGATCAGGATCTTCAATAAGCAGCTTCAGCTTGGACCTCGAATCTTTTGCAACTGTGTGAATATGTTTTGCTTTAAATAAAGAGATGATATTAAGGCAGTATGCCACGTGGATAAGAACCATAGCTATATTAGGAAGGCAATGGATGTACCAGTGCAAGGAAGAAGACGTCGAAAAGAAGATTCTCCTACGAGATCGCGTTCAAATGGAGAGGAAGAAATTCTTGGAATAGAAAAATGCCTGAGACTTGCAGCTAAAGAGGAGATTTACGTAGGTGACTTGCCCCTTTGTAGGGTCTAATGATAGCTTGAAGAAAATTTAGAAAAAGAAGAACACTTTCTAGTCCGTTCCTTAAGATTTTGCATCTATCGTTGCTTTTATATCCTAGTGAGGTCTCGATCAAAAGACTCTCAAATAGGTGTCTCTGATTTCCGTGTCAGTCATTTTGATCAATACCTCTCCCTATCATACACCAGGTGAGTTTTTCAGTTACATGGTACCCTGGCTATGAAATACACATTTTCTTTCTTCTTTCAAAGCTGATGCACAATTAAAGTAGTACCAGCATTTACAAGATACTCTTTGCGCAAAGTGTAAATGTTTTACTAAAGGCTATCAGATATTATCAGCTCCGATTCCTCCCTTTCAAACTGAAATTTGCTGAAATCTAATGGCCACCTCATCAGGTAATATTTCAATCCTCTGCAGAAGAAGGTACGACAATGACAATGTCTTTGCGCTGTCAATCAGCTTTTCATATGATCCCAAATCTAAGTATTATCAAGATCTATTCAGTACCGTATAAACGTATCCTCCTCAGAGCAAACTTAGTGCTGATAGATTCGGTCAGAGCAAAAGATAGGCTGGTATAACTAAAAATCTGAAAGACCTTTCTGATATCAAAAGCTACTAGGTTGCTATCTAACACCGTAAAACTGACGCTTTCTACTAGTGGAGGAACTTTAGGCACCAAATGTCTACCTGATAGTATGGTTGACAGGCTAATGTGGTGCCCAAACCTACCTGGAATTGAAAGCTATCTGATGTCTTGAACTAAGTCCTTAATTCAATGTGCTTCCAGGATTGCGATTATCTCCTTACAGAATAATGTTTGATATACGTCATCACTCCCACCTAAACTACAGCTATCTTCTTTCATTCATATTGCACATTGGCAATACTGATATTTTCCTCATGGCATACGGTTATGTCTATGGTCTTCCTTTTGCTTCAGGATATAAAATAGTAGTGCCTCCTTTATGTCGAAATAGAACAACTCCAGGTCCGCCGCTGTCCCCTAAATACCTCTCCATCTTTCCATTTTAACTGTTCTTACTCTCTTCTTTTCGTAAAGGCAGACAAAGTTAACGTATATATAGAGAGATCAGGCAACTTGTATGACATACGATAAAGTCTGTGAGACACAGATAGTGGTGATAAATGGTGGTAGGCTAGAGCCAATAGGCATAGAGCAAGATGTACAAAGTAAGATCATGTGGCAAAACCTGACTCGGCGCACTATGTCTATCTAGAAGACGAAAAGGCGTACTAGAGAGCGAGAGAATGCAGACTTAAAAGGCATAGGGTAATGCTGAAGGACTACGAGTCTAACGCAAGCCCAATCAATCCTGTGATAGGTCACCAGCACTATTTTCCCAAAGGGGTACAGGTCAGCACCAGGTTTGAATAGTCATAGGAGCTTTTGGACGAAGAAAGAATAGTTAAATTGACAATGATGGGATGACAATCGTCTGCGACAACGCTGCAATCACCTTGTGTTTACTCAACTAACAGACAGTACTGATTTGTCCGTTGTGGGCTCATCAATGCAGCATGGAGTAATGAGACCAAATCTTAGCTAAGATGCAAGCATACTCGCTGCAAGTCAGTTCAAAATATTTAAGTAGTAAGTAATTGTTTTTATATTTATATATGTACACTTATTCTTTGTAAAGATGAAACATTTACAAATTTCTTCTCCGAAATTCTGGAAGTGTGTAAAACTCACATGATAACCACTACACTACGGAACCATCGAGAAAAATTCGCCAATAACTTGAACTACTCTTCTATAAAAGGAAAAGTGACGATGACCTAGTTGGCCAAGGAGTAGAAGTGTAATAGACGATACTTACAAGTATTGTAAGGCACTGTCGTGTTTGGTTGAAGAAAATGATTCTGTAAAAACAACTTCAAAAGATATTGAATTCGCCGGGTTCGAACCGGGTATCTTTAGTGTGTAAAACTCACGTGATCACCACTACATTAGTGAACCTTTGACAGAATCTTGATAATAAGTACAACTACTCTTATATAAAATGGAATAGTGAAGGTGAAATAGTTGTCACAAAAAGATAACATGTAACGGACCATACTTTTAAGTATTGTAAGACACTTTTGAGTTTGGTCGAAGAAAATGTTTCTGTAAAACCAACTTCAAAAGGTATTGAATCCGCCCGGGTTCGAAACGGTGATCTTGAGTGTGTAAAACTCACGGGATCGCCACTACACTAGTGAACCTTCGACAGAAACGTGAGAATAAGTACAACTACTCTTATATAAATTGAAAAGTGACGGTGAAATAGTTGTCACAAAAAGATAAAATGTAACGGAGCATACTTTTAAGTATTGTAAGATACTTTTGATGTTGGTTGAAGTAAATGTTTCTGCAGAAATAACTTCAAAATATATTGATTCCGTCCGGAATCGAACCGGGGACCTTGATTGTGTAAAACTCACGCGATAACTACTAGACTACGTTACCTGCGACAAAAATTCTCTAACAACTTCATCTAGTCTTATATAAAAGGAATAGTGATGGTGACATAGTTGACGAAGGAGTTGAAGTGTAATGGACGATATTTCCAAATATTGAAAGACACCCACGAGTTTCCTCCATGAAAGTGTTTTCGTAACAACAACGTGAAAGAATATTGAATCCGCCCAGGACCGAACCGGGGACCTTGATTGTGTAGAACTCACGTAACCACTACACTACGGAAGCTTCGAGAAAAATCTGCCAAGAAGTACAACTAGTCATATATAAAAGGAAAAGTGATGGTGACATAGTTGGAGAAGGAGTTGAAATGTAATGGACGAAACTTTCAAATTTTTTTCTGACACTATCGAGTTTTCTCTTTGAAAGTCTCTTCGAAAGAACAATGTGATTTGATCTTTATTTTGACCGTGATCGACCCGGGACCTTGAGTGTGTAAAACTAACGTGATAATCTCCACACTACGGAACTTGTGACCGAAATGTGGCATTACGTTTTACTACTCTTATATAGCAGGAAAAGTGACGGTGAGATAGTTGAGCAGGAGTTGTAGAATAATGGACCATACTTCCAAATATTGTAAGACACTATCGAGTTGACGTGAAGAAAATGGTTCTGTAACATCGATTTTCAAAAGACATTGATTCCGACCGGGATCGAACCGGGTACCTTGATTGTGGAAAGCTGACGTGACACCCCGTACACTACGGAACGTCCGACTGAAAGTAGCCCTGACGTTTAACTACTGTTTATAAAAGCAATAGTGACGGTGAGATAATTGAGGAAGGAGTTGAAGTGTAATGGACAATACTTTCACAACTTTTAAGGCACTATGGAGTTTGTGTGAGGAAAATGTTTGTGTAACGAAAATGTTAAAAAGATATTGATTCGAGGGGCATGGTTTTGATCCCCGGTGGTGATATATTTTCTATTTTGCTAGTCTCCTTCTGAAAACTAACGGGTATTGATTCTGCTCGGGATCGGACTGGGGACCTGGAGTGTGTAAAACTCACATGATAATCACTATACTCCGAAACCACTATAACACTTAACCTTAACTCTTGGAAAGGTTTACCAGTTTTTGTACAAGGAATTATCCCGTTTGCCCGCATCTTCCATGGATAGAGAAACTCTCATCCGTGTACGAGAAATCACTTCAGGGGGTAGTTGGTCTACATGGGAGGCATACGTTGGTAATACATCTACAAGTGCAGTGGCTCTATAAACACTGAAACATCCAGGGGAGCAAAGCACAGATCCTAATATATCTTCAGCAACCTAAACATAATAGGATCGCGTATGTGTATGAGATTACAACAGTAAGAAATAACACAAGGAAGGAACTATGAATCTATATGAGGAGTTGCTATTCTTACAGGTGGTGAAGGGGAATTGGGAAAGTTTCAGATTCGGCTGATCAAATGAACCTCATTTTGTGATTTTGTCCATGAAATATTTGCTAAGATAAAAGAATATAAGAATAACAAAATTTTATTAACTACTAATTTCACTTAGTGACGAAAAAGGAAAATAGCAAGATGAAAAGCGTAAGGACACAAAACCTCATTAACTGCACAAATCAAAATGGAAATTTACGAAGGACATATATAAGCCTGAGTCTCTAAATGCGATCATTAAAAACTCTCCAGAGAAATGTATTTCCATATTCTGGAAATAACACCAACAACTACCATCAAACGCAAATTTTTGAATGTCGATCCATTTTACTTTGTGTTAAAAGCCGACGTTGGACCTACGTCTATCCGACGTAGTTATTCCAACGTAAGACTTACCTGTCGGTCTCAATATGACGTCGTTTCAACGCTCGAAGTATGGCCTCGTGTCAATTTCACATACAGCGAGCCATTAACGTCGAATTAACATAAGAGATGACGTGGATGCGACGTTGATCAAACAAAGGAATGTCAGTGCAGGACTTACATTTAACTTCTTATGATGACAACATTGGTGTCAACAAATCGTTTGTTTATTTGTAGGGATTTTAACATGCGCAACGACATAACTTTGTAGAACAACGTACAAAATAGGCCCTTGACATGTGCGTAGAATAAAAAATACTTCTGTTACCACAGAGAATGATTACGGAGTGCCATACATCTTAGTCTCAAAATATCACTCAAACGTTACCTTTAACAGCCAGTGTCCAATTGCATAATCAAAGATCTGGTACCAAACCATTGGACCGCTGCCCAAAGGATGTGTTCTTGCGCAAACAGCTCCAACAGTTGGATCCCTGCTCATGAAGTCCATTAATGCCATAACGTCATCCGGTTTAAAGCGGACATCAGCGTCGGTGGTGAGAACATAGGCATGGTCCAGGTTTTCTGGGGAAAGAACAAGAGATCAATCATAGATACTTATTAACAGAACCGGTTGTATCTAATGTTTCGCAATACACATAGTTACTTTATACACGAAACATATGTTTTCTCGTCAAGCTAGATATGTCTTGCTGTTTTACCTAAAGTTTAGGTCCTAAACGATCTCTAAAAGTCTCTTAAATGTTCCTTGCAAGACAGTGTCTAGTGGGACTTCCCGCACATATGTGTCTTATAATTTGAAAAAAAAAGTTACAGAGATGTACTTTATACGAGACGATAAAGACGCGGTAAGTTTAAACCTATGTTTTAGACATTTTACATGCAGTCGACGTATCTTTGTAAAAATTCGTAATAGGTATACTGACATTGCTAAGAAATGGTATTGCCATTGTAAAGTCCTTTTGATGATCGGAGCCTCGTATTTCTTTTAGAAAACAAACTTTTATAAACTGTAATCGATTGGCCAGTATGCTATTGTAGACAGTCCACGTGATCAGTTACATTAAAGAGACCACCACGACGCAAGTAACAGTCATGCGCAATTGGAGGCAAGGGCATAGGTTCTTGCTGGGAAATTTTAAAGTGATGCGTTTTACTTTATGTGAAAAAGTGCTAGCAACATATAAAATCAACAATACAGACGTATGAAGGACGTTATCATTGTATATTGTGTAATTTCTAGCTTTCTTGGGAACTCCGATCTGCTTTTTCTCATCCTCCTCTTTGAGCTATGGAAGCCTTCTTATCTTTTAACACTTTCCAGACAATTAAGAGAAAGTGATGACTGCTTCTCGTATATTATTAAAGAAATCAAGAAATTGTGATTCAAAAGAGTTCTTAAGAAGCACTTAAATGTAAGGCATTGGTGGTGCACAGGGAGTCGACAGGATGAATTCACTTGTAAACTCAAACTGTTGTGAACGAAAACCACTTTTACGCATTAATAAACCACACGGAATCAATCTGTTGCTCTTTCAACGTTTTATGAGAACCCTATAAACAGCACATTTCTTAATTTTGGGATCCAAACTATATTGAAAGACTCTCTTACCTCTACCCCCCACCCCTCTTTGGAAAAAGAGAGTTGAAATCTTCTATGCCAATGTTCTAGATAGAATTTGGTGCCTATTATGATAGAGAAAAATTTAGTTACCTACAAAATTCTGAACTTTAAAGCCGAACTCAGTCCCATAGATGACAACGACTAGTGGGGGGAAGGGGGGCGACAATGGCGGCACCTATTGTTACATCAACAATCCTAAGCCAATGGCTTCATTGACGAATTACAGCATTTACAACGAATTGAGGAAAGGCCACGAACTAGAAGGGTTAGAGAAACTTTGAAAGACAGAACTAACACTAAAACCCAAGTCTCAAGTTTTCTCACCAGATTTGAACGAACTGGAAACTTAAACTCTGACACAAGAGGGGGACCAGTTGCTCAGTCCTTCCGTACCGCCTCCACTGGGCGCAATCCAATAGTTGTTGCAAATTGAAGAAATTATATTATATTATTGTTATGGTGGGTCGCATATGATAATGTAGGAAAGGATTCTTAGTGAAAGATTAATTCAAAATAAAGAGCTTCATTAAGGTATTGATTGATAAATTCTAAATCGAAAAAATACTTCCTTAATATTTCTATCTAATTATATGCTGATTGGTTGTTACGGTTGATTCAGAGCAGGACCGGCTTAAGCTGGTGGGAGGCCTGCGGCCCACTTGAAAATGAGGCCAGCCTTCCAATCCCTCCTATTGCATGCACTAAAGTATGTTGAGCTATATAGTTATAGGGTAAATTTAGGTAGGAAATACCGGGCGGTGGCAAATTTTCCAATTTTGTAACATGCAATCCATAAGCACGAAATGAATTGAGCCCAGGTTGACCATTGGGGGGTTACTTACATAGAGGTGTAATTCAGTAATGTTTATTTAATTTTTCATGAAAGTGTATATGACAAGTAACAAGTAGACTTGTTTAACTTCAGAGAATGGATTCAGTTACAATCATCAGAATCCAGATACTTTTGGTGATGTTCGTGCAGCGTAGCTGATGTTGCCACGTAAGTCCAACTCACGCACGACTACCAACTTAAAAATATTTAGGATAGATCTGGCGTTTTACTGATTGAAGCATGGAGCCTCAGATCAAACATTATGTTTCGTACTGATGAAAGTACGGTGTACTTATACCCCATCCTTTTCAAAGGCGCTTTACAACTGACATTTACCACGCAGCTCAAATCTGCTGTTTATAATTTCTTTTTGCTCCACTCCCTGGGGAGTTTAGACACATACAGTTCTTGCAGCGTTGTGGCTACAGTGCACTCCCCACCATACAAAGTCTACCCAGCCTTTGGAGTCCTTCAATCAAAGACCCCTGATGAGCAGTGGGCCCGACTTCGAAACTACCCTTAATAAACAGAAAAAACACCAAACCGGCTAAAAAATAAATGAAAGACAGCTGGGGCGTCCAAGGGCGACGCCCCTCAATTGAGGCTACCGGGCAGAGAAGTAAGCCATGAAGCAGGCTCAACCGCCCACTAGGACCGCCTTTCACGGATTTCGCTTTTCCGTGTACTTGTAGATACCAAAGGACACTGAGAGGACCATAGTTAGACAGTTGTATGCCCCTGTTCCTGAGCAACAGTGATGTCTAAAACCTCTACCGGTCGACATAAGCAGAATTGTAGACACTTCAACGATTATGACCATAGCTACTACACTGACATCCGAGAATAATAAAATGGATGCTGTGACTTGAGTACACCTCTAATAAAACTCTCAGCATTCCAGCTTCATCTGATAATTGTTTTCGTATCTTGCTCTTCTGATAATAGACTATGTAAAATAGTTAAATTAACCAATCGTCGATCAGGATTTGCAGTAGGCTTTTGTTTGCTTTTGTTTGTTTTTTGTTTCGTTTACCTGACAAAAGTGTGATTGAAAATAATGGCAAGTAAAGGCAAAAATAAGCAACAGCAAATAACATTGTTGAGGAAATTCTTGCCAGTTGAATCAAAAGGATTTGTAAAATGGTAAATTGCTGCTGAAACAGCTTCAACACAATAAGCAATGCAAAACATTATAAAATCACAATGTGCAAGCCATAAAATTGATTAATTTCTTTGATATTTTACTTCTTTCCTTAATTGAACCCTTGATGTATTATTAGTGCTTTATCATGAACTCAATGCACAAGTGGTTCATTACAGCAAACAGTGTACAAAATTACATCTGTTCCTAAAATTTCAATCAAGTCCCCCTTCCCCTTACTCCTGATATCATTTTACAATCCCCTTTTTCAGCGCAGAATTTATTTCCCTGACATAAATTGTCCAAATGTCATCTGATATAGGAACAGTGAACATATCCTGATGCCCGAACATTGTGTACAATATCATTTTGTCATGGATCGTGGGTCATTTGTCTTTTGAAGAGTTTTACAGTTATAAAAGGCTTTGCAAATCTCCAATAAACCACATACTTTTCACTCTTTCATGCTTACTCACTCATGCATATGACGGAGAAGATATATTTGACAATTATACTCCGCAATGTGGTCAAGGGAGTTTTGTTGTTCTCTTTCACCCTTGTCTTACAAGAGTACAGTCTGTACAGCAAATAACCAAACGACAACGTAGATCTGAACTCAAACCTTATTCCACAAAGCCATTTCTAATAACAAATTCTGGTACGAGTAAACTTTATTTATCTTTATCTTAATACATTTTATGAATTTATATTTTGGAAGCATTTTACTTTTTAAGATTTCAGTTCTGTCACATTTTAGTTTCTTATCTTGTTGCTAATTTATCGCATTTAATGCAAGCAATTCTATTCATGCGGCCACTCTGTAAAAAGCTTACCTCTCTCTGTATTTTCCAGTCTGTCAAAACTTAACCATTCCATCGCTAGAGGATATGCTTCCAGTAAAATATCATGGTGAATATAAAAACTACCTTCTGTTTCATTATAAACTACAAGAAAAGGGAAAACATCCACTTACAACACAAGGTAAAAATAACATAAACACAAACCAAATAAAAGACAATAAGAATTCATCTTCATTGCAATGCTGTCATCTAATACACCAGTGACACCAATACTACTGGATACCAAATCAATGTTAGCTTACATTCTCATTGATACCGAACTTGAAATAAATACCCTAATACCACAAATAAAAACCCATCCTTGGAATAAAACCCCCTCCTGTTTCACCTAGAAGCTAAAAAGTCCACCTCACTACACAGACACAGACACAGACACACACACATGGCGGAAAATGAAATCAGCTCTTTGTCTATCATAAAGGCTAAAAAAATTGTTAATTAAAAAACAATAATGAAATATTAAGCCATGGAAATATAGAGAACGGTGGGAATCTTCATCTGAAAAATTATTTGCAATAAAATCTTTAAATCGTCTTCTTTTAACAACCCAGCGTCAAAAATTTGCCTCTCTTTCTAGCCATACTTTATTAATCAGGGTATTTATTCAAGTCATAGCTGTAACACCTTTTTGAATTGTACCTATAAGGTAAATTGGGAGCAAAGGAGAAGTTGCTGTTACTTTCTTTTCCATAAAAACCTCTCAGGTCTTTCGTAAGCCAAGAAACTAAATTAATGCAAAGTGAGGTTATTACAAAAATCTATTTCGGATCGATAAGGATAGCTTTAAACAAGTGCAATTAAAGGCATTCAAATACAAACAAAGGTTGAAAATAAGGAACACCAAGTAACTTTTAAGACCTTTCAAACTTTGGATACTTTTTGCCAGGGGGTTGTATGTAATACTTTAAGAGAGTAAACATGAACAGACCCATCAACTGTAAACAAACAAACAAGAACCCGAGTAAGGTCTATTTAGTGCTAGTGATGTAAGAGCAGTAGCAGTAGACACATGAGGCATCCTGGATTAGTTATTTACATTGCAGATCATGTTTTGTTGGTCATCCTTTAAAGATGGGCCTATTTACTGACAAAAACATTCAAATGCTTGAAAGAATGAATACCAAGTAATTTGCATGTGTTTTTCAATTAGGGTACACTTCTCCAGAAGTCTATCTGATTTCTTAATGCCCTGAGAATAACTCAACGATTTTACTATTTACTCTCGAACATGAGTTTACTTTTGATCTGCAATTGCATAATCTACTGCTTCGGTTTACTAAGCAATCATAGATGTATCATCGAGAAGAAAGGATTTGAAATGTTAGTTTTGAAAATAACACGAAAGAAATAGAAAATAGGTTACCAAATGGGATCGAACTAACATTTCAAATCCTCTTTTCTCGATGATACTTTCTAACTTTAATGGGCTTTGGACGGATAGACGGGCCGAAGGGCAGCTCTTCCTTGATTAAGTCACATGGTGCAGATAGGCTGGTCTCCAATTGCATTGAGCTGGATGTCGATGTCCACCGGTGGACGATTGGGAACTAATGTGACGACTAGAGAAATAAGAATATGTTAACATCTGAGGTCACCTAGCTCAGTTGGTAGCGCACGCCGCGAAAACGTGGGTAACGGGTTCGATTCCCGGTGGTGACATATTTTCTATTTTTCTAGTGTTCCTTTCAAGATATAAGATACTTCTGTATTAAAGTGTAAGAACCAAGATTATGGTAAGGCAGTAATAAAAAATGTCTCAGTGCAAGATCTCATTAAACTGTTAATGACAGTTACACTTGGTAATACTGTTCACTTAGATTCCAATGCTCAAATAGCTTGTGAAATTTATCATAGTAACAATGTTAGATACTCGTATCAAATATAATAAAGCAATTATTACCCCTTGTTCGTAAGTCTCTTAAAGTCATTACTATATATTTGTGACAGTTTGCAGACTTTGAGCACTGCACACACCATGAAAGAAGCCGTTCTTGAATGCATACGAGAAGGTGAATACAAAAGCCATCACCCGCTTGAAGCAATGAGTGTGGTCATGGAAGGCCGTGGTCTGCTATCTAGAAATGAATAACATTCAAGCACTTTAAAAATAACCGGCAATGAGTTAGGTGAATATCAAAATAGGGAGAAGGGAAAAAAGTCCCCCAAAACAAACAACCATTGGAAGCGAAAAACAATACACATGCAAACAAACAAGTAAACAAAACATAAATTTTCGGGAGGTGAGAAAAGGTATAGCAATTTAGACGAACACCAATAGCTCAGGTTTATTTAGCCGGTTAAGGATATTGAAAGATGTCCTTATGGCTACCTCCGAACACTTTCTAATTAGCCCATTTGCGTCAGTATCTAAGTCGCTTAGGAATTTCTTAAAAACGGAAGGGCTCTTTTCTAGTGAATCCCAAAGTTGATATTTCCAGTATAAATACTTTCAAATTCATAATCTGATTAATTAGGTTTTTTTAAGGTTTCAGTACTTTGGGGTAACATTTGTACTCTCGTGACTAAATCAAATTTGGCTCGAAACAAACAGTAACTGTTACAGAGATAATATCTCCACAAGAAGTTATCGCTATATCGGGTCGTACCGTCTTAAATAGTCCACTTGGGTTTGCATATCCAGGAGTATCGTCAAATAACGATTTATTAGTTGATACGTTTGTTCGAAGATACCATGAAATTGTATTTAATGCTGTCGTGTCTGCAAAAACAGCAATTTTGCAGTGCTGCAGTTTTTGAGAAGGAACAAAACAACTCGCTACAGGACCTTGATGTTTTAGTTGATAAAGTGGGTACCACTAAATGCCGTACCTGGGTGTAACGAAAGCCTAAATCTTCTGTCCAAATACATCTTCTGGAATTCGTTCTTTCCTTAAACACGTAAAGTAAATCTTATCAAAACCTCAGTTCACCACGAGCTCATGATTCGTTCCTATAGCAAATTAGAATTGGAATTCAATTTTTTAAGGGAAAATTTTCTTTCAAATGGCTATCCTGAAGACGCCATGGATACCAATATCATATTAGATATTTTACAATTCTCTAAAGAAAAACGATTTGGACCTAAGAAATGTCCTTTATAGGCCTACTTAAAACGACAGTGACATGGAAAGGTTTCAGATCAAAACCAGATCAAAAAGGTCACAGAAGTGTTTTCGAGCTGTCACTCCACGCGTGGTTTAGAAAACTAAAAGGCATTATCAACCAACCACAAAGATCGTGTGCCTTCGACAAATTCAACTCTGTAGTTTATCAATTTTAATGCCAGTGCGAGGCTGGCTATGGTGGCCGCACGAATTTGAGGTTGGTAGACCGAATTGAGCACCATGTTCCATCTTATATTAGGCAAACATCGACTCCTTAAAGGAAACGACCACTTTGGGTTTCGAAGACCATTAACACTGTTAAGCAATGTTTTTCTGCCATAAGGCAGCACTTGCTTGACAACCCAGGCTATGGTACGTCCGCCAAAATGTACACGGATTATTACTTTCGCATCTAGGAAAGGTCAGGTTTGCATTTCATTTGGCGCTTTGGGAGTCAGTCCATATAAAAGCAAAAAAATCTTTACTATGCAGACAAGAAGAATTTCTTATTAGGCCAATTCAATTAATATAGTTGTAGTAGACGCTAAATGGGCCCAAAAACCCTACAGTACAAGCCATTCAGGCAGTCCAATTTCGGATTGACTCTTTTCAAAGATACAGTTGGATATACTCTTTCACATGTTTTACTTCGATCATTCTGACGATTGTACTCTGAGGAGTGTCAGAATAAAAAAGCTTTTCAGTGCATTATGTTTTGGCTACTTCGTACAATATTCTTGTTTGTACCACAAACAAACCATTATTGTTTAATGTAGGCTGCATCTCTTGCAGTTTAGGTTACGTCAACTGACCAAGGTGATTGCTGTTGATATACAGATATACAATAAAATACGCTACTAAACCTTCAGCCAATAACGACCTTGGTTACGTGGTTGCAACGACGTTCTTAATATAGTGTTTCCTTAATGCTGCTTCAGAAATGTCAAGATTATGGAAGGTATCACGCAAGACGTCGTAAGGATTTTTGATCGATCGAACTAAGCTTGATCAAACAACTGTATTTGATCGAGGGAATCTTTTGCTGGGTTATAACGCAAAACTAGTAGAAATATTTCAGCATGTTGTAGAAAATACTGTGTTGGGTATGTCGTTGCCACCACGTAACCAAGGGCGTTCCAGCACCTGGTTTAGTAGCGTATACGACAACATTAACGTTAACTCTAACTTTAACAATATGAACGTAGCACACTTTTTGTTTAAGAAGAACGTTAATTGGATCGAGATCCTTCAGAGCCAAATCTGCTGGTCCCAGGCTTTCACTTCATGAGCTGCATATAAGAACCATTCCTACATTGTAAACCTCGCTCCCAACCTATGACGCACCTAAACTTCCAGCAACGCCCAAGAGAGCAACATGCAAATATGAACCTAATAAAACATGAAGTCTGAAACATGGAACATGAGTTCTACTGTGGCGTGACCCCTTTGTCCCCCCAGTAGACAATCATTCAGAACGGCCTTGTATACTGTTATGCTCGAATATTTCATGCTTGTCCATACTTGATAACATACTTGTTCATATACTTGATTTGATACTGAATATAAGAAGATACAACAAAACTAAAATTAATAGCTAATAACATTTTTTTTTCAACAGAGGAGGCGACAAAAAGAGCGTAAAGCTACTTTTCTGATTTTACTCAAAATTCCTTTTTACAATATCCTGTGGAGCTGTAGTAAAGTTACAGTTGTCTTCAGACAAGAATTATAGAGTTAAAACCTCTATGTTTTTCAACTCGGACTCTTGCATACGGTTGACAGATTCATACTTTTATGCCGTTTATTGTTGTTCAAATTTACAATTTAGGTCAACGATCATACGTGAACCAAATTTGTAAAGCCAATCTTCAAACATTATTCGACTAAGAGAAATGCGGCGTTCCTACTGTACAAATAAATAAACAGAGTTCCTTAAATCCCATTATAACAACAACAAAAAACCAACCACACAAAACAAACCACAATAATATAAAACCAATAATATACACTTAACACCCAAGAAGCCTAGTCTAAGACTCACTATTGTTTTTTATTTCCAACATACGTCAGCTAAGTACGCCCAAAGACTCGCACGTTTGACAATATAGCAACATAGTTCATAAACAAAGTTACTTCTTTATCGTTTGTAAGAATGGCTTACTACTGATCGCGATCCTTCCGATGGCACTCATTGATGAATCAAGCAAATGTGTGTGGTGTGTTGCACTTTATTCCACACAAATTCCAAGAGTTTTGCTGGGGAGGGAGGGGGGTTCTGTTGTAGTTTGATGCTAAATAACAGTTCAAGCACGTATAGTTTTCAATCCTTATTTATAACAATATCAGGACGAAATTCCTACTCCCATATAATTGAGGCTAATAGACATTTTAGTGTAGCGATGGATCGTATTATCATTTGCAGAAGCACGAAGATAATATGCAATAATTCGTTATTGTGCCAGCACGGCAGTAGTACTTCCCGGCACCGACATGAGCATGGCAACCACGAAGACCATGTTAAAAGGTTTATAGTATTCGGGTATGCAAAACAATCCTGTTTGGCTGGCAACTTCTGATGGCAATCGCTCTGATGGCAATCGCCCTGGTGGCAATCGCCCTAATGGCAATCGCCCTAATGGCAATCGCCCTGATGGCAATCGTCCTGATGGCAATCGCCCTGATGGTAATCACCCTACCAGCTATCGCTCTAGTGGCAATCGTTGGGACGGCAATCGTTCTAATAGGACTTGCTGTTTTGGCAGTAATTCTGATGGCCATTATTCTAATAAAAATCGTTGCTACTGCAATCTATCTGGTAGGAATTGATGTTGAAGGCAACAGTTGTAATTGCAGTTAATCGTTCCGATGGACATTGATGTTATGTCAATCCGATAACAACTACGCTCCTAGTAATTGTCCTGAGGGCAGTTTCAGTTCTTTCAATCATTCTGACGGCAATTTATGAAATAGCAATCTTTCTAAGTTCAATGTACCTATAGTAATTTTTCTCTTAGTAATTACACCCATAGCGAAACTGTCCACGTGGTAACTGTTTGTGTAATCAGTGTCAAGGAGTTTTGTTAAAACTCCCATCGATTTTTAAGACTTACCAGTTTCTTCTTATTTACATCTTTAGCAAAATGAGTGAGGATTTGATCCTGTATAACACAAAGGAGTTTTCTTTCATCTCCCTATCGGACGCTTACAGGTTTGTTGGTTGCTGGATCACATTTACTACGCTAAGTAGCAATGAGAAGTAGAGTATGTTATCAACGTTGATCGCCTATATTAGTTAGTAGAGCGCACGCCGCGAAAGCGGGAGTCATGACTTGAAGTCTGTCTCGGACGCTCATGTATTTGTTGGTTACTGAATTACATTTACCACTCTAAGTATCATCGAGAAGTAGATGATAACAACGTTGGTCAGCTATATTAGTTAGTAGAGCGCACCCCGCGAAAGTGGTAGTCATTGGTTGAAGACTCTCTCGGACGCTCATGGATTTGTTGGTTACTGGATTACATTTCATACGTTAAGTATCATCGAGAACTAGAGCATGTTTCTGTTTGTGTGTCAAACCGTGTCGGACAGAAGTAGCGAACGCAAGACGCCGTTTGCACTGAGAAATTTGTGCCGACTTGTTTATTTATGTTTTGTTGATTTGGGTCCCAACTTTACCGAACACTGGAGCATTCGGCCCAGCCACAGGTTTTGTTATCAAAACTGCCCTATGTGATTTTAGAGACAAGGAATAGTTAGTGACGTCTTGTTAGTTGCGCGGACTCATTAATATTCTTACATTTACTAAGCGTTTATGTTACGAATGATACATAAAAGCCAGACTGAAATAGACACAGAAGTCTTTCGTTAACAACTTTTTCTTGAAAGTTATAACCAACTAGATTTTCTACGAAAGTAAAAAAATGAATACGAAGGCATAGAGGGAGATCTCGAGACCAGCGTCATGTGTAAGATCAAACGTATTGAAATTGAGGAATTAAAGGAAGTTCAATTTGCTTGGTATTAAAGTTTAAAAAGATATTTTTGAAGTATTTCCAAAAACTGATTATTTTGGTGTTTTCTCAACGTAAAATTTTGGACGGTGTCATCGAGAAGAGAGGATTTGTCATATCAGTATTCAAAAGATACTAGAGAATTAGAGCTAGACTAATACAAGTAGCAAGATAGTGAATTTCATTAACAAGGAATTGATATGAAAATGCGCTGCTCTATAAAGTGATGCGGCTCTGTCTCAGGGGAACTCTTCCCTTACGACCGTGACTGTGGTTAAATTTATACTTCCCTATTGTAGGTAGAAGTCAGACCTGTGTGTCATGAATGACTGTACTGCAGTCATTTCACATCAAAGCAAGATACTGGTAACCTACTAATGATGTGACTGATATCTATTCCTTGGGTGGTCTTGGTTACTTCTTATATATCTTTCATGTCTAGGGCTCACTACTTGCCCAAAATACATAGAGAACTTTACGTTTATGACATCATAAAAATTGCTAAGTGTCAGACCCCTCCCTTTATTATCAAAGAAAACAACAGATTATCGTTGCTAGAAACTAATGCACTGTTCACTCCCTCAATTTCATACACATTTTACTATATCAGTTTTTTTCTGAAATGTTAAAATTTTTAAACCTTATTATTGAAGTGTAGTATAGGAAAACAAGTGATGTATATATTTACTTCAAGTTCGAGGGAATGCCCATCCTTGCCACCCTGTGACAAGCCCTTTTATACATACCAGATTATAACTGGTAGGATATTCAAACACCAATTAAGGTAGGCCTACTTTGCATACTTTGATGGAACTGACACTACATAACTTCAACTGCTCATCCAGACAAATGGAATGATTATGCTTTGGATTCAAGGAAGCATTGCTCCAATTGATCAGGGATGGGCAAACTATTTTATTTGGTGAAGGGGAGGGGGTCTGGCCAGAAAATGCTAACTCAATGTACAACCATGTTTTGTTACATATCGAGGCATTGCATTTCAACTACAGTATTGCAATTTTGAGAAATTAGAACATACTGTAAGGGATGCATGCATACCAGATTTGGTCTATGTGGTGGGGTGGCCTGCCCTTACAATAGATCCATATATCATCAAGAAAACAGGATTTGAAATGTCAGTTTTGAAAATGTAATGTCAGATTTTTTCTATCTAGGCTTTTTGGTTTTTTTTAAATACCGGTGTGTGTTATGAAGTGGCTATTTCTCCAGGGGCTTCTATGTTAGAAAAAGCTTTTGTGCTACAAATTTGATGAAAACTGCTTTTGATTCTTTTGGCTCTTAGCAATCGTAACCAGAACTTACTGTAATCTAAGGTATCTGGCAATTGCCCTTCATTTTGATAAGTCAAAGTATCAGTGCTTTTAGTTCAATTTTTTTTATTTGGAAGAGTATTGTAGATCTCATTTGAAAGTCCTAAGAGATAATGACAAACCATTCACCATGTGCTGCAATGGTGAAGCTGGTGGAGTTATGAGCAAGTATGGGCACAATTAGGGGCTCTACGATACGGTAAATGCATGCTGTGTTTTTGTTTTTCAGTCCGTTAATGAAGCTTACGCGGGTGTGCAGCGGTATGGTTTACCGTCAACTTGAATGTTCTGCAAATGAACATTATATCAGAGAATTTTATAAAGTGCCATTTAACGTAAACAAAAGGCAGTTATCATGGAACTTTTCTCTGTATTGGGAAGATTCGCATTATTATGAGCTTCTTTTGTGAAACACAGCACATTGCTGTGTTTCACAATTCTGCGAAAGTCAGGATCGTCTTGTTAAACATATATTTCAACGAATTTTGATACTTTGTCCTAAAACGTATATCTTGAAGCGAGAGGGAGGGAAGTTCATAGACTGATAAGGTGTGGAGCTCTTAGTATGCATTCTTGTTATTGCTTTGTCACATTGTTTGGACGTTCTTGTTACTTAAAACTTTCCGGGTGTAGGGTCTTTGTTCATAAGCTTACCAATGTAGAGACGAGCACGTTGTACAAGCAGGACACAGATATGGAACAGGTACTTTATTGCGGAGAAAACATAGATTGCAGAGTATCTGCGGGATTGAAATTGTCCGCGCGAGAATCCAAGTGAAAATAACAACGGATTTCATAACCCTGTCCTGCAGTATCTTTGTTTGAATGGTGATCTGAGGATGAGATGATGAGGCCAAACAACAAAACAAAAAGCGAAACAACGAGGTGTGTACAAGGCCCTTGCTGGTTAGGTTGTTTGCAACATCATTACGGTGGGATGTAATGAATTTGTCATTGAAAATTTCTATTTTATAACATGGAGTCTCAATTTATGAGAATCTGGGGGTACATACCAAGTTTGCACAATGTCAGTAGTAAATAGTGATGTTTGGTGCTAGTGGCATTATGGTATACATTGGACCTTCCGCAAGTCTTCCAAATAAAGAACCCTAAGGTAATTGGTAAAACAGAATGAGTGAGACGTGATATTGATTTTTTTTATGATTTAAGACTGACTGAGTGTTAAAACACATTTCCAGGACAATGTTTTTACTTATCAAGGAGCCTCCCGAGATTTTATCATGCAGTCGATGGGGCTTTGTAACTGTTTTTTTTTTACAATTTCATTGTATTAAATTTACACATTTATATTCGAGGTAAACAGAATAGCTTCGCAAGTCCCGTGAGCCAGGGCTTTATAATAGCTGTGTCTGATCAATGGGTCAGTAGTTGTACATTACATAGGCGACTTTGAAGGTTATCTAGTGCACTGTGTCCTAATTAACAGGTTTTCACGCTTTTTCTGTGATTGGGATCCCAATCTTTCATCTTTTGGCATGGCTGAAAATCATTAATGTAGAAGAGCCCTGTGTCCGAGTTGGTAGGGGAAAATGGTAGTAGTGAATAAGGCCTACAGTGATTATATAGTTCTAAAGCAGCGGATATCCCAATTAAACATCTGGCAAAGTGACAGCGGGATATGGAGCGCTACCTACAAAGATACATTTATTTTCGTGTACTGATAAGGATGTGAGCCTACACAGATCATGCTGGACAGGCAGATGGAGTGGCCATATTGCTTATTTGTAACCCAATATTCCACTTGCAACAGTGATGCTGGATCGAGTAGCTTGGAGAGTAAGTGGAATGAGCCAGGGCACCTCGGCCGATCCGGTAAGGTAGGTATTCCTCTATCCATTTAGCTACCATACCTTATTCCTTTCAAACTTCGCCTCCCTATAATTTTCGCTCCCTTTAATTTTCGCCCCTTTAATTTTCGCCCCCTGATCCTTCGTTTTTCCCCCTTTAATTCCCCCCCCCCGGTCGAAAATTATGACGGTGTAAACAATCGCACCCCTTAAAAAATTACCAGCCTTCTATGTAATTTTATCAACCGTGGTATTGAAGTAGACATGCCTACCTTCTTCACAATGCCAACTTATCTATGCCTTTGCCTACCTGATTGTCCTCCATTTTCGGGGTCAGGCCTCGAGTTGCTTAACAATTTTCCAAATTCAGGCCTGACGTTGCTTCAGTAGTTGCTTAGGTATCACTACAGGTTATCGTCAAATTTTGTTGTGTTGTAAATGACGAAATACCAAATGATGGTTGGATCTTTGATCTCTTTGCTTGACACATTATCAACAGTGTGATATTGGTAACATCAATAGCTTGTAATCAATTCTTAATGAAAAACGTTCCTTGATTTGTTTTTCAGGCGTTTTAAAAAAGGTCCCTCCTGAATTTGAGGCCTCGAGTTGCTTAGGTTGTTGCTTAGATTTTGGACCAAATCAAGGCCTCACACCCAAGCAACTGAGTTGCTTATAAAAAAAACGTGCAAGGTTTGCGTACTGATGCACTGTAATCTTTATTAGTTACCTTGCTCACGATAAATTTCCTAATAAAATTGTACATTTCCGGTCGAAAATTGGTGTGCAACAACGCACATATGTAGCGTCATGTCGACAAAATTGACATTATAAAGACGCTTTTTGACGATGCGAGATCTTCCTATGCCTTACGTCATCTGAGCACTTTTGTGATTTTTGTGTCGTGCTGCATGTGTCATTTCGTAGTGTTCTTCAATTTTTTGGTTGCTTTATTTTTGGCTATATGAATTATATTGTTCCTTTTAAGGCATTGCTGCGCAACTGATGTAATGGCACTTACGATAAAAATAGGAAAAAGTTTGGTGCGAATGAGAATTGGCGTGTGAACTGGTGCCTATGAAAGCGGATGTGCGCATCTACGCTAGTAAAATCGTTCACAGTCTGGAGTCCAGGAACTTAGAACGTAAACTGAGTGGTGGTTAGGAACATGAATCTACGTTGACGGAAGATGGGCCTGATCCAATTTAACCGCTGGCGCTAGTATCAAAGGTATTCCTCGGGAAGAAGATTCGGGCCCGTTTACAATATTAGCTGCGGTCAAACAGACCAGAGTGAAACGGATTTTCCGCTTCGGAATCTGAGGTGTCAAGTCTGTCTGGGTATTTCAGTTATCCCAGGGCTTTTAGTCGCACTGCAAAATTGACTCACAGCAGGGTCTGAACGCCCAGGTCAGATCGTGCCTTTCTTGCACTTTTCTCCGCGTGTAATGTCTCTGAATATATTTGTATTTTGGCGGAGAAATTTGTTTTGAGTTTGAGTTTACCCAGAACCTTTCGAAAAAGGCTACTACAATATTGGTTAATTACATCTGGGATTCTGAATGCACTACTCATTCGACACGATTAATGTAATCCAATACCCATTTGTTCTTTTTTACGTTACTATCGAGATTCAATATCACCAGATCTGAAATGGGATTTGCGGCCGCACACAAAAAATCGTTTCCTTGATAAAAGCCCGCTGTTTCGCTGCGGTCAAAAGTGGCAGTGTGACCGCAGCTATTGATTTTAATATAGCCATGTGAAGGATGTGTGATATTTGAAATTACCTAACTAAATGATAATTCGTTCAAGTGGATAATAGCTTATTCAAGTTGACAGCTGTGTACGCCATGACATAACTTGGTAATCAACTGTGCTTTATATTGTGTTGCAATGTATAGGAATCATAGACATCTTAAGTGAAAGGACTGGAAACTCCATGCTCGGGTCCGAGAAGTTGAGTCCATTCGAAATTAATTCAAATTATGTGACTTATGTTTTATCTGGACATGTACTCGACAGAAAGTTTCTTAAAATGATCATCTCAAACATGTTTATACCGACAAATTGGAATTGGGGCTAAAATGGATTAAAAATAGCCTAAAATCGGGGGAAATTACCAAATATTTAGATTTTTGCTTAAATTTTTTAAATCCACACCAAAGGTTTTCTTGAAATCAGCCAGAAGTTAGAAATTATTACAGCAAACAGATTTATACCCACAATGTTCCAAATAAAATTCGAATTGGGGGCTAAAATGAGCTAAAAAAGCACTTATCTGATTTGAGACTGATAGTGGTTTGCAGCACTGGAAACAGGGTACTCATTTTCTATCCCAGGGAAGCAGGGTTTGACACCTCAAATGACTATTGGAGGTGTGGGGCAGGCATCCTGCTTCTAAGTAGTGGGCACAGCCTCGGCCCATAGCAAAGGACAGCAGAACATTATAAGTTTTAGAAATATACTATGACCCAATGAAATAAATTACACAAACTTAAGGCAAGAACAATTGACTTTTGACACAATCAACTTCTTCTTAATCTGAAAAATGGGAAACACCTAATAGCATTCAACTGAAGTACAGATTGCAAACAACCAATAAGACATCAGGTTATAACCTGAAGATGAGGAAGTCAAAACATGTTGTGAGTTTAACTTTAATAGCAGGAACAGTTGGGAGTGAATGTTGATATTCAACAATAAGGCTGAACTATCATATACCTGAGTGCCTGCAAAAAAGTTGATCTGTGAAGAGGAAGATGCACAAGATTGGTGTTGCATCATTGGGCAAAAGTCAGTGACCCCTTGTAAAAAGTGGTGAAAGGCTGACTATGATAATTTAAAGTGATGGTGATAATGTAGTGTGTTTGGAGCACAATTTGGTATTTTGGCAACATAACTTTTGGTATCCTTATGTATAAAAGGTAGGGGGCTATTACGTGGTTAACAGTAGGGATAAGGATTGCATGTTGGTTACTAGTGGTGTATCAAACTTAAAGAATGTGTGACCTGTGATTGAACATGTCCTAGTGGGCAATTTTGTAACTTCTGTATCTCCATACAAACATCAGTATATATACATACCGGTATGTACAAGCAATACTTGAGGACTATGCTCTAGCAAGTAAAACTTGCAGACTATGCCCCTTATGAAAGAGTGGGGGAACATTTGTCAAAGAAGTCCAAATATGCTTCATAAGATGTGAATAAGATGGTTGTATCTTTTGATAAACTTTTGTTAGTTTTGAAAAGAACACTAGAGAAATAGAAAGTATGTCACTGTTGGGGATCAAGCCCCTGGCCCACGTTTTCGCGGTGTGGACTCGACCAACTAAGCTAAGTGACCTCCAATGTTTACTATACTTCTATTTTATCTGGTCACCAAATTAACTCCCAATCATCCACCAGTGGACATGGACATCCAGCTCAATGCAATTGTAGACCAGCCTCTCTGCGCCATGTTACTTGACCAAGAAAAAACGGCCCTCTGGCTGTCATCAATCCAAAGCCCACTAAAGTTAGAGAGCATCGTCGAGAAGAGAGGATTTGAAATGTTAAACTTTTGCAGTTGTTAAGACCTGGCAATGTATTGAAGCGAGAGAGAGAAAACATGCATAGCTTGAGATTTTCTTGAAGTGTTAACAACATACATACCCTAAAATTTACATTTTCTATTTTTTAGCTATTTGATGAACATGGTCTTCAAAGCTTATCTCAAGCAGATGATGAGGACAATATTGATTTGCTCAATGATGAAACATTTGGAGTATCATCCTTAGGTAACTCTTCTATGTATGAGATAAAATTCAGTCCTGGATTTATGACAGCTTTCTGCTGCATTCTGGCATAGGTGACTTGCATATATATTGTATTTCTGGCTTTTCTTCACCTTAGGCAGGGCCAATAATCAAGAATTTTTCATTCAAAGAGTGACTAAGAAGCATGAAAATGATAAAATAGCAATGCTGTTGGGAAAAATAGATCAACGTTGAATTTTTCATAATCCAATTTTTGCCCCTTAATTTAACCCTTGCCTGGTATTAAACTTGATAAATATTGGTCAAGCTTTAGGATAGATTTATGTAAGTTTATGAACAATTAGGTGGCCAAATTAATTTGGTTCTGTAACCTGTAATAAGATCTACCCTATTCTCCTGCATTGAAGCTGGCGGTCTTAAATCCTGTTTTATTTATTTTCCCAATCTCAAGGTGCTCTCAAGGTCCCATTTGGGTTTTTTGCTTTCCCTTCGCATCTGAGCATATATGGGCTCAAATGGGCACACTAAAAAGGGAAGGAAAATAACGACCACAACGATTTTTGGAGAAGAAATGGACTATACTATATGAAATTTTTTCACGCGAAAAATGTGTCAAATCCGATGTGCAATTGCAATTTATGAGCCAAGGGGAGGAACGACGTAGCAATTTTGGCCCAGGTGAGGAAAGTGAAAATAGAGGTTGAGAAGCACTGCTTTAGAAAAAGACGCAGACTGGGATTTTACTTCCTTGAAAGCTAACGTTCCGTCAAACTTTCCCGTTAACGTCTTTAGAGAAACGAGAAACTAATTCCATAAGCGGATTAAAATCACATATTAAGAAGCAGGGAAAAGTCAATACGTCTCTTTCGTCTTTAAAGATTCACAGCCTGCCCGCTATTTTCTTACAACAATGTTCCTCATGTAGTACAGAAACATCTTTTATGTTCCTTTTTAGCAATTCGGCCAGGATACTGCCATGATCAAGGGCCTTGTGAGCCTACTGTTACGTGCAATGCTGACCAAGATTGCCATGGAAAACAGAAATGCTGTCAAACTACGTGTGGAAAAAAATGTTCCAACCCTTTGAAGAAACCAATCAGTAAGTTAAATTTACGTATAGCTGGCCTTAATGGCCTTTTTTGTGATACGAATCATTCCTTATACACTACCGACGATCCATCGGTGCAACACTCCTAAAGCGCTGTCTTAAAGAAACACTTGACCAAGATAAATAAATTTTTCCTTTTGTTTTAAAGGATGCGAGGAAATAAACAAACCCTATTATATGCATGGCATATAAGTAACCAGTGCAAAATCATAGTGTGCTCAGCTTCCAAATACGCATTCAAATGTGGTACCACAGTCTGTCAGAGAAGTTTCTGCAAAGGCAAAAGCGCCTATTTTCGCCAAGCTATACTGTGACCGTGGCATCCAAAGTGTAGAAGTATTACGAACTTTTAAATCCTTCTCAAGTCGAGGAACGATAAGGCACTATTTTTTATCATTTTACACTTTCCCCCACAGATTAATATAAGAGAAGAGACAGATATCTAAAGATATCATTTTCAAAACGTTTCATTCTTTACTTTTGGCTAGCATATAGGTGAACCTTCGATGGTTTCTGCGGACAACTTGTCAAAGAAAACCTCTAGCCTCCTAGATTGCTAAATTCTGATAAACAGAGCAAGTAGTTTACGAGACAATCCGATATTTATAGCCTAAAAACTCTCGCTTAACATGAGATATGATTGCTACTGTCAACTTTTGTGCTATAACAATCGCCTTTTCACTACCTGGCAGCGACGGGGTAAGGTAAGGCGGAATTGCGGGGGCGGAAAGTAGGCTGATCTTTTTCACATTCCACTAAGGTGCCTCTGTTCATTATGTGGAAAGGGGTGTTTTGTGTCGATATGCATATCTTGCTGTGGATGTGGCACAATGCCTGTCGCAATCAATTTCAATTTTGATAAAGACGAAAAAGGGGCAACAGAAAAAATTGAGATTTGGCAAATCTTTGGGGGGCATGGATTCCTCTGCCCCCTGTTCCCCCGTCCCTGCCTGGGTATTGTCTGATGTCATTTTGAGCTATTCTGAGTTTGTCATTCTTTGTGCCCTGTGCCCTGTTACCATTTGTTAACCTTCTTATTTGCACAAATGGAAATATATTGAATTAATCTAGCAATAGTAACAACATGCCTCCTTCGAAGTTGGTAGAAATACTGAGCGTATGTTTTATAAATCTATGTTAATTGCAGTATATGATATCAAAAACTTGTGTACAGTATATGCTGTGACTTTTATACTTATAGAAAAAAATAATCTTGACTAGCGTTCAGAAAGTAAGGGAACAAAAGATATCGTGGTGCCATACCCCCTTCCTTTTCTAAAACGTTCAATGCTAAGAAAATAAGAATATTTACTATGAATTACAACTTACAAATATAACTTACAATAACATGACACGTAGATATTATAAACAACAGGACACTAGTTAATAGTTTTACACACAGGTGTTATTTATATATAGATATAAATATGTTTTAACCGGCGCTATCCTTTCATAATTCACTAATATTTTCGCTATTTACAGACATTTATGGTCGAGCTGAATTGGAAAGAATATGGAACGAGTGGATCGATGCCTACATTGCATTCGAAAATCAACCAGACGGAGATATTTGCATGGAATTCATCCCGAAGATTACATGCCCAACCTTTGTAATTCACGGAATGAAGGATCCATTGGTGCCTTATTTCCACCCACAATATCTTAAGAATACCATTAAAAACTGTAGATATTATGAATTTGAAAACGGAAAACACAATCTGCATTTGCGATATCATGAAGAATTCAACAAAATGGTCACCGAATTTTTCCAATCGTAAATTTTTGGAGATAGGAACTTTGCCAAATACGCGTTACACGGTTACACACGGTTACACACGGTTATACACAATGCTTTTGTTGATTTTAAGATTCCTTTTACCTGAAATGTGTTGCTTCGTTTCTAACTTGTTGTTCTGAGCTCCACCTCGACCAGTGAACTCGAAATGAATATCGTCCATTTACGATTCAATGACCTCAATTGATAAAATTGAATCATCATAGACCATACTGCCAGCTGAGGTTTTGAAATCGGTGGCCACAAAGATTGCATCATAAAGGTCCGGCCCGAAGCTCAGTGCGGGCAGGGCGAGCTGGCCCCCTCTTGAAAAATTACTAAACTTTGATTTACCATTCCCACCCTTCTCCCGATCTGCTGGAGGCGAGTATTCAGTCGCAGACTTAGATCACTGCTAATGGTACCCTAGGACATCGAAGAGTCCTGTTTTTAAAATGAGTGTCAAATATTTGACCGCGCCCATCTACCTTCCTCTCGGCATTAGAGGCCAGCTTTGAGGCTGGTGAATTTGCTCACATATTACATCTTTGTAAATCATCGAGATCTTGCGTTTGCCGGTCATATCAAGAGGGTCTGGGCCGAGAATTTCCTGAACATTGATTTCCACTAAAATTTGTTGGACGTATCAGATCATTCTTTCTTAATAGGGACTCCTAGCGCCTTCGAAGTGTGAAAAATCAGGTTTTAGGGATGACGTGTCCCATCAATTTTATGTTGATAAAAGCGCAGTTGAGTGATCTGACCGCTTCTTTTCAGGCACACTACTTCACTCTTTTCTAATGAGGTTGCTTACAATAAGGCTTAAATGTCACTGACTCGTTGAGAGCTACTGAGAAAGAAAGCATAGAAAAGACAGGTTGATTAAAAAGGCTAAAAAACCCTTGTTACTGAGAATCTTGAACCGACTGTAGTGACGTCAAGCTAAACAAATGACATCCCAAATTTCTATGCCTCAATGGTAAGGGACCATGGTGTAATGGTAGCACATTAAGTTGCAACACTAAAGGATGGGGTTCGATTCCTCTTGGCCCTGCGTTTTCACCATTGAGCTTTTGATTCTATAACATCAGTCGCCCACGTCAAATGGTGATCTGAAATATGAACACGCTCCTCAGCCTAAAGCGCCCAGCATCGGCTCAGCAACACACACACACTCTCTCTCTCTAACCCACTATTAGATTATTTTCATTAATGTCACATCAATTTACGCATCCAAAAATAATATTCACCATAACGGAGAGACTTGTAAGATCCGTGCGTCATCAATCACTCCCCTCCTACCTTTGAACATGAATTGTAGCCACTGTTTTTACAAAATAGTACGTACCCCCGCTAATTCCCACCCCGTTCTGATTACATTTTGGAAGATATTCCATCCCTTGCTTATTAGAGTCTGCAAAATAGATACGCCCCCATACTCCCTCCCCCTCGCCCCAACCCCCCCCCACCCACTCCCCCCCCCCCCCGCCGCCCCCCGTGTCTTTTCTAAAATACCTCTTACCATATCTATTTCTTTAGCGAAAAATTACTTTTCACTATGAATTTATCAGAAATCAGGAAGACATCTATAGGTATTCATACTTCAGAAAAGGGTTAATTTACACAACGATGGCATTTATGAGTACCAAAGAAAAGCACTTGGTGTATAAAAGAGAGAAAGAGAGGGAGGCCAAAGAGAAGGTTCATGGATGTTATGAGGGAGGACATGAGAGTCGTTAGCGTGACGGAGATGGAAGTAAACAATAGACTGGTGTGGAGACAACCAGTGACCCCTAAAAGGGAGGAGCCGAAAGAAAACGAAGAAATCTTGGTCAAAGTAGTTCTTGTTATTGTTGGTAAATAGTGATTCCTATACATCCACAAATAACTGTTCCGTCACGTGCCATATTTATATTTGCTCAGTTTGCCCTCTTGCAAGACGTGGTGCTTTGTGATTTTATTGCACATGGGTTTAAATTCTTTGACGAGGTGATCCGTGTCTATTCATCAATCTATAATGCAGTTTACAGTCGCCGAAACATCTGTTTACGTGTAAAATCTCTTCCAGACTCTATTATGAATTGATAGATTACTTGTGCCTGCCTGACATCTCTACACTGATCCCATAAATGTGATCTTTTTGTAAAACTAACATCTTAGCTATAAATAATTAAATGAATAACACTTCAATCGATTATGATCTTGGAGAATTTAGACAATGTAAATTTGTCTTTACAGTCAGTTACTGGTGGTCTCCCTCTAACCTACCAAGAACTAGGTCATGAAGGCGTTTGTTTAACAGACATTCCTGGTTTTATTTTGTTGCCACAAATAGCAAGTGAGTAACCCAGGTGGCGCTTTGTTGCAAGAAGTAAATAGATCTCTGTAAGTATGTTAAGTATATTGTTGAATTAGCTTCTTGGGGATCAATTCATAAGTATTAATTTTTGGAGGGGTGGGTTTGAAAGAACTAACCTCAACTTGTTTAGAAATCACCTAATCAAACATATTAATCATTATATACTCTTTGTCCTCTTGAAAATACTAGAGGACTCCTCTCCTTTGATCTTTTGACAATGCTTGAATCTCCCATGCAATGTCACCCGCTTTAATGCTACAGTAACGTTTGTTCCCCAAGGATGGTGTTACAACCCAAAGTCTCTATGCATCATGTGCTTTAAAGATGAGGATATCTCAATAGCAGATCTGTTGTATGTTACCTCGTTTCTACGATAATTGCATGGCCGATACCTCTGTCTTACTTATGCATTCATCTTTTGAATCTTTCTAAAGCCTAGACACGTGTTTCTCAACCTTTCAATGCCACCGTCCCCCTAGGCTTCCAAGACAAAACCCCAGCGCCCCCTGATGGCTTTAGCTTACTATTTGTAGAGTGCAAAATGGAAAAAGAGTATGATATGTAACACTACAGACAGGAGTATGTAGCTCAAATTCATCATTGCAACATAAAGTCAGAGATTTACATCTTGTCTGTAATCTACTGGTTATCACCCCAATTTCTTACACCCCTTGATTACCAACAGCCGTCAAGGGACCGATGTCGTCCACACTGAGAACCACTGGAACTAAAATAGGTCCTACTACTCAATTTTAGAGAAGAAAACAAAACAGGAGAGGAGAACAAGATTCAATAACTTAACTTCCTCATGGTTGAAGGGTGATTAAAACTCTTGGTTACCGTTGTCTCAAAGAAACGTCTTCACTCCTTACCTTCTTAACTTAAACGTTGTTCAAAACAATGATTTGGGGATCCTTTCCCTGGTACGAAAGGAACATACATTGTTCCTAGCACCCACCAGGGTCGGAGGGTAGCAACATGAATTGATTGCCACTCGTATTGTTTTACTGTATTCATTATTCCCAATCACGTGACTTGAGACACAAACAATACAGTTATCCGCCATGTTGGAGTACAACCTAGTCACAGTTTTTATTATTATTATTATTATTATTATTATTATATCGAAGTTTTTTAAGTTTCTGCATTTCTCTTTGTAAGTAACCGGGTTTTTTCTTTCCAATTCCTTCATTAATCTGTTATCCTTTCCACCCTTGCTTAATAGGTTTCATAAAACTGTCAATATCCCCTGCTTATTCCAGCCCTTCGGCTCTAAGGCACCAAAAAAAGAAGGTAATAGATAAGAATTTATAGATAGCGGAAACCCTTAACTGTTCATGCAAACAAAGTCACTCGTTCATACTCTAGGTACCTAGTCTGTAAAGATTGCCTACGGCCAGTTCAATATTTTGACGTTTATTGCTATGCTGAAGGCAATATGATCATTGCTTTTGTTTTTGACGCCTGTAATAATACTGGTACATGAAAAAAAAATCTATCTAGTTTCCCCCTCCATTATTTAATACAATAATTTCTACAAGAGGGGCTTTTTATAATAACAAAAATACTCACAATTATATGAACATACAGTAGACAGCTCTTTAGAGGCCTGTCCTTTGTTGTTTTTATTAAAAAGGTATTGTGCTCTTCTGGTTACCTCCGAACACTTAAAAATTAGTTTCTTTCGGAATCTTTATAGTTTCGTACAAATTTTATAATAATCAAAGGTGTCTTTTTGCTATTTCCTTTAAGTTGATTCTTATTGGTCAAGGAATGCAATAAATAAATTATGATATTAGTGATAATAATGAATTTTTCAATATTAACTCTTCTTTATGCTTGTGCAGAAAATTTACCTTGCCAAGGAAGCTTTCCGTGGTAAGCCTAGTGCAATACAAAAGAAAGTTACTGCATCATATAAATATTGAATCAGAAGTACAAGATGGATCTCAGTACTTAAGAAAACCAAAGTTGAGTTTGACTCCAAGGTCTGATAATAAAAACTAGGTCAGGTACAATCATGACGTCATTACTCAAGATATTTATGTCATGATGCCATATTAAAAGAATTAGACTGTAATATCTAAGAGTTTGATTTAAAAAAAGAGGTTGGATTTGGAACAAGGGCAATTTCCTTTCTCACCTCCATCCATAATGAGTTGTGCAAAATCCTATCAAGATTAGGGTTTATCATCATGCTCTTACTGTCCAGTCTATTTTTCCCTAAAAAGATTTCATAGTTTGTATTTTTGTAATGAAGAGTAAAAATCTCTCAGCCCTCCTTTCTTGAGTTGGTGACATTTCCCGGCATTGTAAGTTTTAAAAACTTTTTTAGCGATGGCAGCAACCACAGAAACTCTAAAACGATCAACATCCTCTTATTGTCCAGTCTATTTTTCCCTAAAAAGATTTCAGAGTTTGTATTTTTCTAATGAAGTGAAAAACCTAGTTTTTATTCTGTTTCAACGTACGAATCGTTTTGATCGTGTTTGTAAAATCAAGCTGAAGATTTTAGTGGTTATGTTGACTTGATACTACTTTAATTAGTCTAAAATTGTTGCAAAGCAAACTGTATTTGGCTAATTAGTATTGTAATAACCGTGATTACGATTCCCTGCGTGTCTGATAATTGGAATAGGGCAATATCAAGAAAGTTACTACAAATAATTTGGAAGAACCTGTTTGCGACAGCTCGATAAAGTTGCATAAAAACAGATGTTTTTAATCGTATTTTGTCACCCAAGGTCTGAGAGCCAATTTGTCTATTTCTGATTCAATTTTGGTCAACTTTAAATACTATAATAAATATGACCTGTAAGCTTTTGCGCAACATTTACTTCAGATCTTTTTACAACCCAGAAATATTGAAGCTGTCTTGTAGACGTTAATTGCAGAAAAGTCCTTTATTTGCCTATTTAGAAGGTGTCGTTTTTATCCTATTGAATAACCTAAGAATTACAGCCGAGATATTTTGCACAAAGTCTCTAATTATAAGTTATGTTGTTACTTTCTTGCTTTACCTGGCGTTACTTTGTTGATTTTCACAAACCACCTACAAAAATATATCCTTGGCAATAGGGCCTTACAGAATGCCTATCGATCTGGGATGTAGTACCTATCAACTACAACAATATCAACTACAACAACTCCTCAAGGAAACGAATTTAACCCTTATCTAAAGCAGCTTGATGGAAAATGTTTGTCAAAGCTAAGTTTCCGAAGACAATTTACTTCTTGGGTTTAATCAACTGTTTGTAAGATGGTTTCAAAGTTAGATACTACTATTTACAATCTAAGTGGTGATGAAGTTGTATATTTGAAATCAAAAGTAAGACTAGCATCATCCATAGAAACTTTACTTACGGCGGGAGAAGAAATAGAAAAAACAAGTCTGATGTAAAGTAAATATCCTTGTCCTGCACTCCCAAAGAGCTGGAAAAAACAAACAGAAGAATAAAAAAAATCAATTAAAAATATCATCAACTTTTCCGCATTGCTTACAAAAAACTAATACTCTGTGATACAACATCAAAGCAATGCAACGATCAATTGACATAAAAATTGTATAGATAGATGTTGTATATATCCTTAAGTGGTCGGAACCTTCTCCTTCAGCAGTGCTAACCAAACAAGTATTGATAGCTGTTCACAAATTCCACATTAAAATATCGATAATTGTTTACAAATGCTACATTAAAATCACTATTCTCTATACTTTTTGAGCCCCCATTACTTCTTTTCTCAATACTAGGGTCTTGTTCATTTTTGTCTAATTCATTTTGGTCTATTGTTCCAAATCAGTAATGGCAATTATATGTTTATCACAGTAGGAGTATGCACATTTTCAACAGTGTACAAGTTTGAAAAATACAAGGTGTCTACATAGTTTTATTGTAAGATCATGAACATATTTCTATGATTTCAGAATACAATAGCCTCATATTTAGGTATGCCCTTGCACACATGAACCTATATTTGACCCCTGTGTAGAATAACTGAAATGAATCCATGTCTCCTTTTCCCCTAGTACCATCAACTATACATTGTTTAGGCAAATCCATGATCCGTACAAATCTCTGTTGCAGACAGTCTGGAGTAGGAAGCTTGGTTGAACATCAGAGTTTTGTAGGAATGTTCTTCTATGTCACCTTGGGCACATTTTCTGTTGATTTTACCAATGTAGCTTAGGTGTTCTAGTGCCCCACACCAAACCGAATGACCAAGGAAACTTAACTGTCGTTTCTTGATGGTCTCCAGGTGTTTGGATTACATGATCATTTGTGTTAATACCTCTTTAGTTGTAACATTGTGTCAACATAATCCATGTAAAGCTTGGTGGTCAAAAGAGTTACAGCCTTAAATTTCTGTAACTTACGTGTTCTACAGTATCAAGAACATGTTTAAATACTTACATACATCTTTTAAGTTTCAACAAACTGAATAAGTATGACAATTAAATGACTGTGGGATTCTGATTACTCAAAGTACTATGCACACATTTATAATCAAGTGGAGTACAAGTACTTAACCTACTAAATTGCAGTATTTGAAATGTAACCCTTTTACCCCTTTGGTACTAAAGGATAGCACAAAAAAATATTCAGCACCTGGGATATACACATTGTACGTGCACTCAGGTGTCAAAATAACATCCGGACGTCGGAATGCTCTGATAATTTTGGGCAGTCCTCTGGCCAAGAAGATCCTCGAGATATCCAAGACGTCCGTCCAGAGATTAACAAAACAAAAAAACGTCCTACAAAACCGCATCACTTCAGTGCACATTGTTTTACTGTTGTCTTCCCTTCACTACTGCATTTCAAATGTAGTTGCATCACTATCAATGACCCAGGCTCTGCTACCAAGTAAAAAAATGTCTCTAAAAAATATCCAATCATTCCAATGTTTCTTATTTTGCCCCCTGTGCACTCTTCCAGTTTTTAAACACATTTTCAGCATACCTTTAGTCATAAAACTAACTTATTACACATGAGTAAAATATAAGTTTTTGACCTCTTCTCCCAGCATAGCTGGTACTCATTTCACCGACCCCATAAGGATGGAAGGCTGAGTGAACCTTTGCACCACTGTCTCCAATCGAACTCCGGTCGCTCGATTTGTAATGCAAGTCCAGTACCACTGATCCACCGTGAACAGTACAGCCCGGGCTAATTCAGGGTACCTCCCCCAAATGGATGACTCTCTTGGATCGTGCACTTATAAACCTTACCTTACTAACGACATCAGTTTCTTCTTCGTCTTCTTCTGCTTCATCTCCAAATGAAAGAAGTTTGTAATTTCTGTTAAAGAGAACAAATAGTTTTTAACCTCTCGAATAAAATAGGATAAAGGACTACACACAATAAAACAAGTAAGCTACGACACAAGAAAATTAGTACCAATAAACAGGTATTAACTTGTTCGGAGTACTGTCTAGGAGTGAACAATGACGCAAACCGACGTACACTTAAACAGTCGCTCATACGGAAATGGCGACGCAACGTATAACTAAAACGTTAGGTAACTTTAATTGGGTATACGTATCATAGCAGCTACGAAACGTTCCCCAAAAAGTTGTTACAACACGTTCGGGTCGTTATTAGAAGTAGGAAAAGTCATGAAAACGCAAAAAAGGCGTTAGGTAATTTTTTAAATTATAAATTGCGTCTAACTCAATAAAATAATACAGTTATGTAACGTTTTCATTTATGTGCATTATCATTGCTATCCTTAAATAATTATTTCGTTTAGAGGGATGTTTTCTTTCCGAAAAGTCTTCCAGATTTCACTTTAGTTCCGCAGGATATACATGATTCGTCTTGTATATAAATCACCGATGCTTTCAGTCTCTCTTTTTCGATGCTATTTATTTCTTGGCGTAAAAAGTCGGTCGCTTGTTAGCATGAATAATTGTTATGATCTATAAATGTTTTATTATGAACACGAGAGGATTTAAAATAAAAAGTTTGAAAATATATAACAGCAATTGAAACAATGTCACTATTGCGAATACCAGAGTGGCTTGATCATTTTTTCATATCCAGCTGGATATGTACTGTTAACAATGGAAATGCATATGTAATAATGATGTGACGTGTATTCTTTTCTGTGTTTATTAGTCTTAATGATGAATAAGAAACCATGATGTTAATCCTTTTTGGAACACAGTTATCATTTGGCAAGCAAATCCTTTGCTGTTTTTCTGGCCTGTATATTACTTACTTTTTCACTGCTTTTGCACGAGTTTTTTATCTTATTGTTTTAAAAGCATTACTGACGATAGCTGCTACATGAAATTTCTAGGGGAAAACAGGGAATTCAAGTTAGCAGCCTTTTGAAGGTTAATGTACTCTTGCCTTAAAAAGGGTAGTTCTTTTGGTAGTGAATTGTCACATATTTTCTATTTCTCAAATATTTTTTAAACTTTTCCCATTTTAGGATTACGATGGTAAGGCATTCTATTGAATTATTACAATAAGTATTATGTTATTCGGGTTTCGCGTGAGTAATTGTGCCTTCGTAACTTGCTGTGCCTCAAGGACTGTAAGAACTGGTCTATCTTAGTTTCTGCTCCAACGTGCAATCTCATAACGTTTCTCTTAATATGTCCAATTAAAATCCACAAAGCTGTTAACAAGGAACCATACTTAGTGGCCTTTGATTTGCTTTTGGGACGATCCTCGCTCTTGTCACCTTCCGTGTCTTTCTTTGATTTTCTTGGTTCAATGTCATCAAAGGGATTCGATAGAACCTTCAGAAGAATATTTAATAAAATAGTGACATTCAAGATTATTTGTCGTAGAATTTCATTACAAAATATTACTTGAAATGCCAGGACTTTCCAGGGCTTACAAGGGATCTTCGATACATTAATTCACATGTTAAATACATTAGATTGGGCAACAAATTTAATACTAAAGAGAATTACAAGAAGTTTTGCAATCATTTTTGTCTCAATTATAAGGGGGAAAGGTAGGACGTCTTCCGAACTATACATTGATGTCTTATGTAATTACTATAATGTTTAGTATTTGTGGGCCATTTTTGAGATCTAGCGACTCTGTGATAATATATAGTACATATTATTAAGGTTAAAGGGTAAACTAATTGCCTTCTCGTTTGAACGATGATTATATTTGATCTGTCTATGCAAGATCACTCAAACACCTTCACATGAATTCTTTGGTTCTTTAACATTCATCAGTGTTTTGAACGCGATAACTGTCATTTTATTTTGTGCGCAAAATACCAGAATCTAAGAACGTGTAGTTTTGTATCATATGAAGCTAACACAACGTCCATTAAAATCGACCCTATTTCTTGTAAAGTTATTCACAGTCGAAAGACCATCTTTCTGGCATCATTGGGTTACACAAATTCATCATACGTAACCTATGAGCATTTGACGCAGAGTGATGCGTTGCCTTGTGACGCACTCCTCGATGACGTTTCTTGTGTGAATTCAGCTTTAATTGCCATAAAACTAACAAAACGCAAATGAGGCATACCCTTTCTTTTACACTCCACAAAGAAAAGGATTGTTATCAGGGTGAATATAGTATTTCAGTAGACGTGAAAGTCCATTACATAAATGCTCATGGAATTTTTTAAGAATATGTTAAACCAATATATAGCACAATTTCATGGACGTAGTAAACAACCTATTGATTTACGAGTACTTTCATGATAATCGATTGACTATCTTGGTAAATTCTGGATCGTAAGTAGAAAACACAACTTGTGAGGGGCGGAGATTCGTAAAGCAAAATGCGACAATCGTTTCCACCCTAAAACAACTGTGTTTTAGGCATCGCACCTTTTTTAAATACGAGGCCAATCTTTTAAATGGAGCCATTTCATTTCATATTTTGATCTTAAAGTTCGTCTTGTTTGGTAATGTTGTAAGGAGCACATTAAATCCTTTACTATCTGTTTGAATTCATGTTTCTCTCTTGGTAGACACCATATCCATAGTCTATTTAAAACATATCATACGCCCATTGTAGAGTTGTTCGTAATATGTATTACGCACACATACAAATCATGAGCAAAAAATGTATCATGTCACTTACAATGAAGTAATAAAACTCCAAAACTAAACCAAAATTGACTTTTGATACGCTGGTGTATTCTGTGTTTATTTGATGAGTGTCCTTATACGTCTCCTAAAGCGCTGGTAAGAAACCATTTTTGCAACTCAGTTCACTTAATTAGAAGTAAAAAACACCTACTCCTCCCAAAACAAGTCATTGGATGACGCAATAGCATAAATTAAGCAACATTGTGTAAATGGCAATACAATATTTCAGTATATTACCCATAGTCAGCAGTAGTAAAACGTCTTACGTCTCATTTGATAAAGAAAATAGCAGGGGCGGCGTTAAAAATTGGGAAGGGCTATTCCAAACCAGGGGTGCTCGTCCTTATTCTAGTGGAGTTCAACTAGTTACGGAGAGCTCATAGAAGTCTTAATCTTGACCAAAGACTTCGGGAGGCCTAACTGTAAATTTGAGAGCTTATTTCTCCTATAGACCACGTGGGTACGGACCTGCCACTTCCATCTAATAGCACAATCATTGCTTCATCGTTTTCTTATACGGAAATGTCTTTAAATATGGATGACATACTTTTACGGAATGTAAATAATTTGAAGCGAAAGAAATCAATATCTTGTTTGTATAAAAGCACACTTTAGCCTTCCGCATGAATATTTCTTAACTTCCTATCGCCATTTTTCAAAGCCAACAATTCATGCTTAGAAACTGTTTAAGAAATACAAGTACTCCATTTCCTTGAGGAATCAGGAATTTTCAGTACTAGTCCTTATCGGAATTTTCTTATTTAAAAAGCTGCTTACTTCAACAACAACTACAACGACCACTAACATGTAATCAGAACTATTGCTGAGACTACTTTTTCAGGTCTTCTTGATGGGTCCATTACGTCTTGTGATGACGTTTTACCTAATGAGCTTTGATAAAATAATCATGAGGTGCACAAAGAAAGATCTTAAAGAAAAGGAAAAGAAAGAGAATTAGTCTTTCATTCGATAGTAATGTTTCCAGCGAGACACGTTTTTTTTATAAGATATAAGCCTTAGATACAATTTAGTAACATGAGGAGCAAGCAGAATAACAAATGCTAGAGGTATTGGTACTTCTTTGTGTCTGTTACATTATGTTTATGAAAGCAATTGACAGATATGGTGTAACTAAAGAGCCGATGACGTGTTACGGCAAATAATTTCGGGTACTGAACCTATCTTCAGACCTTGAATTATCTGTAAATTAATGATACTACTTAAGTTACATAACAGATTAGTGGATTCGTAAATTCTTGGGTATCGAATAATCGGGGTGGAAAATGCATTGCTTGTAAAATAGCTTAAAATACTAACATGTGTGGAGTGGGGTCGCAGTGTCATGTGGTCATTAGAAGTTATTTGTAGAAAACAGCATACTTCTAGCAACAACAACTTGGATTTTTCGCCAGAAAGTGAATCGCGGTAATACATTACAGCGGAATTACATTTAGTGGCTTGCCGTGGTTTATACATACTATTCAAACTTTCAAATTTTGATCGAAAACACTTACGTGAGAAAATAAACAACTGAGGGGAAAGGGGTGTAATGTTGGAAATTGAAACCATTAGAGATGAATAAGTCGGAAATATTTCGTAAATAGTAAGCATGTGTCACCCGGTCGCTCTACACACAGTCTGTTACCTCCGTTACTCTCGCCGTACCCTCTTGACCTAGCTTTCAGTTATTCTACTATTTGATTATTGTATCTCTACGCTACTCAAGCCACATTACTGTTTTGTTATTACCGTCCAGTTTGTTTCGCATCTCAAGTTAAGGCATTCTACGTGTGTCAACTTGTCTACTACACATCCGCTTTCATTGTAGTATATTGCCTACGAGTGAAAGTAACTTGTGCACTAGCGATTCTATGACCCCTGTTGACGCATTTTTCGAACTTTAGCAACTACTGGCACAGCATTATTAGTATCTTAATCCTACATAATACTTACCACTCCTTGCAATCTGTCAAATCTCTCAGTATGTTGTGACTTGGTACATATAATTGTGCTTTGATGAGGTTCAAGTTTGTTGAATTCGCAAATTTCAATCACATACATTCTTAGTCGCAAGCTTGATTTTATCATCACACCGACGTTACTTCGCTTTGTATACGATTCACCCGTTTTACTTTGTCGCTATTGTTAGGAATAGATCCATTTTATATACTATGGTGACAAGTACACCGACAAACTATAGGGAGAACACCAAGAAGGAAACTACAATTGTGACAACGTTTCGTCTTTTCTTAAAGACTTCGTCAGGTCCTTGTACATTGGAGGTATCAACGTGAATAAATCCATGGATTCCAGTCTGTGTGGAGCACCCCAGCCGCAGGGCATCCCTTACACATCCGTCCATTATTAAATACTTCTCGCCCCCCTTGCAAGGTCAGGTGGTATCGAATAGTATAGCTAATGTAGTATCTGTTCTCGCTGATGACAAATTGTTTCCATTATCCGCGTAGTTTATTACGCGTAGTCGGTCCTGCTTTGCGGTTAAGACTGCCTCGTGGCTTGCTTCTGTGCCCTGTAGCCAAAATTGAGGGGTCGTTGCGCTAGGACGACCCATCTGGCCATTGTTTATTTGTTAGCCTGTTTAGTTGTTTTACTGTTTATTACCCTTAATGTCAATATCAGCCCACTGCTCACCAGGGGTCTTTGATTGAGAGATTGCTGATTATAAGGTACAGATTCTTCCAATGGCCCACGAGAGGTGGTCTCGGGGCGTGCCTTGTTTCTTTCATCTCTGCCTGGTAGCCCAGATTAAGTGGCACCTCCCTTTAACTAGACTTGTCTTAGACTTGTCATCCTATTTCTTCCAATAGTCTTGGACATATAGATTTGCTTGGTGTGGAAAAGAGGACCCAATTCTGTAGGCCTGAACTTTATCTCATTTATTTAAGAGTAAAAAATCTATCGAGAATTTTCCAATTTCAGTGGTGCAGTTAGGCAACGACTGTGTTACACTGATGACCTGCCACAATAAATAATAAGGACATTGGCTTAAGCAGAGCAGCAACACGACGCATCACACATGCAAAGCTCTTCAGATTCCGTAAAATCCTTTAGTTGCGCCTTTTGAAACCCAGTCTTATCTTGAAAGCTTGTTGCTGCTCGTGCCTCTCTTCAAAGCTCTCAGATAAGGTACTTGGTTTTAAAATCTGGTGAAGTGGCTGACATTGAAGCTTGAGTCAGTTTAAGGCAGACTCCTAAATGTTAGACAAATATAAGATAAATCCCGGAAATAAGCGGCATTTGACAAGTATGACCACACTGGTGACCCTTGGTTAAAAATGTATGGTTTCCTGTGCTGGTAGCAAGTGTGGAGAGTGCTCTTGAGAGAAAACTGTATATCGTAGCCGGGATGGATACCAATGGAAACATTTATTTTGTTTGAAGAAAAAGTAGACTACTCTCAATTACAATTTTGAAGCTTCTATTTCCTTCCAACAGTCATAACTTCTGTTCTTAAATTTTAAAAAACTTCCACAATTGCCTGCTATGAGTCTACGAGGACAGAGATTACAGTATACTTATCTTCGATCGGTTAATGCGATGCATAATGGAATGATCTTTACATTACAGGACTTCACTCCTGACGATTTGCTGTGATCAGTGTTTGGTAAAAAGCTTTAACAAAATAAATGCCTTTTATCCTTGCAGTAACTCTTAACGTTCGTACTGAAAGCCAGCATTTTGCTCTATTGTGGAAAATACAGACACAGAAATTCCACGATTTTAACTTCTAAAAGACGTATCATCATCATCTTTCGGCTGCTGACGGGCGACCGCAAATTGTCTCCGAGCCTCTGTGTTCAGTGCCATCTCCTCTATTTTGCGAACGAGCATCATACTTGTGTGTGTCACCAATATGTTGGATTAACTTCAGGTAGCTTTAACGTGGTCTACCAGGTTCCTTCTTCCTGTGAGTGGGCAAGTACAAGGCATGCTGGTAGCCTGTGCAATGGGAACGAGCCTATGCTCTCCCTTCATGTAACACTCCCTAAAATCTATAACTAACCAATGAAATTCTAACGTGACCAAATTCTTGCAACTTCTCCTCTTTACTAACCAATCGCTCCGCACTTCCTCGTTTTATCTGCATTTTCATTGGTTATGATAAAAGGTGCAAGTAGTTTTGTAATATGTTGAAAGTGGGAATAGTGTGACAGCTCACTGAGATCTATGATCGCTGTCATATATCTCAGAGATAGATTAATGAAAGAATTGTTGTCCTGTGGAATTGCTTAAAGCGCTGCCTGAAACGGGCGCTCATTTCATCTGTTTCTCCATCCTTAGCATGACCCAAGAATGAGAGCTGCCTCTTTATCATTGTGCAAATTAGTCTTAAGGCAAAGGTCTTTCAAATCTTCTATGTAGCGTCCACGAAACGCATTCTCATCGGCTTGATTGCGCATAATTTGAAGATATTTTCATTCATCTAGAAGACAAACCTTTAAGCTCTCCGAGAGAATTCTTTGCCAGAACAATAACGAGAAGTCAACCCATTCCACAGGCATTAACTACAGAATTGCAGCAACCTGTGATACTGGATATGTCAATTGTAAACTTAAACCTTGGAAATGTGGTTACTTGAGAATTCAACATGATATTTATATTTCATGAACGCCAACCATGCCGACGTTTCCGAATACCCCTCGGGTAATCCATGGTAGCCGAGACTGAAAACACGTGCTCAAAATGATTATGACTTTTAACTGCTCCTGGTGATAGTTAAAGGTTAAATTTCTACGTTGTAAATGTCAAGAACATCTCGATCTTGTCGAACAAGTTCCCGTGTCCTGGTAGGCTGCCTTTGCGACTAACTTCCGGTTTCATGAATTTCGTACGGTTTCCCGGTGTAGATCCAGCTTTGTTGCTACTAGCCACTGGTCCACTGATCTAAACTTTACTTTTATCTGAGGAAGATGATACTCTAAACGCGAGATAAAAGGGACCATGGATCCTCAGTTGCTCACTGCGACAAAAACCCAATCTCCTCGCAGCTCAATCTTTCATATGAAGGGAGCCAGTTTTCATAGACCGGAAGCACAAAACAGGACAAGGAAATCTATTGTATTGATCTGGAAATACCAATCCATACGTCAAAGATCCCTGTTGTCACAATATGCATTCTTTTAAAAAGTAACTTGTGGTTATACTTGTTTTAAATAACTTTTAACCCTTTTCCTATATTTGGGACCATTCTCTATGTTTTTCAGATATAAATTTATTTAATAATAAGGAGAGGAAAAATGACGTCATGAAAAATTGATAATTACCCCCCAAGGAGTGCGTACTAGCTCTGTATTAGCATTAATGAGTTTTATATCGACTAATGATATTACCAAGATAATTGGAACAATAAACAATCAACGTATTCTCTTCAAAGTTATTTAGCTACGATCATTGAGACTTCTCATCTTCACTATTGATTCCAATACTTGTCACGAATACTTGTGTCCCGCAATTATTTGAAATAGAAAATCATTCAATTGCTCAAAACAGGTTTTGAGGTAGCTCCTGGTGCTTTTTATTCATGAAATAAAGTGTAGTAACTTTATTTAATTTTGATCAGAAAAGCATCAGGTAAACATTTTTTGACTTAACTACCTCACCTTGTAATACTAATAAAGACTACATATTTTACCAAAAGTTTTGCAATAAAAATGCTTAAATTCAACGTCATAGGTATCAAAGTTTGCAACATCGATTTACAACATCAATATGGAGCCATACAACCACGTTTTATAGCATTTATACATGTTAACAAAGCCTAGGTCCTACTAAGACAAGGCCTTCAAAGGCCATTGCTTATTTAGCTGGGTTCATGGCTTTTTTGTGATATTTGAAAAAGAGAAGAATATGATGAATTCCTCAAAACCTAAACAACGTACACGGAGCTCTTAAATTTACGTTTGAGAAGAAACACAACAACTTGCTACTGTTCCTCGATATTTCAATTGTAAAAGAGGGTTCTAGATTCCGTACCAGCGTGTGTATAAAGTTTACATTTACCGGAAAATACACATCCTGGAATAAATTCTGGCTCAAATCGAATAAAATTAGCATCGTCATGATATGGTTCACCAAGCTCAAATGATCTGCTACAATACAACATCAGAATTGGATCACGGTTTTCTAATACAAACTTTTCTTTCAAAAGGCTATCCCAAAGAAATTATTGACAGCATTACCAAATAAAAGATTTGACAGTTCTCAAAAGAAAATTGTTTTAGACCCGAAAAACGTCCTGTATACTGAAAACTACCGAGACATGATAACGTGCACTTCATTTTGAAAATGTTATCAAAAGCCTTAGGGAAGTGTTTTGGCGATGTCACTCCACCATTCTCCGCCAATCACAAAGATCGTATGCCTTCTAAAAATTTAGAACTGCAGTTTATCAATATTCATGCTAGTGTAAGGATGGCTATGTTGGTCGCACGTCTTTGAGGATGGTTGACCAAATTGAGCACCGTGTACTATCATTTACTCTTCAAACATCAACTCGTAAAAGGAAACAACCACCTCGTGTTTCAAAGACCAAAAACATCACTAAGAAATGTGACTCTGCCATAGGGCATTACTTTCTTGGGAATTCAGACGAAAGTGTTTACGGAAGATTGCTTCGTCATCATAAGAAAGGCCTGGTTTGCTTTTCATTTGGCCGCACTGGAGTCAGTCCACATGAAAAGCATAACTTGGATAAAGACTATTCTTGACTCAAAATGTCATAATTTCTTCCGCAGGTGGTTCAAAATGCCTCCATTTGCTACATTAGATATTGTAATGATGTCAAAGACTAAGTTTGGTTTGAATATGATAAATAAATTAACCAAATTTCAACAATTCCAGGTTATTTTAAGACAAAAACTAAAAGATAGTAATGAGTCTGACATCAATCATGTGCACTCACTCACGCAGCCATCTCACATTCAAATACAGCACTTCAGAAGTGGCAAAGCCGTTGTTAAAAAGATACAAAGCTCCGAAGAAGATCGAGTTACTAACACCTTAACCTCACAATGATTTATCGTCAAGGCTCTGTTACACGAATGCTTTTCTTTGCATTTAGCACAAAGCTCTTGATTCGCTGCCAAAGAACATTTACACCTTTACCTGTCGTTTTCTTAACAACTGTCTTCTAACCCTAAAGAACTTGCAGTTGTGGAAACAATTTAAAATTGAACTATGATCAAAAATCAGTGAAATACAGTCCTTCATGTAACGTATTAAGAAAGAAATTCGATTTGTTCTTAGATCTTTAGATTTAAATTTAGTAACTCGTGAAATCTTAACTTTGGGGTTTTTTACAAAGGATTCATGCCATTTTATGAAATTTGTTAAACATTTTGGAAAAAGATGCAAATAGGCTTATGATGAAAGGTTCGGAAGTAGCCATAAGAACATTGTATTATATTTTCAATAAGCGCAACAGACTGGATTTTTCCGGAACTATTACTTTTCATGTCATAATTTTTTATTCTCCCATAGCTATTTTGTGTATGCTTTTTTTCTGTATGTATGTGATTATATTATATTATCGTTATCATTATTTTTAAATTTCCGGATTAAGCACTTCTGTATATCAATCCTTCTGTCCGATGTACTACGCCAGGTGACAACAGCGGGTATTGTTTTTGTAAAGATCACCAATAAAGGCATTGAGTTTTATCACTTTTCACCCTTAAAAGAATACGTACAGATCTATTGTGATTTACCTGGCTTTCGTTCTCCTTCGAGAATTACTGATGAGGAGTACCGTCCCGGCTTGATCATAAAAGATGATGATGTTATAATTATAATAGAATTAACAGTTGGCTCTGAAACAAGATTGGAGATTAAGTACAAAATTGGCAAAGTACGAAGAGCTCTGTTCTACATTGATTAAAAATTTTACAGTGAATTTTATTGATCGGAGCATGAGTGCCATTGGAGGCCTTTACAAAGACAGTAAATCGTTTTTAGAAATGCTGAACAAATTGATGCTGGAAGAAAAGAAATTTATGATCAAAAAAAATATATGTTGTATTCGCACATCGTATTATAAGCGAAATTCTAAATGGCCATGTCCGGAACTTTTACCTTGGTAAGCTTAACCAGCTACCCTGTTATTAGTTAGACGTTCTTTTTTTTGCTATATGCGTTTCTGTAGCTTTCAGATTCCTTCCTAACCAACGTTTGGCTACACACGTAAAAAATATTGAGACGAAAAACATGTTGTCTAGCGTTGAAAAACAAAAAATTGCAGCCGATCTAGAAGTTGCAGTTAAGTCGAATAGAGCTGATGAAGTAGAGGAGGAAGAAGATGATCTACAAAATCCGGAAGATTTATTTGTTGTAGATAGTCTACAAGAAAATGCAGACATCTCACAGTGGAAGGATTCAATGACAGAAAGCTATTCGGAAAATTAGGGGACACTTCTTGTCTTCGATGATGACTGAGACCCTATGTTTAACACCGTGGAAGATCTTGTTGTTCAACGCGTTAAGGAAGTAATGAAAAAGTGTCGAGAGTGCGTGATTAAGGTGTCAAATGTTAAAAACGTTTTTTGGAGGGAACTCCAAGCTGAATGTGACATATAGAAGAGTGCTGTAAATAAGATTGCCATAGATAACATCACTGAGACCAACTTACTCATAAAGGTATAAAATTTCTCACAATTAAAGTTCGCAAAAATGAATTTTGAATTCGAAAATCACTTTCTTTAAGTTTGCAGACTCTTTTCGCAGTGCTGTATTGTGCTCCTGGTGTTTTCCATTTTCGCACATTTGTACGTCACAATGCCGGGTGCTAAAATCTGTGTACCGGAAACCCCCGCGGGATCTTTTGTTTCATGTGATTAACAGAAGATGATAGACAAAATGGGCAAGTGGCCTAAATATCACAAAGAAATGATAGCATAGACTATCGGTTAAATTTACAACACTGAAATATACCCCAGTGATCTGAAAACTGTTGAGTCAAGTAGTTCATAATAGTACTTGAACTGGTTGTGGATCTAAACACCTTATTCAAAAGACAACGAGTACGAATACAGCTTTTGTACCACCCGCGAAGAACTCGTCGTCGTGCTCGTTCTCATACTCGTTCTCGTACTCGTACTCGTCGTGGATCTAAACCTCCCTAGTATGAGAAATACGGAGACGTTTTGGGTCAATGTTGCCCAACACAAGGGCGCATCAGGGAAAACGATTTCAAAGAACTTGGCGTGTTTGTTATGAGCATGCTCGCCCTTCCATTCAGCAACGCATCTGTTAAGCGCACATTTTCTCAGATGAATCTGTTGAAGACCAATTTGCGCAATAAGATGCAGCAACCAATGTTGGAAGCGCTTCTGCATGTGCGAGACTTCATGACACGAAGAAATATCTGCTGCAATGAGTCCTGTGCCCACGAGAGATATGTTCAGCAAATTTAATAACGAAATGTACGCCAGCACTTCAAATGTAAACGAACGTGTTTCAGAGGACTTCTAACTGCACGAACAGTTTGTGATTTTGTATAATAAACTAGATAATTTACGGCCGGTTTCGTGGACATTCCATGATTTCTATGATAGACATATTATGTCAAGTTATAAATACCGGATGTCGTCTTTCCAACAGAATGGATGCCAATGTACTATAAGTTATTCCTTCAATATCCTGGGAAATTTAAGAAAAATGAAATTACTCTCGAGTGCCAAATAATTGTACATTCCCACTTATTAATTTCTAAAATTTATAAGCCCCCAGTTCCTTACTAAGACCCCCGTTTATAAATTTCAAGAAATTTTCCCAGCAGTAAAAATGTAAATGATGTCTGAAAACAGTTAAATCATTTCCCATGCAAAGTTTGACCCTGAAATAGTTTCTAATCAGTCAATTAGGACGATTATTTGTCTTCTAGTGTGCCATCTTTAATTAAAATTTTCTCGAAACTGAGACTAGTTCAGACCCCTCCGTTTATTTGGACACCCCGTTTATCAACTTCAGGCACTCCAAAAGCGTTTTGTGGCTGTTCGAGCACGATTTACGTCTGAGCAAATTTTTTGTGCTGCTGTTTCTAAGTTTTGGGCGGGTTTTGGGCTGTTTCTCAAGAAAATTTGTGCGGGAAAGGTTGTTTATTAATCCTGATAACCCTGAGTCATTAATATGCAATTTAGTCATCATAAACGCGGCCAGACAACGATACAGGACAATCTTTGTTGATTCCTTCATTATTGTCTGTTGTTAACTCAGCAAAGTGAACGATCGAGAGGACTTTCGATAAGATCACAAAGGAGTTGTTGAATAAGGCCTTCCAAGTCAGTTAGGAGCCTTTAAGACAAGATAAAGATTGTAATAATCCTTAACTTGAAAGTTAGGAGGATTGTAGGACATTAAATTTACATGCTCTACACAAAGAATGGCTGCTGAAATTTATCACTTGCTGAAATTTGCTCTAGAGGATAGTTGTTAAATGTGTGATAGAAATGGTACATTCACGTTAGCAGTTTAGTTTACATTTAGCAATTATCATGTTCTGAGGTATTAAGGGAAAGAGCATATTATTTAATTAGATTACATTGCTGAAACAAGTGAATGACTTTACAGTGTCAAAGTATCTGTTGTCATGGTCTGGTGATGTGATGTTTTGTTAACTGCCAAGATAACTGCAGCTCCCCCTCCATCAAAGAATCGGCTGCCCCCCCCCTCAAGACAAGATGCTCCCTATGCCCATGGTTATTTCTCAACTGAGTTATTGCTCTTCTTTGAAATAGCTTGATTGGGTGGCCTCTTATTCTCGAAAAATTATCTAACTGAAAGGAGAATTCTCTAGAAATAGCGTTTAGGCTAAAATAATATCTCCCTTTTCCTTCTTCAGTGCAGGATGGGAAGCTTGATTCTCTCAAGATGCAACAGGTAATGACTATATTTCACGTCTTTTATGCTCTTGTTGGTAAATCTTTTTACAGGTCCCAGTACCTACTGGCCTCCCTTGTTGAGACAGGTGGCAATGCACACAACAAACTCCATGTCTGGGTAGATTTAGTCTTTGAAAAGCGTGTCCATAATACCAGGTGACCTGCTACTAAAGGTCTATTTTATTACATTCAGTGTTTGCTTGGCCCTTGCTGCAGTTTTCCAAGAGGATGGCTGTATTTTCAGCTCAGACTTTAATATACTTTTCAGTATTTCTTGCGAAAAGGAGATGTTAAGATGTATCTGCTGAAGTAATGTAATGCTGCTACACCTGTTTTTCCCCAAAGTGGATTATTTTACACTTCTGGATATAAAAGCACACCAAATTTATGGGGATTTAGTATCAATCAACACTGCATCACTGATATTTTGATATTCTTGGCTCCAAGTGTTTATGTTTGGCATATTTAATTTTTTAAACACCAATTGTAAATATCAGTTACTGTTCCTTGAAGTTAAATAAAAAAAAAAAAAACACAATTTTTCTTTCCAAAAAGAGTAAAAAGCAATTTCTATTTTTATTTAGACATAAATTAGCTTATAAAACTACATTTGCAATATATTTATATCATCATAATTGAAAAAAACAAGGCCTAAACAGACAGAAATTATAATGAGCAATGAAGTCGACCTTAAAACAAACACAGATCATCCCAAATAAGTGAGTGTCTTTTCCTCAAACCTCCCATCAAAAAGATACTATGTTTTTGCTCACAAACAATCTCTGAAATTTTCACACCACTGGATTCTCAAGATCAAACATGGACCCCTTTTCTAGTATAAAATAAATCTGTAAAGAATTGATAGTTCACATAATTTATGACGCTTATCCGAGTGGCTATGGGGACTATGTCATCGTTTTATGCAAATTAATTGATATATTTGACTATTTTGAACAAAATGGATACCTCGAAATGTTAATCAGATGTCCTAAGGGGTTGCCAAAGGACCAGATACCAAAGAAGGTTCTATGACAGGTGTTGGTTGCCCTCCAGCCACTTTTGGCTTTAAAAAAAGACATTAGAACTCTGAATGTCTGGTTGAAGGAGCATCCTTCAAAGTTTCTGCGACAACAAGGAGGGGGAGGAGGGGGCAGCCCACTACTATACGGTATCAGTCTTGTCATTTTTGTGGTTTAATGTTTCTCTATAATTTCATAATCAAGGCGTAGACCAGAAATACTTCCGGAAATCAAGAGGAAATAGATATCAGTTGCACATCCCCCCTCCCTCTTACTAGAACTAATTATGTATTATCTGAAGGCTCAATCAAGTTAGGATGTTTTGATATTAAAATGCGCTCTTCGAGACATCTGCCCTCCCCCCTCGCCTACAAAATGATCAAACACCCGTGTTTCAATAAATGATGCCCGTCAATAAATTATCCTGTGCCCATCAATAAATGATGGGCACTTAAACATCATCTTATATAACTTTATGAGATATGAAGCAAAATAGTTTAGTTAAGTGAAGCTTTCAAATATTTGTCTGAAACTTTTTCCTGCAATCAGTTGGAAGGTATCACCCTGCAGCACCCTTATTCAGGCTTAGTCTAAATGAAGGGAGATCCCTCAACCCGTTCCTATAGCTCATGGAGATTTAGACAACTTGGAACTTTCGAGCACTGCCCGACGAAAGTTTACAGAATTAGCTTTTTTATTTGTTTGTTAATCCCCCTCCCACCCCCATAGTGACGCCCCTGGGGGCTACTCCAGGAATATCTCCTGGAACTACACAAGAAATATTACACGTGAAACTTTTGAGCGTTGTCCGACGAAACTTGACAAACTTTTGTTTCTTATATGCTGTAAAGAATTTGTTCTAATCTGTGTTTGTTGGCGCTCTGTGCCGACAGACAAGTAAACTTTCGAGCACTGCCCGACGAAAGCTTACAGAATTAGCTTTTTTATGTATTTGTCGGCGTTCTGTAACGACGGACGAGCAAACTTTCGAGCATTGCCCGGCAACAGTTGACAAAAAATTGGACGAAAGTGTATTCTTAAGACCTTTAGGAGGGAGTCCCCCCTCCCACCCCCATAGTGACACCCCTGGGGGCTACCCCAGGAATATCTCCTGGAACTACACAAGAAATATTACACGTGAAAGGTGGAGATTAAAGATGAACGAATAGCCATATGATTGCTTACACCTTTAGGGCTCGTCAAAGAGTCTGCCAAAGTAAACTTCATGATAGAAATTTGTATAAAAGTGGTTTTTTTTCTTACTTATAAATGGTAAACAAATGGATTGATAATTTTGAAGTAAATACTTAAATCTTCATTTTTCTTGTTGTTTTTTCTTTCCTTTTCTTTAAGGGTGGTTGAAGCCAATTGAATTTTACTAACAAGAAAAGCACAGCTTTTAATATATGAAACGATAAGGACAGCTCATTATAAAAACTAGATTTACTAGGCTACAAATGGATTCTACTTTCAAAAATTATCTTGATCAGTGGGAAAATCGTTGGCACCAAAACTGTCTATGTTATCGAACAGGAGTTATTAGTCATGTTACCATTATTTACTTTTAATTAGTTTTTGTATGTTTTGCATTTTTTATGCTGGAGTATTATGATTTAAAGATAATAGCTAAAGCAAAGGTTTCTAAGCAACTATCTATTATGTTAATCATGACAGTGAATATTAATTCCCCAAATCTTGCAATATGTTCTAACAATGTCTGCGCATACCTGTGCCTTCTCTGTTGTATCAATCTTGGTGGCATTTTCTTGTTTATTTGGTATTCTTACGGTATGCCATACGCAAAAAGAGGCTTGCAAAGTCGATGCTAAAGTGTGCAAAACTACATTTTGGCTGATAATAGGGATTGCTGCTGTTTATATTGCATTGATTACTGCCGCCACTGTGTTTTTATCAATCAAGTTCGTCTCTTTTAACGACTTTCTTTTCAAATTTTGTGCTATTGGGCTAATTTTAACCAGTTCAGTGGATTGTCTTATAATTATTATTTCATCTCTTTTCCGCTCATCAGTTCTTTGTGAGTTTTTCAACCACATTATCGACCTAGATTCAACTTTCTTTAAGGACTGTCATGAGAACTGCTACTATTTTAGACAGGAAAGAACAAACCTTTTGATCCTTATCTTTGGAACAATTTTTATCCTTTTTTCTGGCTTGCTTGATTTTTTCATTCTACGCAATATTACTTCTAACTCACTGGTGCTGTTTGTTTGGTGTACTTTTAAAACAGTGTGGTTCCTTATAACTGAATTACGAATGAAATTATACTTTATGACCGGTATTTTGTTGACCCACAAATTCGAGCTTCTAAATCTCAAAATGAAAACTCTTATAAAAGTGGACAAGACTCTTAAGGCACTAGAAGAACATAGAAGAATCCACTCAAGTCTCCTAGAAACGATAAAAGTTTTCGATCGAATATTTGACCCAGATATTCTTTTATCACTATTGGCAACGGCAGTGCATGTTGTACTTCTACTTTTTCTTGCAATGATTATGCTCACCACGTTTCACGGCACGACTCAGTGGCATTGGTTCTTTTATCAGCTTACTTTTACTAGTCTGGGGTTTGTCAGCTTCCTACGGATCGGAATTTATCAACTTGCAAAGTTTATCGTACTTAAAAAAGTACTTTAAAGTTTGTAATGTTCAAAGGTGTGCTTTTATTATATTTATCGTACTCTAACTGCATGTACAACACACAAAATTTATGAACTAGTTGAGTTTGTTGTATTCGAAAGTGCTTTTATTAAATTTTTGGTACTCAGCCTGCAACTAAAACACACGGAATTCATAAACTGGCTGAGTTTGTTGTACTAAAGTGCTTTTACTAAAATTTTAGTTTCTGTCGCAACTAAGACACTTGGAAATTACCAACCACTTCAGTTTATTATACTCAAAAGTTCTTTCATTTAAATTTTTTGGGACTCAGTCAGCATCCAAATCACTTGGAATTGACCAACTAGTTGAGTTTGTTGTACTCGAACGTATTTTATTCAATTTTTTATACCCAGTCGTTAACTTAAACATTCGGAATTTACCAACTAGCTGAATTTTTTGTTCTCAAAAGTGATTTTATTAAACTGTTTATTACTGTTCTTGCAAGTAAGTCTTCTTAGCAAGTTAGACGTGTACTAGAGCATGCGGAATTTGCTAGAGACATGTACTAGAGGATGCTCTATAGTGCTTTTATTAAATT
>JAAAKM020073195.1:8358612-8398787 GCA_010016025.2 Alatinidae sp. Z8VKAUB7J3 | reverse complement strand
CTACCCATTAAACAAATGTCCATTTCATTCTTTGTTCCTTAGTCTAGCTCTAATAAAAATATAAGACCAAATTAATATTGTGAAAAACATTTTTCGCAAATATAAAAGTAAAACATACTTATAAGTGCCATCAGTAACGAGATTTATCATAAATTGTTAAATGGGATTTCTTCCAGGATGAAGATGAATTCTTGTATGCCAAATTTTTTTATATGAATCTTCTCTGTTATTTCTCAAGAAAGGTGAAGAATTCCTTTCGGGGGACCTTGATTTTCTTGATTTTTTTTATCGTCGTGATCTCTTTCTAGTATGCCGGACGTCCTTTTCCAATAACATCGTTGTGATTTTGAGCTTTCATGGGATGGTAAGGGTGCTATTTCTTCCACTGTTTGTTACTTGACAAATCTAAAACTGAGTTTTTGTCCACTCGAATTGAATTCATTTCTTTCAGTTTTCTTCTCATCTATTCTAATGTTTACTTATTCTAAGTTGATTGTATTGGACTTATAAAAATTGGTCAAATCATGATAATGGCCTTTACAGATGATACAATCGCAGTAAAAAGATATTTCTATTTCAATATTTTCATCCATCATAGCTTAATTTGAAACTAGTTGTGTGATTGCTTCTGGTAACAGGCCTAAAAAGGAGGAAAGGTTAAGCTTAAAGATGTTTATTACTTGAAGTTCACTATTATGCATCCATAAAACGGGGTTCTATGATATACCATACTGTTTACTGTGTCGAATGAACATATCGCGATCAGATTTGTCCCTTGGTATCCACTGTGCGAAGAACTTAACCTCATTTTTAGGACAGTGTTAAGCTCCTTCAAATTTGGCGTATCTAAACTCTTCTGAATTGAAAAGTAGAATTCTTGGGTCAAGGTTTTGGATCAAAAGTTATCTATTGGCATATTACCCTTTACATACAGCGCTTCAACTCCAAAAATTTGCATATTTCTCTGACTTGTTCCTGAACAGTACTCAGTTCTTTACCATTGTTATTATAAGGTCTAATCAATCGGTCGTAAGACCCCAGTTGGCTCGAATATCGTAATGTAGTACTCCTCACGCTTTTACCATAGTCAAACACATTATAGTTAACTTTCAAGGATAAAGTTAATTTCTTCATGTTCTTCAGGCAATATCAAAAGTGCACATTCAAATATATTTCCACAGGCCAATGACTTCAATCAGATAAGTTCAGTGTCATATATTCGAATCATGAGTTCATCCTTCCAATGTACAAATAATACTGATTGAAAACATGTAGTAAATTAGGTACTGTCGATGATCAGCCATAGAGTACCACTGAGGCAGCCGCATAGAAAAATCCGAATGCCCATCCTCAATAAAATACTGATCTGATTTTGCCGTTCAGAATGATTAATTTTACGATTGGTTTCTTTTAATTAGTTGCGGTGTATAATTTTCGTCGTATAATCTTCGTTTTTCCTTCTGGTTTCCCTTGTGACTTGAGAATTTAAGCTCACAATTTAGATTTTTTCTATATGGCTAAGAATTTGTGATAAAGCCTTCTATTTCGTTAGTCTTACCTAAATTCCAATTTCAAATATGTTGAGCTCCGGTGGTGGATATAGCCACTACTGGAATTTACCTGTCTTACTGTAGATGGGTTTAAAACTAGCCTATTCCGAATTTTAGCATTAGCTGGGTCATGGCGCTAACCTTTCAAAAATTCTCTTGATTTTTTCATGAACTATAATTTTGTTTATGTTTATTTCGCATATGTAGTCTGTATAGATGTCTATAAACACCATCATCATATTGTAAAATAGATTTGAATAAATAAAAAAAAACATATTGATTCTACTTACCTATATCATTTTTGAAATTTCTCAAGTAATGACACTATTTAAAAGTAATCAAGCCTTGCTCAAAAACTTCGTTCTGAAGTTAAAATTATAAATAATGACAACCTCTTCATTCATATATATATTAAAACAATTCAGATACTGTAAAACGGATTGAACTGATTTGGCCTTGCAACTATATGAGAGTTTTCATATTTGCCCCTTCCCCTACTCCCCTCCGTCTCCCCTGCAACTTCTCTTCCACTACCTGTTGAAGGTTACTGTCAGGGAGGCTTTTATTGCGACGTTTCTATAAACGATTTTACTCTTTTTCTTCACCAAACAAATATCTACTACTGAGCGAGAGCACGTGTTCATCATAGGAATCCCTGAAAAGGGATAGCATCAAATTTCTTCTTATTCAATTTCTATTTCTTATTTAGTAAATAATGGCTTAATGTCACTTAACATTTCACTTAAACGATAGATTTTCATCCAAGGGGTTGTTTCCCCTTTTAGAATATTTTTTAATTAAAAAAGTAATCAGTCTAAAAAATAACTGAAATTCAAAGGCGTTTGAAATTTAAAGGAAACACACACCTTTACGCATTCCAAGAGCAAAGTCATAGACAATGAGACTTAGCAATATTAAAATCAAGTGGTACTAATTTTGAATGTTAGCTTAATAACAATATTAAATAAGTGGTCGTCCTGTGGTGGCGCAGTGGGTTTGACCTTAGCTTGGTAATACGGGACCCAGAGATCGAATCATGCTGCAGTAATGCACCGCAGGGCCGACGCAGGGACCTTAGTAGTCAAGAAGCGTCGTAAATCTGATACAATACAATACTACGGGTCGTTTTGAGACCTTTCAGCCCTTAAGGGCTCAAAAATATAATTTCCTCCAGAAGCGATTATTGAATATTAACGCAGCATAAGAAAATGTATCAAGTGATCTACCTACTTTCATCTAAGCCAAATTATGTTGTAAACTGCAAATTTACCGCAATACATAGACAACCTGTGTTAGGTCACTCCTAAGTTGTTTATTTAGAAATGTGAAAAAATGAAAAAATTCTGATCTGTATAAGGCAGGTTTTCTAACAAAACCTGAGAACAACCTAACTTAGTTATGCATTGTTATAGTGACTGACATTTCCCCCATCCATTTATTGATGCATGCACAGTCAAAGCTCTATAGTTATTTTGGCAAGTTAAGGCGAAGACTCGTGAAAGGAGTGTAAGTGATGGAATCAATATCGACATTTTCACCTCGCACATCTAATCGCTAAGTTGGACTGTCTAGGGGTTTAAAACCGGATTAGACCATAAAAGGAATAATTTGCGGCCTCAAAGATCCTATGGCTGGTAGGACAGAGATTCGATTCCTGATGCCGTTCGTTATTTGGTTTGGAACGGGGGTCACCGTTATACCTTTGTAAACTCAGCCAGAGTCGACCCAGTTCTAAATGAGTGCTCGGTCAGCATCGCCTCTGTCAGCGAATTGGCTTTGTCCGGACGGTTGATCGTGATGGTCCACAGGCCGTTGTCCGCAATATCCAGCCCGATCATACCAGCCCGACCCGCTGTCGGATGGTCTCCTCGCGCAGGGAGACTTCGTCTCCGACATAGTCGTCCGCGTCGGCCGTGCACATCCACATCAGCGTCCGCGCGGGCCATTCGGCGGGGATGTGGTCTTCCCACTCCAGTTCGCTCACAGGGTTGATGCCGCTGGCCTTGATCTCCCGCTGCATCTGGGTTGCCACCGTGCCCGGCGACAGGCCCATAGCGCGGATGCCGTTGCCGCGCTCCTCCAGGTCCAGCGCGCTGGTCAGCATCGCCGCCCCCGCCTTGGAAGTGCAATAGGCGCTCCAGCCCTCCAGCGGCCGGTGCGCCGCGCCTGAACTGACGGTGATGATAGTGCCGCTGCCCGCGGGCTTCATCAGCGGTAGCGCGGCCCGCATTCCGTTGAACACGCCCTTGACGTTGATGTCGATCAGCTTGCCCCAGTCTTCGGGCGCAGCCTCTTCCAGCCTGGCAATCGGCTCGATCACCCCGGCGTTGTTGATAAGAACATCCAGGCTGCCGAATTTCTGATGCGCCTCGGACAGCGCCGCCCCGACCGCGGCATAGTCAGCCACATCGCAGGCGAAGGTCAGTACATTCCCGCCGATCTCCGCCGCCAGTTCCTGCAAGGCCTCGCCGCTTCTGGCCAGCAAGGCCAGATTAGCTCCGGCAGCGGCAAACACCCGGGCCGCATCCGCGCCGATACCGCGGCTGGCCCCTGTAATTGCAACTGTTTTTCCATTGAAATCCATTCGCTGTCCCTCCAAGTGGCTGCTGACCCAAGTGGTAAAGCGGTTACGGGGAACGGTCCAGCCCATGGCCCCCTTGACGGCACTGCCCGCCGGGCCGACGATGATTTCAATTATCTCACAGAGAAAGGTTCTCTAATGTCCCGAATTTTTGCGCGCGGCGGTGCCGCAGCGGCAATTTTGGTTGTTTCAGCCCAGGGCGCCCTGGCCGATCTCAGCGCGCAGGACGTCTGGGCTGAGTGGAAGGCCTATCTGACCAGCACCGGCTATACCGTGTCCGGCACTGAATCCATTTCCGGCAGCACCCTGACCGTCTCGGATGTGTCGATGGTCATGCCGATCCCCGAAGAGGACGGATCGGGCACTGTCAGCCTGCCGGAAATCCGGTTTGTGGAAAACGGCGATGGCACCGTGAACCTGCTGCTGCCCGCAGAATTCCCGGTAGGGTTCGAGTTTTCCGCCGACGGGGAAACTTTCTCGGGCAAGCTTGTCTATACACATGACGGCTCCCCGATGATCGTGGCCGGCGATGCCGAAAACATGAGCTATGATTACCGCTCCTCCAAGGTCACCATGACACTGGCTGAGCTGGCCGCCGATGGCGAGGCCGTGCCGGACGGCGTGGCAAGTGCGCAGGTCACCCTGAACGATGTAACCACGACCACCGCGATGACGATCGCGGAAACGCGCAGCTACAAGCAGTCGCTTTCCGCCTCCAGCCTGAGCTACGACATGGGTTTCAACGACCCGGAAAGCAACGGCACCGGTACCTTCAAGGGCGCGCTGGAAGGTCTCAGCTTCAAGGGCACCGGGACCGTGCCTGCGGGGCTTGAAGGCCCCGACATGGCAGCGCTTCTGGAAGCCGGTTTTGCCTTTGACGGCACATTCACTTTCACCGGCGGCAACGGGTCCATTTCCGGGGTGGACGGAAGCGAAAGCTTTGCCATGGAAAGCAACTCCCAAGGCGGTTCGATCGCCGTTGCGATGGACAAGCAGCACCTGACCTATGACCTGTCGCAGACCGGCACCAATGTGAACATCACCGGATCCGAGATCCCCTTCCCGCTGGCGCTCAGCATGGCGGAGGCTGGGTTCAAGCTGATGATGCCGCTTGCCGGCACCAGGTACATGGCTCCTTGCAACAAGTCTGTTTCATTATTGTAGTGCCACTGATCCCCTTTTCTTTCTATCCTAAGGTTCGTATTCAGGCTGACGCCTTCAAACACCTGTTCGGCATCCATGTTCACATCAGAAAGTCCCGCGCTCACCTTTGCCGATAATAATCCTGACCGATTCAAGCTTAAGTTAGTATTTACATTGAGCCGGCCTTGTTCCAGGGGAAAAGACTCTAATAAGGGGAAGAGACGCTGAAATTGTGGCAAGACCTTGGCAATATTGACATCATTCATTTTCAAATTAATAAACCAAACCTGTTTTTCCTTTTTCGCTTCCAATGACAGGCTGCCATCACCTAGCTTTATTTTTTTAATATGGATTTGATCCAATCCATTTATTAAATGATAGCGAAAGGAAAAATCGACAGGCGTGTTCGACTTAAACAAAGGATGTTCAACATAGGCAAGTCCTCGATCACAAATGATGCTTTCTTGTACAAGCTTTGCCGGTTGGCAATGGGCGGATAAAGATTCAACCACATCGCTCAAAGGAGAAACGATTTGCTTCGCTTTGAATTCAACACTTACCGCTTCTGGTCGTGTAATATCAACTTGAAAAGAAACATCGTTGGCGGAAATTGATCTGTTTTTAATCTCTTTAAATTCCAGTTCAATCAGATCAATGGCAAAGACTTTTAAAAATATACATTGGCCCAGGAACAGGCAAATGACAAGACGAGAAAGAGTTTTATTGATTGAAGACGTCTGTTGACAGATAACGATCACCACGATCACACACAATACTGACAATCACTGCACTTTCCACTTCGGCCGATAGTTTCAACGCCGAGGCCATGGCTCCACCAGAAGAAACACCGGCAAAGATCCCTTCGACTTTAGCTAATTGTCGCGTCATCTCCTCTGCTTCAGCTTGAGTAATGTCGATGACCCTGTCCACTCTTTGTCGCTGGAAGATTTTAGGCAGATATTCTTCCGGCCAACGACGAATGCCAGGAATACTGTCATCTCCAGCGGGTTGTACACCTACGATTTGGATATCTGGATTCTTTTCTTTCAAATAACTAGACACGCCCATGATGGTACCGGTCGTACCCATGGAACTGACGAAATGGGTGATCTTGCCTTGCGTGTCACGCCAAATCTCAGGCCCCGTACCTTCGAAGTGAGCCAAGGGGTTATCAGCATTGGCAAACTGGTCCAACACTTTGCCTTTGCCTTCTTTCTCCATGGCCTCGGCCAGATCCCGTGCCCCTTCCATGCCTTCTTCTTTCGAGACCAACACGATCTCGGCACCGTAGGCGCTCATGGACGCACGCCGTTCCATGCTCATATGCGATGGCATGATTAATACCATACGATAACCTTTGATCGCTGCGGCCATGGCCAAGGCAATTCCCGTGTTACCACTGGTCGCTTCAATCAAGGTATCACCCGGTTTGATATCTCCGCGTGCTTCAGCATGGTTGATCATGCTCATGGCCGGACGGTCTTTAACGGAACCTGCCGGGTTATTGCCTTCCAGTTTGGCCAAAACAATATTGCTGGTGTCGCCCGGTAACCTTTGTAGACGCACTAATGGTGTCTTGCCAACAAAGGATTCGACCGTCGGAAAGTCCTCCTGCGACAGATTAGTTTTGGCTTTATTTGAAACAACTGTGTTCATGCATTTCCCAATGTCTTGGCCAGAATCAGGGCATCTTCACGACCTTCCCTGGCAGGATAATAATTCTTCCTCATACCAACTTCATCAAAACCGGCCGTATGATACAAACGGATAGCATTTTTATTGGTTGGCCTGACTTCGAGAAAGGCAGTATCAGCATTAAAGCGTTGTGCTGTATCGAGCAAAAACTCCAACATGATCTGACCATAGCCCTGGTTTTGCCGTTCCTCAGCAACACAAAGATTAAGGATATGACATTCTCCTGCCGCAACACCCAGCGAAACTCGAGACGCGTCCGTGATAGGAGAGGTCGGCTCCCGAGCCCGACGCCAATCTGTGCGGGCTCGTGCACGTGCAGTCCGTAGACGGAACCGCCCGACGAGTCGCCTTCGTCCAGCGCATCGGCGGTGGCGACCTCCGGCCATGACCACATGATGGCGGGGTAGAATCGTCGGCAGGCGTAGTCGACCGTCTCGCCACCGACTTCTCCATCGGCGAGATAGGCGCGCACCGCCTTCCAGGCGTCCCGATGATCCGGCTGCGCGACTCGCTCGGCGTCCATGAGGTAGGCGGGTGTAAACACCTCGACCTTGTCGAGCAGCCCCTTGGACTTCTTATTGACCTTGGACTGCCAGGGCGTGGACACGGCTCGGACCATGCGAAGGAAGCCCAGCTGGGTCTCGTTCTTCACCTGATCGAGCTCGAGGTAGATCTTGCCGCCCGGCAGCGCCGGCATCATGCCCAGCCAGCGCTGGTCGTGCAGGAAGCGTCCGGCTTCGCGCCGGATGGTGCCGAGCCATCCGAACCACGCCGGCAAGACATGCTCGATCCGTTCCCAGTCCCGTAGGCGCGTATGGAGCGACTCGCCAACGGCGACGAGCGAGATGTCGGGCAACTCTTGGAGGGCCGGGCACCCCGGTACGAACCGGTCGGGATGTCGCGCGGTTGCTTCCACGACGAGCCGGGGGGACAGGAACCCCTCCGCACGCCCGTCATGGCCAGTGCCGCTGACGTTCTGCCCCTGATTCGTCACGAGGGAACCCGCCAGCTCGTCGATCTCGTCGTGATCCACGAGCAGGATGAAGAACCCACTATCGCGGTCCCGCACGACGACGCCCGTGTTCGCCGTATGCCAGGGCGGATCTTCCGCGCCACGGCGGCGCACTTTCCGCCAGACGTGCTTGCTCCAGGGTCGATCGAGTTCACGAAGGACACGGGCGAGCGCGTCGAGCATGCGAGGATCGCCGTCGGAGACGATCCACTTGACGGCAGGTACGTCCTGATCCGGCGTGCTGCGGTTCTGGATCTCGTCCTCGATCAACCGGGCGAGGGCACGCGTCTGCAGTTCGCTACTCATCGCGCACCACCACCTCGCGGAAGCGCTCGGCATCCGGCATCTCGTTCATCAGCCCCATCTTCATGAGGCGATCGGCCACCTTCTCGCGAGCGGGCCCTGTAATCCTCAGCCCTCCCTCATCGAGGCGATCGAGGAACTGCTCGTAGAGACAACGCCCCTCGGTTCCTGTTTCGACGACAGCCAGGGCGTGAATGAGGTCATCCGTCGGAAACACGCGATGCAGCCTTCCGCGCGAGGCGGGGTTCAGGATGTCCCGCATCATCGCGCGCATCGTACCGCTGACCTTGATCTGACGACGGGCCACGGTCTGGCCGCGATCATGCGCGTCGATGTCCTCCGCGCGGAGTCCGTCCGGCCCCAACTCGACCAGCCGCTGCACGAGTCCCCGAGCGGCATCGATGTTCCAGTCGTCGTGGGAGAGCGCCTCGGCGGGCTTGGACTCGAGGACGACGGGGTCGAGATCCCCCGCGCGGAGCCGCGCGAGGTGAATCAACTTCACATCGCGAGCGTAGCCCTGAAGCGGCTCGTGCAAGCAGCGGTAGATCCCCTCGCCGACCACGAGGGGAAGCCGGGTCTCCTGCTGCAGGCGGTCCGGCTCGAGGAACCCCGCATGCCCGAGGGCAGGGTCGTATCCGGAGCGCACGATCTTGCGAAGTCTCGCCGCGTACTGCCCCGCGAGGCTCGCGATCTCGCCGAGATACTGCGCGAGTCGCAGGCTCGCGAGCGTGCAGAACATCGAGTAGAACGTGTCTCGATTGACGAGTTGACCCTCGAGTGCATCCAGAAGCACCTTGACGTTTTTCTCGAGCTTGATGGAGGGCGCAAGAGGCAGGATACGGCGGCGATGCGCCTTCGCCTTCCAGGAGAGCGGCTTCGGGGACGGCGCTACCGAAGAAGGCGCATTCCATGAAAGCGCAAATTTTGCGACCGTTCACAAATTAGCGGTGGTATTTGTTTGCGAAAACAACCTCTACTCAGTCCACTCGCCGATGGACATCCGTCAACCAAATCGCCCAATCTCCGCGCTCGGGCCAGCGCATGGCATGCCGGGCAAGCGGTGTGACGGCAATGATGCCGCTGCCATGCACGATATTGCAGGTGTCGCGGTTGCGCGCGCAAGAACGGGCGCAGGTCCAACTCTCATCGAGGCGATGACATATCGATGGCCCGAGCATTGCGGTCCGGGCGACGATATTGCTCTAGGTTACCGCAGCGCAGAAGAACTAGCCGACTGGAAAACGCGCGATCCGGTAGAGCGTCTTGCAGCAGAACTTCCTCGCGGTGCGCTTTCAGACATTGAGGCACGGGCGGCTGCAGAGGTTGATGCGGCGGTCTCCTTTGCTAAAGCCAGCCCATATCCGGATGCCGACGAACTGGATCGCTACATCCTTCCGCAAAATGTTGAGGCCTGAAATGCGCGAACTGAAATATTTCCAAGCGCTTCACGAGGCTCAGAGCCAGATGCTTGAGGCCGATCCCAACGTATTGCTTCTCGGTCTCGGTGTTCCGGGGCCTACCGGCATCTTTGGCACCACGAGCGGCTTGCAAGAACGGTTCGGATCGGATCGAGTGATCGACACGCCGTCCTCAGAGAATGCGATGACCGGTGTTGCACTTGGGGCAGCGATCCGAGGCAAACGCCCAATCATGGTGCATATGCGGGTAGATTTCGCCTTGCTGGCGATCGAACCGATCGTCAATCAGGCCGCAAAATGGCACTACATGTACGGCGGTCAGATGCGCGCGCCCCTTGTAATCCGGATGATCATCGGGCGCGGTTGGGGCCAAGGTCCGCAACACTCGCAATCTCTGCAATCATGGTTCGGTCACGTGCCGGGGCTCAAGGTCGTGATGCCAGCGCGGCCACTGGACGCTAAGAGCATGCTGATCTCGGCAGTGCAAGACGATGCGCCGGTGGTAATTTTTGAGCACCGCTGGCTTTATAATCTCTCTGGCCCTGTTTCAGAGGCGCCGGAAGCGCGCGCCTTGGAAGGTGCAGAGGTTGTCCGACAAGGGCGCGACGTAACAATTGCCGCTACTTCTTACATGGTGATCGAAGCGTTGCGCGCTGCTGAAGAACTGTTCCAAATCGGTATTGAAGCAGAGGTGATTGATCTGCGGTGTTTGACACCGATTGACACACCAACCTTAAAGGCCTCGATCGAAAAGACTGGACATCTAGTTGTTGCCGATACCGGGCAGGCCGCGTTTGGCGTGGCCGCAGAAGTTGTGGCGCAGGCGAGCCAGCACGCGTTCCAACACCTGAAAGCCCCGCCACAGACGGTGACACTTCCGCATATTCCAACGCCAACGACTCCTGCGCTTGCCGACCTTTTCTACCCCGACGCCCGCGATATTTCGAAGGCTGCTTTGGGAGTGATCGGAGCCGACATAGCTCTGCCGCCCGTCCTTCCCCCGGACCGCAGGTGGCGAGACACGCCTGATCCGAGCTTCACTGGACCCTACTAACCCGCGATGGCCGGTATAACCGATATCGTTGTGATCGGCTCGACGGGTCTTATCGGCGCCGAATTGGTTCGCCGGGCGGGCTGTATCGGGCTTTCGCGAGGTGAAGTTGATCTTACGGCGTCCAGCGGGTCCTTGGCTAGTTATGTCGACGGCAAAGCAGTGATTATCGCGGCCTCAAAAGTTCCGGTTCCAGATGACTCCGGACCAGATTTTCAGGCCAATTTGAACATGTTGCGGCCTCTGCTTGATGCCTCTCCAAAGTTCGTTTGTTATCTGAGCACGGACGCGCTCTACCCGTATGATCTGGTGGTAACTGAGGCCACCCCGCCCGATCCAACGACGGCCTATGCGAAGATGCACCATCCATTTAATCATTGTTACACTGAGTACGGCTTCTTTACAAACCTGCCAAAGACCCTGATACAATTGGACATTTCTTTCCTATCTCTCGCATTAGTTGGGTTTTAAGTGATGGCCCTGAATATAATAAAGAGGGGTTAACATGCTGCTATTTTACAATATGTCTGTCTAGATTCTATGCCGAACTAAAATTAAAACACTACTTGAAGCACTTGAGCGTTGTATGCACATACCACAATGCTGTGCATTCTCAGCCCATCGTTAGAAATATACCAAATCTCATAAATAAAAAAGAAAAAAACACTTACAGCTGATTAATAGAATATCATATGTAGTCGAGCAGCCCATTCAACCAAAGGTGCGCCAAAGGGCGATTGGCCCATTTTCGTAAATCGTGCAGCACATACCAGAGTCAGGCAGCACACCCAAAGCGTGACTGAATTGTACCCCGTAAAGCATGAAGTGTACCATACGTAGTCCATGCTGTGGTATGCTGGAGCAAGTAGGAGCTCTGGGATGTCAAGCGAGCAACAGAGAGCAAGCAGTCTCCGAATTATTTACCTCAATTCCCTTATTTTTCTGACAACCATTCACGGAATAATACGATTAATTTGATTTGACTTCCAAAATACGTTCCTCCAACTGGTTTACCATTAGAACTCGTTAAGCACTGGTTAAATTGTAGTTTCGCGTGTAGGTGAATTTTCCATTGAAGTGAGAGAGTGTTGTGTTTGTTCCTTAGCAGTCATACGAAATAAAAAAAGGGAGTGTTTTAAACGGCCCAGGTATTAGAATTCATAAACTAGCTTCTTATGAACGTATATCTGTTTCAAAGGGCTCCTATTTGGGGACACTAGTGAGGAACGATGCTGCCTGTATGCATAATTAAACCCCGTAAATTTCGTATAAAAGCAGTAGAAAGTGAATGGATGAGAGTAAGATAAAAAATTTCACAGACAATTGCTTTTTCTGCGTTTCTGTTCCAATAGACTTCATTTTACGGCCCAAGGCCTCTACCAGAATGCTAGGAATTTAAGGATAACCAATAGGTTATTTTATGGCATAAGAACTCAACCAGGGGGCTTAGAGCCGTAGATAAGTTAAATAAAAAACGATTTCTTTTAACTAAAGGTAAGAAGCGACATTAAAACTATTCAGTATATGAAAGGGACTGTCACCTCCTCAACGCCTCACTCCTGACGTTAAAGTTTGAATCGTTGTCACAACTCTACTTTTTAAAACAATAAAAACTTTAGCGCAAAGAGAACGCAGCCCAAAGGCTTGTTTTCCCGGAATGCCAACCACATAACAGCTTTTTCCAGTTGGCTTTAAGCAGTTACATTATAATTTAGAGTTCGAAGTTCCTAAAACGCCTTAACGAAGAAGAAAACTAAAAACAAACTTAATTTATTCATTACTTCTGCAGTCTATAGCCCAAACAGGACCAAAAAGGCCCACTATTCTTCTGTGTCTCTCCTACAGTCTACCAGCCAAACAAGAAAAAAGGCATAATATTCTTCTGTCTCTCCTACAGTCTACAACCTAAAGCAGAAAAAAGGCATAATATTCTTCTGAGTTTCTCCTACAGTCTACCACCCAAATAGGAAAAAAAGGCATAATATTCTTCTGTGTCTCTCCTACAGTCTACCACCTAAACAGGAAAAAGGCATAATGTTCTTCTGTGTCTCTCCTATCGTCTAACACCCAAACAGGATAAAAGGCACAATATTTTTCTGTCATACAATTACAAGATTTGCAGCGCAAGCCAAAGCTGATACACAACCAGTTTGGTTTTAATCATACTTAATCCAAAGTATCGTATAACAAGTTAAATTTCCTGTTTGAATAGTTTAAGGATCACTTTCTAGCGATTATTTCGGCTAATATGTTGTTCAACTTGGCAACTGATCGCCACATATAGCCTTATAATATATAGTTCTGCCTGCAACTTTCTTGATCGAGCATCGCGAGGTCGCGCTCGCGCTCCGGAGCCTCCCCGGGGCCTCCCTTGCGGCAGTCGAGCAACCACAGGGCCGGTGCCCCGTGGGGATCGGGCCCCACGAGGATGTTGCGTGCGCGCAAGTCCCTGTGGGCAAAGGGGATGGCGTGCATGCGCGCGAGGGTCCCCCCCAGCAGGCGGAAGAGCGTCCGGCGCCAGGCGGGGTCCCCCAGCAGGGGGTCCTCGGGGTCGCGCAGGCGCGTCTCGAGCGCGATCGCTGCCTCGGGTGCCGCGTGCGTGAGGAGCGCGTGCCCGGTGAGTCGCCCCCAGGAGGTGATCGCGCACGCGGCGGCCGGACGCACGGCGGGCACGCCGTGCCGCGCGAGGGTACGCAGGGCCTCGAACTCCGCGAGCTCCGGCGCGGTGCCCCAGAACGTGCCGCGGCCGATCAGCCCCAACGACTCGCCCCACGTGGCGTACGCGTAGCGCTTCAGGTGGAAGCGCTGCGTCTCGCGACCGACCGGCAGCTCGACGAAGCCCACGAAGCGCCGCGGTTCATCCGGATCGCCGAGCTGCATCAACGCATGCGCGTCGGCGACGATTGTCGCACCGTGCGCCGCGGGGAGGTCGTGGATGCGCAGCTCGCTTGCCATGCCCACGATCATGTCCCGGGTACCGCCTACCGTGCAATGCGAACGGACGTAGACACGTTCGTGACGAAACGGGACGTACGCGAATCCGCGCGACGCAACAACGAGATCCTGCGCACGAGCGTGCACCCGCGCGCCGCGCGCATGTGCGTACGCGCGTGCATGCACGCGCGCGCCGTTTGCGCGTTCAACTTGAGAGATCGGAACGCGTTTCGTTGCGTCGTATTCTCATTTTGAGAGTCGCGCACCTTCGATCATGCGAATTCCGATGCGCATATGCGGGTCGGCACGCACGTTGCAAAGCGTCTCGATGCGTTTGCAGGACGCGTGCATCCACGGTGCAACGTCGTTCACGCGCACCCCGGAAGTGTTCAACGCGAACACGGAGTGCGTGCAAGTGCACAGGTTTCATGCGAAACCTGACGACTAGAAGGTCAAGGAACAACACACACCACCGCTCGAGGACACCCCGTCTTCGGCCTGGCGCGGCGTCGTCGCGCGCACCGCTCGACTCGAGCCGGTTCGCGCGACGTCGTCGGGCGCGCAGGGATCCTCGGATCTCCGCACGAACGGCCGACGTGGGTTGTCGGTAAGGCCACCGGCACTCCTCAGGCGATCGCCCAGACCCAATTGGGCAACAATGGAGGCAACCACATGGCTGCAAGGAAGAAGGCGAAGCGCAAGAAGGCGCCGGCCCGTCGCAAGAAGGCGGCGAAGCGCAAGAAGGCGCCCGCGAAGCGCAAGAAGAAGGCAGCGAAGCGCAAGAAGGCGCCCGCACGCCGCAAGAAGAAGGCAGCGAAGCGCAAGAAGGCGCCCGCACGCCGCAAGAAGAAGGCGGCGAAGCGCAAGAAGGCGCCCGCCAAGCGCAAGAAGAAGGCGGCGAAGCGCAAGAAGGCGCCCGCCAAGCGCAAGAAGAAGGCAGCGAAGCGCAAGAAGGCGCCCGCCCGCCGCAAGAAGGCTGCGAAGCGCAAGAAGGCTCCGGCCAAGCGCAAGAAGGCGCCGGCCCGCCGCGCCCGCAAGAAGAAGTAGCCCACAAGGCACGAACCGAAGGGGCCGCCGCGTGCAAGCGCGGCGGCCGCTTTTCGTTTTGGGGCGCGGTCCGCGGGCGGACCACGGGCAGCATCGCAGCGTGAGGACCACGCTGCAGCGCGAGGACTACGAGTCGCTCTCGTCCTCGGCGTCGCCCGCGTCCATCTCCTTGAGCCGGCGGTAGAGCGTCGCCGTGCCGATGCCGAGGATGGACGCCGCCGCCTCGCGGTTGCCCCCCACCGCTTCGAGGGTGCGGACGATCGCCTCGCGCTCGAGGGCCGCGAGACTCTGGCACTATTTTCGAGCAACTGTTTGGTGACCTTGTTGGTTGTGTATGTTTTAAATTGTCAATGAGTTCTGCCTACAAGATTGGAACTAGCCTTGCCAAAGTCTAGCACAGATACAGACTGAGCCATTGAGCTTAGTGCGCATGGCGTAACCTCTTGGCCCTATGTTGCTGGCCCGGTCCCGAGCAAGTAGAATGTTGTGGAATTGGAGTCATCTCACACTTGCTTGCCATGTGAGGTTTTAAAATGGGGACAAAAAAGCCCCAAGCTGGCCTTCGCTGAGTCTTCTAGCGGCCTTTAAAAAGGTTAGGATTTTGTTGACTTGACTCTGCCATCAAAATACAGAAAGAGGTTTTGTAGGTTTCTACAGATTTTTAAGCGGACAAAATTTGAATGCTTTAAGCGACTGCAAGACCTCGGACAAAGGGGCTTAACGTTTTATTAACTTCTGATTCATTATCTTCACGAGTGGCAATGATCGCAACAAGGAAGAGAATTTTTGCACAACTTTCATCTTTTTGAACAGATTAGCTTTATGGTACTGTAAGCAGATTATTGGTTGGAAAAGTACTTTTCCACAAGATTTTTATTTGCTGACGTACATAATGTGATGATTACAGATGGTTGAAGATGCCTGGTGAAAAACACATGAAGTTAAAAATCAGATTCTCGTGCTTTCTTAATGTAAAGGCAGTGGTTGTCACCTGTGATCACATCCATTCTGGTGATGCATCTCTTCTTTACTATACACGAGAGATAAATATGCATCGGACGAAGTTTCAAACCCTTCGAACGCTTTTATTTCCATCCAAGGCACAGTTAAATTCTAAATTAGTTAAAGATGTTTTATCAGTGCCCCCCCAATTGGGAACAATCCCAAAATAATATATTACTTCTACTGTGAACATTGTAGACCGCTTGCTCAAAATCAGATGTATACTTTAAACGACTTTCGCAGCTACTTCAAGAGAGTGGAGGGTATTGAGCCGCTGATTATGTTGTGCCCACATGAGAGTTTTTTTAATGTCAACTCCTTGGAGACTTAAAGAGCGAGAAATTCTTGCATAGTTATCTTTAGCTTCTTTCGTTACATTAAGCCTCATATATTTATGATGACCACATTTTTACACCTTACCATTTATCACAGTTTCTGTACAAATAGAGTTTACTCTCTTTTATCTCCGCCTCTCCCAATCTCACCATCTTGCTCTATGCCTGACTGTTTTTAGCGTCATTCATAAAGGAATGCACACCCAAAGAGTGCCTCCAAGTTAGTTATGACTGTAAAATCTGATTAATTTGACGGAAAATATTCCCAGCAGAATTTTTGTATTTTGTAAACAATAAACTTTACTTGATTTTGTTAAAAATCATTTCGATCAGGGGACAGAAGTAGCAGAAACATTTAGTCCGAAGGCTTCTCTACAGAGCTTAAATATCAAATAGTATGGTAATTTAGACCTTTCCAAGTTTCTTCTTTAGTCTTTCCACAAGCGTTTGGAATGGACTGTCAATGGAGTTTACTGATGAACATAATGAGAATTGAAGCGTCAAAAGACGATTCAGTGCACGTTGCCGAGAACACTTGTTTACTATCTATGCTTTGGCGAACACAACAGATCATTCTTAACTTCTCGCGATATATTTTATAATCTTGAGTAAATGATTTCCCAGTCAAGGTTTAGATTTTAGTACCCTAAACAAACCGCAAATCAGCTCAAAAGATGATAAAATATTTAATATATGGGACAATGCAATATCAAAACAAAAATCAATTATTATACATGACAATTTCAAATACTTATCAGAGACTTTGAGGGGCATCGTTTTCCGACATTAAGAGAAAATATGGAAAATTTGTAATCTACAAAAAAGTATTTAATTTTTTCATATCTCCCAGAAATTATTTCATCCAGGATTTTAATCCCCAAAATTTCTAAATAGAGATTTTTCAAGAATTATAAAGTAAACAGTGAAATTCTTTACAGATATTTTAAAAACAGAAACAGAATGTCCCACGTCTAACCACGGCTTTCTCCACATTATTGGTGTCAGTTATCAGGGGCGGGGGGATGAAAGGACAAGTAGGCTGAGTTCAAATTTATTTTTTAACATTCCACTAAGGTGCCTGTGGTCATTGTGTGGAAAGGGATGTTTTAAGTTGATATGCATATCTTGCTGTGAATGTGACACGATGTCTATCGCAATCAGTTTCAATTTTGATAAAGCTTGAAAAGTCGTAACGGAAAAATGCCCCCCTGTTCCCCCAGTTCCCCGTCCAGGGTTATTGTAGTAAAGGAATACGTCGATTAACCCCATTTTTCGTTTCAAGTTTGCCCACTTGTTCTCTTACCTTGACCTAAAAGTCGAGTCCAGACTATTAATAACATAGTAGTTGAACTGGTGAGCAACTCCCAAGTAGTTCTCGGAATTATAAGCATCAAAGCTCCCTACCGAAATTTGTATTTATGTCATTCTCGGGTTTTACTTTCCTTAAAAGTCTGAGATTTTGTGCCTGTTAGTGAGAGACGTTAACAGTTTGGTGACCCCGAGCCTAAACCTTGAATTATGATTATTATTATATTTATAAATTGTCATAAAAGCATTGCGTTGTATTAAAAACCAGGTGAGTACTAGTTCAGAAATTTAGGGTAGGTTGGATAAGAAGTACATCAAAAATAACCTATTTCCAAGTAAGCATTCCAAGAAGGCTTATTGTCAATTCTATTAAATGCTATCAAATTTTGTATCGTTTGAAAGAAAATCTCGCGCTTATCAACTATATCCTAAAGGCGTTTGTTTTTACTTTGCTATTTACTAATTTGCGTCCATATTCTAGAAAATAAAATGTTTAATACCGATAGATATTGGGGCAGTGTGCTGACGATTTCATAAGATTATATTTTATGCGTCATTTAGTATTTTGTTCTTTTCTTGATCATCTTTGAGTATCTTAAAGGATCCATGATAATCCATAATTCTTAATGACACAGCTTCTCATGAACTCAAGATTTTGTTTTCTATCGTCACTTGAAAGGGCAGTTTACGCAAAGGTAGTAAATTTGATTTGCTAATTCTGTAAAAGCCTTCCAACTTTCTGGGTGTTCTTAGATAGTAGAGCATTGTATAAGATAAAAAATCGTAAGTTATTGATGCATGATCGCTGACTGGTCGGTATCTTTATAGAATAAAATGAGGATTAAAGAAAATAGACCATGATTGCATTATTTAGAAATATTATCCAAATGAATTAAGGGGAAAGCGTGCATTTCGTATTAAGCGGTATCGATCTACCTTAAAGATACGGAACTAATTGTGCGTAGCCCATGTCAAACCTGCTAGAGAGGGTGTACCCATCTTTTTCATTTACAGTTACGTAATGTCAGGGAAAATTTAATTACTCTAAACAGATACTCTGAAGTATAAACCGAATGTTACAAGCTTGCATTTAATGATAGCCAACCCGATTGGTATTTACAAATACGGAGATCATATGGAATTGTAAATGTCATCCTAATTACAATTTATTTTATTACAATAGCAAAATAATAAGCAAGAAGCTTTAAAATTGTTTTGACATTAGTAGTCGTCTTTTTGCTGATTTTATACCTTTCTCGAAGACATGGATCAATTAATATTGGTCTGCCATCTTGTGATTACTCCTCGTAATGTTTACAAGTTCCGTATCAAAATAGCTCAGTGTACTATCCCATTACCATTTGTTATGTTATTTCAATTTTTCTAATTCCCTCGCCGACTGTTCAATTCGTCATAAAGAAAATGAATTAGCAATCACCGAATAATAAGTAACAAGTGTCAAGTAACAAAGTTTCAAAAGTATTTTGACTTTCATTTGTTGTTTCCTCTGTTGCCTTAGCATTAATAGGTGGTGGCATTAATAGGTATAATAGTAATTATATTTTAGGAAAAGTCACCAAATTTCGTGTCAATCGGGCCAGCCATTAAAAAGTTATGAGCTGAAATGTGTAGCCGCGAGCCTACTAGGCCCCCACATGTAAGATAGGGTTAAGAAAGAAGACAATAAAAACATGGGTATTCTTTAGGCATATTGCGAAATAACTATTATTGTTTGAGCTGTGAGTTATTAAAGAATAAAGTTAATGGAGAACATCACAGTTTTCGTTTTCTCTATAGCAGTATTAAACGATTTGTTATGATTGTTGGCGTAGATCAAATTTCGGGTAAAATCCTAATAAATCAAGGGTGGCCATCCTTTTTTGACCCGTGGGCCATATTTTTTATTGTTGGAGTCCAGAGGGGACGTAAACAATCTTCTTACGAAAAAAAAAATTCTATCCGTCACTAGGCCTACTACATCGAGCCTTAAAACCAATAATAGCTGCAGTGGCTATCCAATATTTATATTTGCGTTGACAAAGAATGAATTTGAGAAAGTTAAGTAAGCGACACGAGAAGACATTGTGGTAGGCAGGTTGGCCACCATTAGAACAAAGAAAATGGCAAGCCCTAAAGAGACATAACAAGGGCGAGATAGTATCATTTGCAGTACCAAACTAATTGACAATTGCATGCCCATTAAGAATGCCTAACAAAGGTTATACAATACAATAAAATAAAAGTCTTGTAACTAATACTAGGAATAACTACTCTTGAGTCCCGACGTGCCGTCACGGCAATTAATTTTTTGACAATTTTCCACCCACAACTCTGTTATTCCAGCCACCACGTTTATTAAAATTAACAGGTTATGGTTCGTCACCACGTTTCCTCATGCCCCTCGTGTAATTAAAACCGACATACAGAAGTGTGCTGTTATGTAACGCAAGGAGAAGTATTCGGAAGCGAATAGAGGGCAAGCAAGAATGAGCGTTGTTGATCATCTTTGAGTTAAATATAATAGTATCTTTTGTTATAACCGTATTATTAAATTGGCTGTATTAGTTTGAAATGAACACTACTTTTTCCTGTTACTTTTTTTGTGTTTTCTGGCCACTAAGCCTATTCCAGCCACCATGCTTATTACTAGTTCCCCGAATTTCCGACCACTACGGCAATTTCAGGCACCTCACCAATTAAAAATTCGCCTAACTTCCAACCACCATGTTTATTCCCTGCGCAACATCTATTCGGGACTCAAGAGTATTATTGTATCGTATATGACTATGGTATATGGTAACACATCATGTTATAGCATAATATACAATAATATAATAAATGATAACATATAGTATATCGCAATAGGACATGGCATTTAGTAACGTGCAGAAAATGCTATAGATAATTGTAAAATGGTAAAATGTAGAGAAATAAATACTAATCGATAGTGCGAGTCAACTTATGTGTACATTTATGCTTAATGTACGATTTCTCTTCTTGCACTCAAAATGAAATGACTAAGACGCAAAGGATAGGTTTTGTTTTAGTAATTCTTTTCAATGCTGCCCTGGCTTTCGCTGTCTGTTGCCAGCTGCTCTATTCTATTTTATGTTTGTTTCGCTACATCTTTGCATCTACATCTACATCTTTTGGTCTTCGTCAGTTTCTCTTACATTTAAAGAGTTCAGAGAACAGCAGCTTCTTGGCAGCCTTCCTTCTCTCATCCTATAAAAATAGCCTAGCCAACCGACACCCTTATTACTCACTATGTCACTCATATCGGGTAGCGCAGCACGATGGAGGAATTATGGGTAGGGGGCTTTGCTCTTTAGGTTCTGTTCATGATGCTTTTCAAATACCTCATTATGTCAACGTGGAGGTTCTTAAAATGTGAGCAACAGACAGTACAGCAGCATGAGGTAATCTTGGCAATACAACTGCACTTTTTACATTACAATTCACCCTGAATGTTGCGCGGTACTTTTCCATAGTCTTTTTCGCAGTTTACGAGAGACACTGTTGTTTCTGTGTGAGTGATGGATGCCAAGCCAAGTGACCAACACACCACCTCTATATTCGCATTGTTTTGGGCTTGTGGCATAGGAGTTTCAATTCTCATCTCAATTCTTTTAGTTTAGTGATGGGAATAGTTAATGTGTCATTGTGCCCTTACAGATGCTTTGTTACATTACTACGTATATTTTTATGTTGTTCTCTACTTGTAAGCAATTTCTCCAGTTTCATTTATAAATAGAAACTTATTATCAACTGTGGGTTCATGGTTATAGTGATTTTGTTGATATGATATTCTTTACTTAATCTGAATCCGGGTTTCAAAAGCCAACAATTTTTTAGCTCCATTTTCTGTGGTGACCAACCCTTAAATGGCTGGAAGGCCTCATGACTGGCAATTAAAGAAAGGCAATATTTGTGGTATAAGTAACTTTTCTAAATGGGACATTAATTTGATCACCCAATTATGGTACATACGTACTGAAGATTATGATGAGAATTGTATGCTCTAAAGGAACAGTAGGGCTAGATATGATCATAATGGGCCCATATGTATGTTCAAAACATGTCTTCAGTATGAAATTTTATTCCTATTACCAACCCATAGCAAGACAATTTTGTGTCAAATGCAATAGGTGAGGAATGCACCATGTGGCATGTCATATGTACCACAATTGATGAAAACTATAACTGTAAGTTACAGATGCATGTATATAATGTATTTATTCCATTTTAGGTTTACCATTCTCCATCATGCTGCTCTTAGTGGAAATGTTGAAGTTATCATGGCACTTATCGAAATGGAGGCTGATCCAAATGCTAGAGATAAGAAAGGTATTACAATGATTGCTCTATTTCTTTAAACGAAACCAATTGTTTTGGATAGATTAAGGAGAAATGTTTTATTCAGATTTGCGATTTCCTTACAATTCATAAATTTTTACCACACAATGGTCACATTTATCGAATGGATTAATGAATGGAATTTTTCAGGATGAAAGAGGATAGAAACATGTTGCTGAAAATAGATGAGTAACTCATTTTCTGTCATTTATGTTGTTGAAAAATGCGTACTCAGTAAGCAAACCCTTTTTTCATCAGAGTATATACTTGCTGTACTTTTTGTTTTGATGAGTACAGCTTCCATCTGGAGCAGCAAGGGGACCAAGAAAACGAGCTTTTGCTTTTATCTTGAACAAATTCCCTTAGTAGTTGTCAGCCATTTAAGCAAAAGTTGGCTGATTTTGGTGTCACGTTCACAAACCATTGACTTAGTTTTGCTTGTATGCTTAAGTTTTGAAAACTGAATATCCTGACACTGAGAAAACTTGTAATACTGTATAATTCTGGCCAGTAACATTTGTGATGTACAACCAATGTACTTGCTGACACAGTGGCATGTGAATTTGTAAATTTATGTGTGGCTGGTATTATGCCCTTTCCATTTTCTGACAACAAATCCATTGTCAAATGAGCTACATGCATTTCAGATTTATAAACGTTTTTTCTAGGCAGTTCCAATTTTCATTTAAAGCTTTTCAGCTTTCTTAAGAGTCAGTTTGCATTTAACTTATTTTTAATAGCTGTTTTAAATAACAGGAACATATCTCTTATGTATATGTTTTAATTTCTATGATATGCTTGAACCTTCTCCTATAAATTCTTTGTTAAAAGTTTTCCAATTTTACTCTGGATGATTATTGTGGCCAGTGTCTGGCGAAAACATAGAAGTTTAGCATGAGTATTATGGCTCTTAGATGAGTTTATACATTGGCTCTTATGGGCTATTTCCCAGGGAGCTTATTCTCACACAACATGACACCATTTTCCAATAATGTTTGTATAGAAGTATGTTACTATTTACAACATTTGATTGTTGCTGTTGTAATTTACCATGGAAGTGCACTTGCAGATATTGTGGTTGTTTTGTTTGTGGTACAAATGGTATTTGTATCTTATAAAAAGTCAAAAGAAGGAGAAATTATAACCTCATAAACTTAAAACAAAGTTGGAAGACAAGACAAAATAACAAAGAGTCCAAAAACTCCAAACCAGGAAACCGAAATTTTTTTAATTTTTCAAAGGAAAAGCAAGCCTTATTTTCAACATAATTTCTTACCCTCTTCTCCATGATGGGTGAAGTAAATACAACGCCTTCAAAACCTATGTACAGTATATATTTGATAAAGGTAAAAAATGTACAACTACAAAGTTGCTACTGATAAGACTGCTTTAGTGCACTACAAAAGAACCGCACACCAAAAAGTCACGACAAGTTATTAATTTAGGATGACAGTAATTTTCAATAATGTTTCCCCCCAATACAAGAATAGAAAGTTTAGTGACTATAAAAGGAATTTAGTAACAAGGAATAAACCAACGGAAAGGTTGATGCTGATTGGGTATTACGGGTAAAGCTTTGGTTTATTACGTAGATGCGCAGTTTAATTTACTGCAAAATGGGAAAGTAGAACAGGGGCGATGCCATTAGGACAAAAGGTGAGCAGGGTCTGAGAGGTCAATAGATTCTTTTCTCATTCGATCCTCAGAGAGGGTTTTGTGCCTTTTAACATCACCAGACGGCTTAGAGCTCTCCTTTCTCAATTCTTCGTTGTTTTAGTACTTTTGTTGTTCCCTTCGACAGAGAAAAAATTACTTAGCTAGAAACTGGACTGGTTGGAGTCCCCAACCCCTCCCCCTCTGTGGCGCCTGCCAGTAGCCAAATTACTACTAGGGAATCAGATATAATGCTGCCGGCAACCTGTTTTTGGAATTACCAAAAAGTGTAGAAAGAATGAGGCTGCTGAAGCCCACAGTATAGTATATAAACCCGAATTTAGTAAAGTATTCAAACCCGTCAGTTTAGTAATTTTAAAATTTTTATGCACTCGTACTCGTTTAGCTTTCAAAAAACTCTCCCGTTCCCCTGTGTAAATTGACTCATGGGATTTAATGTAATATGACATATGACATGAAATACAATAAAGTAACAAAAGTAGAAATACAATGAGTTGAAACATGAAAATGAAGTCATTCAGTATGAAAATAGTCTAAAAACTATCCCTAAAATTCCATCTGTAGTTAAAGACAGTGAAGCAACAATTACCTAACAACTGATTGGTCATTTCTTGTTTGTGTAGCATTCTCACCTGGCGTTTTATTTATTGGTTTATTGAGTTGTTCATATATTTCTTTTTTTCTACATTTGTTTATATATTTATTTCTTTATTTGTTTACTTGTTTATTTGAGTATTTGCTCATATTTATTTGTTAATCAAATTTTTTTTGTTTATTTATGAATTTGCATATCTATCTATTTATGTATTTGTTTGTTTACTTACTTATTTGTTTGTTTGTTAAGTTGTTTTTGTTAAGTTATTAACTTGCTAATTTTTTTGTCATTTATTTATTAATTAGTGGAATGTGACGTCTGGGCCAATGTAATATTGAATATGATAAAGTATCTAGTGCCCCGGCTTCAATGTTTCGATTTCACAAATGATATACATATATACATATATATGTTTATATATGTATTTATACATATATATACATATACATACATATATATATATACATATATGTATATATACACCCTTGTTAAGGAACACAGTCTTTCTATTATCTCTTGGAAATAGGCAAGAAACTGAGTCCGGGGGGTGCAATGTTTACATAACAACAATAGCAAGAGTGTTGAGTGTGAGTGTGTACGTAGAATGTGGTAGAGAAAGCAGTTGTTCGTCTCTGTAAGCCCTCTCCACTGATTGAATCCTTGCGTAGCGCGAATTGCGGCAGCAGCGGCCTTATTCCTTAGTTTCTCTAATTGTTATTCGTTAAAATTGTAAAACATCTTGCTGTGAATTGGTAATAGATATAAATCCTAACAGCAATCTCAATTATTATCCCCCCCCGCGGAGATTGGGCTAATTTTATGTAGCCCAAGTAGCTAACACTGGTGATATTTGGCACGTTTATCACCCCATACATGGGCCTGACAAATACTCGAGGTCGGACTTCTGTTTTCCTACCAATAGATTATTCTGTCCAGGATATTTTAAAGGTGTCATCTACAAAAAGCTGTAAGTAAGTAAATTAAGGCCTAAAACGCTTACCAAAAGTAAAAGTTTTGTAATTCCGATGAAATATGAAGTCATGGTTATATTAAGAAGATGAGGATGACCTACTTCTGTGATAGCCTCTACCTATTGTATTTATCCAATCCTTAATAGGTTCCAGACCCCTTGACATACTTTGGGGAGCCAAGATTGCAGACCTCTGCCATGGACAACCTGAAACTTGTTTCTATATTTATAGTTTGGTCGCCTAGGCTTGTCACTTAATTTTTGTTTCTATCTACTTTTATTCATGAAGGGAGATGAAGAGCAAATGTAATTTGGAAAGCTCCTGTAAATCGTTATTATTATTATTATTATTATTATTATTATTATTTTATTATATTATCTTTATTCCAATAATGCTTCTAAATTTGAAAAACTGTTAGGAAAATATGATCTTGATAGTAAGAAAATCATGGATTAATTTGCAGAAGTAGCATTGCGCTCATCTTATTTCGTCTTATGTCGAAGAAACAAACATTGTACAAGCTCAGAAAAACTAAATTATCATTAAATTAGAAAATTATCTTCATTTTTCTCTTAAATTGTATTGACTATGCGTTTCTGGTTATCGCCACCATCAATCTTGTTGGTATTGTTATTAATGTTGTTATTGTTGCTATCCACTACTATCATTATCATTGTTATTGTTGTTATCCACTACTATCAATCTCACTGTCCCATTATGCCTGCCGAAAGCAGTGAGAATTTTATATCTTGTAAAGCTTATTAACTGTAAATTTACATAAAGAATAAATGGCAATGAAGTTTAAATTATTATTATCAATGTAAGCAAAGTATGTAAATAAACGTAGTAGAAACATGATAACTAAACGAAGTGAGCAAGTATTACTAGTCTGTATGAGATTGGAAAACTCACCCTTTAACTAGTAAATGGAAAAATGTCAGCAGGGGTATGACTAAAGGGTGCTTTCGGATGTATTGTCATAACATCGTCAGTTAGATTTGTTGCCATCAATAGCTGTTCAGTTGGTTAAAAGGTTTCTGACTCCATCTACCAGATTAAGAGCTGTAATCTCTCTCATGTTTGCTGAACATCGAGTTCTGTGTTTTAAACGAGTGTTTCTAAGTTACCAGATCAACTGAAAGTTTGTGCTACTTGCTATATTTTAGTAATATTGTAGCTTTCTCAGTTTTAGTCATTGTTCACTATTAGGCTTCAACTTCTGAAGAACACACCATTCCGTCTTCTATGCCTCAAACCAGAACGAAAGTATTTTGCTGTAACGCCAGGATACCATACTAATTTATCTTCTTTGCATCATCTCCCTACGTCAACGAAACGTTATCTGCCGCGAGCTGTCATCTTAAACGCTTTTGTTTTCCTTTTCTTCCAAATAGTAGATAAGATACAATTGCAAATTTGATTACTTTGACTTTAAATTTGATCTAAACAGCTATCACCGTGGTAATCCACAATCCACGTTAAATTTTCTAGAGACTCCTCATCATGCTTTTGGCAAGCAAATTGAACACTTGTTGAGCTAACGTACATCCTTCTCACACCCCTTGCACGATGTTAAGCCATTCAGTGAATTTATTTCTAAAACCAAACGGTGGTCTTTTAATATTCATATAACCCTGCCACAGGCGCACGGCCAAAGGAGCTGAGCGGGCAAAAAAATTTTCGGGCCCTTTTATAATTCCTTAATAAGAAATAAAAATGAAATAGTTTTAAGTCTTACCAGCACTCTGAATTAGCGTCGACATTCCTGCCGAACTGAAGTGCTTTTAGTATTACTTACCCAAACTACACCATCTTGCATTACATCCACGCCATAAAATTCGGATACTGTAGACGTATATCTACTCCAAATTGAAATTTCTACTGACAATCTACAAGATTAATACCACCTGGATTAAAGCTTCCTGTGACTATACTATTACTTATTATTTACGACACTGGATTCGATCTTATTCTGGCAGTAACGTATCTCACCTATGTCTCCCTAAGAAATTCCTTGGTTTAAAGATAAATTTATTTTCTGATGATGTTACGCTTCTCCACAGATCAAACGTCGCGTATCATTTTTTCGAACACATCGAGGTCAAACATTAGCAGAGTACTTTTGTCTAATGAAATGTCACTATGTGAAGCAAGTAAGCGAAAGCAGACTTTGAAGAAGGCCTGATCTGAAAAAAAGGATCAACAACGTATGGTCTGAGTTTCTAAAACTCAACAAGGTTTCTTCCACGCTACCATCCAACATCTATTCATTGTCAAGGCGTGCAATTATTTTGTCCCTTCCAACAAACTCAAATTTGAAAATTTGTAACTCTGTAGCATCTAATCTCTATTCCCTTGGTAAATCTAAAGTTGCCAGCCAGCACCATCTATTCTCAAATTGTAGCATTGCAGCTCAGGATGGCAGATATTCATGGCGCCATGATAATGTCTTAAGGCTAATAGCTACCCACTTGTCAACTGTAACTGCGAACCCGTTTAGTCTTTTCGTTGATCTACCTGGGTACGAAAATCCATGCACCCTATTCAAGTCTCTACGACCAGATATAGCTATTATTTACAGCGTAAACTCCCTATACAAGATCATCGTAATTGAGCTGACAGTATGTTTCGAAAAAAATCTCGAGAAGTCGCAACTTTACGTAGCTGAAAACTACAAAAATATTTATTACGACCTCTTGGACCCTGTTTACGAGTTGGAAGTGATAGTCGTTGAAGTTTGAACCCTGGGATTTTTCTCTGACAACATATCCAAGTTTACAAAAGTTCTTGAACAATTCTTACCGGAAGAAAACAGGATCTTTTAAAAAATGAGTGAAGTAGCCTTAAGATCAGCATATTATCTTTTTTGTAGAAAAAAAGGATTGAAACAATTCATCATGCTTGAACTATCACTAATTTTACAACGTCTCTTTGTGTCTGCATTTATTTTCCTAAGTTGTTGTTGTTGATGTTGTTATATTTATATTTATTTTATCTATTTAAATACCTACTTATTTATTTATTAATTCATTTTCCTTCTTCTTTCAATTATTGTTATGTTACTGTTTGTTGCTATGGTTATTTATTTCTCGGTTACTCTACTTAATACATCATAGTTCATTGTATATTAGTTAACGTGTATGTATTCACACAAAGAATCTCATTGTCCCCACTAAATTTGCCGTGAGAAAACAATGAGAATGTTATTAGTTTAGAAATTGTAACGTTGAGTTGTACAGTTTCAGTATAAGAAAATAAATGGCATTGACGTTTAAAAAAAAATTATTATTATTATTGTTATTATTTGTGAGAATTTTATATCTTGTAAAGCTTATTAACTGTAAATTTAAAGGAAGAATAAATAGCAATTATTATTATTAACATTGCAACACAGAGCAAGTCGCTTATGCAAATGATAAATGATCTAAAAGAGGGACATAAGGACTGCTTAGTGAGAAAAATAATAGGTTTCATTATACATTGCACTTATCATATATTCTGTAGACGTGACAAAAATTGGCCGAAGCCCAAATTACATACCTGGTAGGCGTTGTGTACCCCTATATAGGCGTTACCACTCTTATGGCAGGGATATCAACATTGCCTTAGTTGTTGTAGATTGTTTGTTTCTTTTGTTTGTTTATTATAATTGTTATTATAATAATTAGTAGTAGTAGTAGTAGTAGTAGTAGTAGTAATAGTAGTTGTAGTAGTAGTAGTAGTAGTAGCAGTAGTAGTAGTAATTATAGAAAGGGGTAGGTAGAAATACCAAATTTTTGTAAATTGCATGTTCGCCATATCGATATACAACCCACATATTAAAGCTGAAATCATAGTGATTTTTTGAAAATTTATTCTTAGAATGACACCTAGTAACACAACTCAAATTCTCACGATCACTCATTTGAGTATTTCTTCAATTCGCCTGTTGCAAATTTTCTTTCCGACATGGTGACTGTATCTGCAAATTTATGGTGAGACGCGTCCACAAATATTCACTGATAATGGAACACTTTAAAGTAAATATTTGAATTGTATCAATAATGGAGAACATTTCCAACGTAAAACAATGTCGCACTTGCAATCCTAAACGTTTAGTGCTTGATGTATCTGTTAACTACTGTTCCATGAACAGATTGCGCGCATTCAAACAACCGGAATCAGTGGAAATGCATTCAATAGATAGGATATGCTGACACAAATTTCACTTGTATGAAACTTAATTCGCCAAAATTAATAAGCCGGGGGTCCGAATAAGGTCCGGGGGTGGGGTGGGGGATTTCCGAAAATTAATAAGCGTCAGGGGACGCTTATTTGGCACTCAAGAGTAATGGCAAAACCTAGCAGGTGTCACACATCTGCATTGTAATGGTCGTGGTCTTATGAATCTTAAAAGCGAAATAATTTAGAGGCCATACGTTTCAGCCTCTTCAAAATTTACTAGTACCAAGATCGCTCTCCCATCCTTTTAGTCAATACGAACAATAGATTCTAATGTTTGAATGTTTGATAACAATATCCAAGTTATTAATCTCATTCACCCCCCACTCGCCACCCCAATCCACAACGTTTCGATGTCATATATACGATCCCCACCCACAAACAGTACATCTAATAACTTTATCTAATGTCCACTAACGTTCTCCCACTATAAAACTGATACGGCGATTGGGTAACAGCCTCTTCGTGTTGGAGTTAATGTGTTCAGTGGGAGCAGTTTCGTAGTTGCAAGACCATGGCCAACATTTTTGGCCAGTCATCCGTCATATACTCTAGAATTTGGTTCTTGTCGCCCTACTAAATACCATGCTTGGAAACTCACGTTGCATGACACGGGAGGGACTGAAGGTCGTTCTTGCACTTGTTCTCTTTTCGATCACCTGCAATAATAATGGAGAGGATCGATATCAATTATATCTACCTTACGAGAAGGATACTAAGAACAACAACAGTACAAGAGTGGTTTAGATCCACTACGAGGACGAGATTGCAACGGTGCATACCTTTCGAGCACTTTCCACAAGAATAATCATTTAGCCTCGTACTCAACAACTCGTTTTAGGACGAGCTTTACGGTAAAACTCGTCTTGTTTACGATGGGTTCTCACATTACTTCGCTAGTTTTAAACCGACAGTAAAAGGGGTACATAAGAATTGTATACAAACCGGTAAGTTTATTAGCTATGATTAAAGAGAATATGAAAAAGCTGTAAAGTCAAAGTAGACGAGTTTTCAACAATGTAAAGGTACGCACAGGCATCTGTCGAAAGGTTTAATTTAATCGACAAAATATCTATTTGCTTTGTCTACTGAAAATAATCAGATAAAAAAGGTATAAGCACAATAATTTGTTTTGTTTTGAAATTATGGAGACAAGTGAAGGTGCTACATATTTGATGAACCAATGAAGAGTAGTAGTAGTGGTAGTAGTAGTAGTTGTAGTAGTAGTTATAGTAGTAGTAGTGGTAGTAGTAGTAGTAATAGTAGTTGTAGTAGTAGTAGTGGTAGTAGTAGTAGCTGTAGTAGTAGTAGTAGTAGTAGTAGTAGTAGTAGTAGTAGTAGTTGTAGTTGTAGTAGTAATAGTAGTAGAAGTAGTAGTAGTAGTAGTAGTAGTAGTAATAGAAGTAGTAGTAGTAGTAGTAGTGGTAGTAGTAGTAGTAGTAGTAGTAGTAGTAGTAGTAGTAGTAGTAGTGGTAGTAGAAAAAAAGAGATGGTGATTTGACAGAATGAGAAGTAAAACGCAAACTAAAAAAGAAGCAAGGAAAGGAAAGGAATTAAAAAAGGAAAAAAGAAAAGAAAAAACATTAGGAAAGAGTAAGGAAAGGAGAAAGGAAAGAACAGGAGAAAGGGTAGGCGTTGAAAGAAAGAAAGAAAGAAAGAAAGAAAGAAAGAAAATTACAGGCTACTAGTGAAGGGGATGTGAATAATTTTAAAGTGAAGACAAGATATGAAATTGAGGGGCATTGTTTGCCATTAAACAAAGCTCATTTGAACTCAAGAAGATGTTATGCATACAAAGGGATTGACATGGTCTACTCAATCAGCTGCTGATTGAACACAGTGGCATGAGGGTTTTTAGAAGAGAGATTTGATTACACACTTAAAGATTCCACTGTGAAACTTTAAATTGCATGGATGGAACATGCCGAGATAGATGTGTACAATGATGGGTGTGAAAAGGGATGGAGGAAGCACTGCATGGAACGAGGGATGGATACAGAACAGGGAACAGAGATGGAGGATTTCATGACTACATTGTCGCATGGATGCACACCTAGATGGTTTGATAAAGAGACCAATGCATGGATGCATGGATAGAGAAAGGGAACGCATGAAGCTTGATATTTTGGTAAATTCATTGTTGCACAGATGCACAACAAATGCACATATACAGCCCAAAGCATATGGATAAATAGATGGGGAAGGGGGTAAATATATAAACGGATGCATGCTTTCAAGCCTGAACATACTTATAGATGCCTTAATTGAATGATGGGGAGATTTAAACCTTTCTATTTCTATGCCTAGCTGGCAAAAAGGCACTTTGGATACACAATGATGCCCCCTTTTAATCAATGTAGCTTCACATTTCTGTAATGAAGAGGAAAAATTTACTGTTAGTGTGCTTTTACCTACTTCAACATTATTGCACTTTTAGTCAAGTCAATGACTAGACCTTGTAGGCCTATATACTATGGCCATATAACTAGATGTGTTAAAGTTTTGGTCAGATCCAGGAGTCCAGTTTTACAACTTAGAGTATGAAGCCTTCTTTCATCACCTTGTTTCTTGGAACAGAATTGGATCATGTTAGGTTACTGGAAGTGGCAAGGTTAGGGACTAGCCTTTCAAATCAGCAACTTTACTATCATACTATTTGGTTAAACAGCAGAGTTTTGCTTGAAGAGGTTCCCAGATTAACTTTACGAGCTGTCTCATTCAAACTGAGAACTTATATAGACAGAACTGTAACAATGATTGTCAAGGTGAGAGAAAGGGCATGATCATGTGAAAGTTGCAGCAATGTGTGTTGACATAAGGCACAAAAGGTATGACCAACTTCATATATATTAGTGCATTTTTATACTGTACAATTATTAGGGGTGTGGGGGGATGCCCAGGTACCTTGAGCTCCCAGCTGCTGCAATCCTATATATATATATATATAGAGAGAGAGATAGATAGATAGATAGATAGATAGATAGATAGATATAAACTAACTTTTTAGTTTTATTCCTTCTTTTTGATGCTGCTTTAACTTTAAGCTATATATTAAAGTTAGCAATCAAAAACACCCTTTATAGCTACAATGTTACTTCAAATGCCACAAAGTAGCATACGTCCCCATTCCAGTCCTTTTTGTAGTATATTCTGTAAAGTTTCAATGTTATCATTCAGTACTAACTACTAGATATTAGGACAGTAAGCTCATAAATAACTGTAAGGAGAGACAATGACAACTGACATCAAATGTATATCTCCTTTGTTTAGTTTTGCATATTGGATCCTGCTCAGACATAGAATAATCTCAAGTCAACAAAGGACTTGACATTACCTTTGTATGACAAACTTCTATCAAATTGATAAATTATTTTGCACTAAAAGTGTTTATAATCAGGGCTTAATTGTTTCTTGTATACATAGCTGTGAAGTCTTATGCTAAGATCAAAAGAACAGATAATAAGACCCGATTTTGCCAAGGTCTCTTAGAGTCAAACTCAGTATTTCAAAGAAGACGATTGCTGTCAATGAATATTGTTCTCATCCCTATATCGACTCCCCAGTTCTCTTCCCTTTCAGTTTCTAATATACCTCATTCATTGTATTACCTAATGTTTAAGCTATTGAGATAACAATAAAGATAAGTTGAACTTTACTGGTGTAACATCAGCCGCGTCAGGGGGAGGCATCAGCCCCGCACTTCTGCCAAGCAATTTTTCCTTACCAAAGAGAACCAAGCAAATACTTAAACAAGAAAGAAAGAAGAACAGAGAGCGTGCATCTAATGTCACATCATAATTATAAAAGCATCATTACAGTTGGAAGAGAATAAAGAAACGAAAATTCTCAAAAAACGTTCAAAACACTTGAGCTGCCTGAGATGATCTTCAACCTAAGAAACTTGCATACAGGGGAGTCAGAAACAAAAAAAGAAAAGAGAAAAAGTGCAAAGAAAAAAGTAAAAAACAAAAAGTAAAAATAAAAATAGTAAAAATAAAAAAAGGAAAAAAAGGAAAAACAAAAAGTGAAAAACAAAATAGTAAAAATAAAAAAAGGAAAAATAAAAAGTAAAAAACAAAATAGTAAAGATAAAAAAAGGAAAAACAAAAAAGGAAAAAAAAGAAAAAGAAAAAAAGTATATGGGTACGGAGGACTCATACACACAAATAGGATAAAGTTGATGTTGTTCGCATTACATTATAAGTTGAACAGGTCAGAAATGTTCCACTCATTGTCCCCTTCTTTAACAGTCACGGCGTCAAATTCATGACAATTTACGTTCGAAGGTTTTGAGATCTTGTCAAGATAGTTTTCACGTTCTTTAAAAGTCGCCTTTAAAAAAATACCCCAACTTTGACTGAAAAAACTTATAAACTGAGGCATTGTTTAAGAAACTTTGTAAGGTCGAATAAGGATAATTAAAAATATCTGAGGCTCAAAATTTTGAACATTTTAAAGACACCCTAGGCTCAGCACATTCCTTTGGTTTTTATCTAAAAACAACAAGCACCGTACTATCCCCGCCTGTACTACGTTCCCAATACAAAAAGCCCTTCCTTACATAACATTAGACAGTTTGTTTGTTCGTATGTTCATATCGCAACATCAAGGAAAAGCCCGTTCTTTGATCTAGCCGTGATGGAATGAACATGCTGAACGCAAGAGAAAATGATATCATTTCCCTACAGCAACGTAATTTTCAAAGATTAAACACACCATGTCCCTCCTAATAGCATTCCCATAGACCCTAATTACATGTCTAATTCTCATTTTGTTTACAAGAGTCTACAATCACCAACGCTGTGCTGTTTTTCTTACAAGTAAGTCTAGTCTACGGTGACAGATAACTTGGAATTACTGCGGTCTTTGCAGTAATCTTTCTCTTACTTTTACGGCATTAAAAAGAGTCCAAGGTATCATGAATAATGGATGAGATCAAGAGAATTCATACCGATTCTCACAATAGCGACGTATTAGTCGACTGCCTACCTACTAAAATCTCTCGCCCAAAGGAACGTTTCGGTTCATTTGCAACTCAACACAATCGGAGTCAACTTCATCTAACGGATGCCTTAAGGAACATGAAAACAATCTTCTCAACCCATACCTCCTACCTTGTAAACTGTATCGGCTGCATTCCTGTAATATTGGCGTTTGTGTAAGTCAGGTTAGGTACATCATCTATCTACCATCTTTCCGGTATTTGTATAACTTAAGTTAGGTACATCATCTATCTAGCATCTTTCTGGTGTTTGTATAACTTAGGTTAGGTACATCATCTATCTAACACCTTTTTAGTGTTTGTATAATTTAGGATAAGGAAGCGGCAGCTGGAATTTTTAGGGCATGCTTTGAGGAAGGAAAGTCTAGAGAATCTGATCCTGACTGGACTGAATATGATTTTTCTCCTCTGGAGAAATTTCCCCCCTCTTTCTTGAGTTACCCTTCCCAATTCCCTCTTTACTACAAATTCCTCCCCAATGCCTCCTTAGTTATAAAATTCCACCCCGCGACTTTGCTATTCCTCCCTGGGGGTCCACATGGACCCCGATTGAGAACCACTGTGGTAGACTAAGCGAACGTGGACAGGCCTTCTCCCAGGCCTTGCCCTTTTTGCAAGGACTGCCTCCAAATGCTCCCTCACAACAGTTTTCAAAGCGAGGTTATGAACGCTGAGCAAGCATCCAAAATGGCTGGGAAGGCCCATGTGGATGTGAATGAGCGAAGATTGCGCCCGGTTTACGGTAAGTACACAAACGGATCAAGTAATAGTAGTTCCATAACCTCACTTCTTATGTATTTGCAATGTAAAATAGAAAGGCGAAATAGCAAGGTTTCACGTAGTTACAGTAGCTACACCGTTTGATGAGCAAGTGAGCACTTAACTTCTAAGGTTTGTTTGTATGATGTTTCGACTAATTATGCTCTTATTGTAACACATATCTTAAAATTTATTTATGAAACAAATACACTTAAAATACATAACATAAAATTCTGAGGAGTCAAGTTAACGACAGTTCTTTGCTTTGAAACACGAGACGTGACCATACATCATATTTCTCCCCCGCCAGGGGGGGATACAAGAAATTAAAACTTCCTTTGACTAGGCCTAGGCCTATACACTTGTGTCTTTCAAGTGAATATTAGAGAAGTAACTTCTTGTTGAACACAGAGGGTAGCTTGTTTATGGGCCGTTTAATCTGATAAGTTAAGTGCAGCTCCAAATGTATAGGTCTAAGATTCTGAGTCGAACAAATTTCATCGTAAATATTATGGTGACGACTACACCGACAAACTATAGGTAGAACGCCAAAAGGAAACTACAATTTTGACAACGCTTCGTCTTTTCTTTAAGACTTGGTCAGGTTTCTGTACACTGGAGATCACAACGTTAATAAACTCTGGCACAAACATACGATTGATATTTATCACTTAGCGCGAGAGACATAGTAGGAAATAACCACGATGGAGTGCTACATAACCATGTCGACATAACCATGTTGGCTATAATACATAGATATTTGATGAGCTAATGATGTACAGGGATATATTGTAATGATAGATTCTCATAAATACAATTAACCTCAAATTTATAACAAATTGAATGTTTTCCCTGGGATGAAATTTTAGTTTATATTACAACATAATATTAAGAGTATATACTTTTTGTCGCCGACAAGCTACAGAAGATAAAATTTCTGATAGTTTTTTATAAGAATAAATATAAACTTGAATTTTTCCCACAAATCTGTGCGTAATAGTACGATCATATTTTCCTGACATTTCGGTGTCATCTTGACGCCATTCTCAAGTTGAATAATGAATCACTATATAACGATAATTTATAACTTTTGTATACAATATACAAATCGAAACAAAAATTTTGGCAGGTATGACCATTCCGTTTGAACATTCAAGTTTGCCTTGAGCATGCGAATGTACAACATTTCGTTCACTAAACAATCAAATTTGTTGCTACACCTTGCAAGCACTTGAAAATGTTCAATCAGGCGATCTGGAATTCTGAAGTTATGCCTCTCAATGTAATGCTTGTATATGGAGTACAATTTTCTTCTGCGTCCATCCACATGCTGGAAAAGATTCTTACATGTGTAACCTACATACCCTACATCGCACAGGTCACATTTAGCCAAATATAGAAACTTCATTGACAACGTTTCATCTAACAGACTTCTTCAGGTCACTACTGAAAATTGGCTAAACTAAACTCAGAGCCCTACAGTACTGATAGAAAACCTAAACTCGAATGGCACTATGGTACATACCAACGAGAAAATTCTTTTTCGTACAACGTAAATTGCCTACGATGCTAAGGAAATACAAGAATCAGATCATTAATGTAAACTACTACTACTACTACTACTACTACTACTACTACTACTACTACTACTACTACTACTACTGCTACTACCACTACGACTACTATTACTACTACTACTACTACTACTACTATTACTACTACGACTACTACTACTACTACTACTACTACTACCACTATTACTACTACGACTACCACTACTACCACTACTACTACTACCACTATTACTACTACTACCACTATTACTACTACGACTACCACTACTACGACTACCACTACTACTACTATTACTACTACTACTACTATTACTACTACGACTACCACTACTACTACTACTACTACTACTACTACTACTACTACTACTACTACTACTACCACTATTACTACTACGACTACCACCACTACTACTACTACTACTACTACTACTACTACTACTACTACCACTACTACTACTCCTACTACTAGCTACCACCACCACTATTTTACACTTGGTATTTACTATTGTAATAATTTTCCTTGAATGAAAAACTAGGGGGTCGATGGAAATCTTAAAATCTCATTAGGGGGTCGACGAGCCAAAAACTTTGAGAACCCCTAACATAGCACAATACGCCAATAAACGTGCTTGTCCATAACGATCTTGGTTACGTGGTGGCAACGATACGCTTAAAACAGTGTTTTCTAAATGCGGCTGCATTGGAAGTATCACGCAAGACGTGTTTAAGATTTTTCATATACCGATTATAAGCACTCCCGAATATACCGTATTACTTCGCTTTCTAGCGCATGCGCTTATGAGCAAAAATTGGCTTTTTTGCTTTCCAAAAACGAAAAAAAATTTATTCATTTAAAAGCACATGCACTTGTTCTCGAGTTTAAGCGCATACACTTATAAAGGCTTTTACAGAAGATAATACAAGTTAGTTAGTTTTCATTCGTTCAAAATACTCATCCATGAAAATCTTAGCCTTTTCAACATGATGTCTTGGTCCTTTTAAGATATACTGAACAGGTATCTATAGTCCATATTGTCATTTGTTCTCGCGTTTTCTTCTTACTTTCACAGCTATCTTTGGACCGCATAGTAGCAGATACGACACCCATTTATAAGCGCATGCGCTTGTTCTCGAGTTTAAGCACATGCGCTTATATGTAGGGGCGCTAAAAAGTTACGTAATACGGTAAGATCCCACGAATATAGACCCCTGTAATTGAGCCAAAATATCCTTCCGAATATAAGCCCAGAGGTTACATTTCGGATTCTGTGTGCTTGATCCCCAATTGGTAGTGCATAAGACAGTGATACTGAATGAACATGGACAGAGTATACATAGAGCCTCTGTATTTACTTCCCTTCTTTTGTGAGGTTTTACGCATTAAATGTTGTTCTTAGGCTGTCTGATTGGACACCGAATGGTGAATGCTCACAGCAGAAAAATTTAAAGCATCTTATAGAAGATACTGTGCTGAGTATTCCGTTGCCAATACGTTACCAAGGCCGATCTGGCTTAGGGCCTTGCCGCGTGTACTTTATGATGATAATAATGACGATGATCATGATGATAATGACTATTATTATAATCATCAAGATAATGATGATGATGATGGTGACGATAATTTATAAATGAAGATATTTAAGACTGAATGCGAAAAATTCCCTATTTCTAATTCTCTGATATTTTTGGCATTGCACTGTCAACTTCATTTTGCCCTTATTGTAGGCCCGTTCAACGTTACGTCCCAAGAGAGGACTTGTCTGAAAGCGAGCTGACTGCTCCTCCATAACATCGTTAAACGAATCCCCACACGCAATTAAATCAAGTCACGATAACAATTTCATAATACGTCATTTGCCAGCAGTGCGCATGCCAAGTCTCCCAGGGCAACAACAGCGTGACAGTGCCAAGACACTGCTTGGATCTCAACGAAAACGGATGACATCCAATGGCGATGGACGAGCGTGAGAATGGACATATCGTTGGAGGAAAAAGATGGATTTTTGATTTTGGAGGGTTACAAGTTGTTGTTTTCATTGCTGAATTTCTTAATCTGGTCCAATGTCATTCATCCAGATGCGATTCACAGGTGTTCAATGTAGGCAAGTTTTAGTTTGCGCCCCTAAAACGACACTCGTTTACTCTCGTCTATTGTTTCTTTGTATATTGAAATAGTAAAATCGAGCGTTCTGAAAAAGGATTGGTAAGCGCCCCCCGTGTTTGATTGGTTTTCATGGTCAACCCAGAAGTTTTAATGATGGCGGTATTGTCGGGAACAGCAGAAGACGCACATTTTACTAGAAAACGTTTAAATGTAGAAAAGGAGTGAAGATATTTGAAATAGCTGAACGTTGCTCGACCTCGGTATGGATTTGCCGGTCTCGCTCTTATTACTCACGCCCACGTTAGGATAAATATGTATCTCATTTGAGCCGAGTGTCAGACAGAAAAGAGAGACCGCAGAGACCAGGGAATGAGTATTAAAACATTATCGAGGATATGAGTTTTAACGTCTTTGGATGTCCGTGGAATTTTACATGTTTGGATATAGATTAGATACATATTGAAAAGAACAGAGAAGAATGTGTTTTGAACAGAATATAGATCTGACACGATTCCATTATGTGTTAATTTTAATAGACTTGATGGAACGAGCTTATGGAAGTAAGTTAAGGAGGGGGGTATAACTTGATTAGAGGAAACTTCATCAAATAAAATGATCCAGCAATTATCGATTTCAAGAAGGCCTACATCATATCATAGATGTTTAAAAGCTGTTTAGGAAAATTGCACATTTTTTTGTGGGTTACCAATCACGTGGACGTCCTACGTTTACTTGTAACCATCGTGAAAGCTTGGATTTCCGAGATGGTGTATTCCACAGCTAAGCAGGGTCTGCACTAGGAGATCGCCCGTCCTTGCCTTCTCTAAATTAAAGCCGTGTTAAGTCTCAAGCTATCTTGATCAGAAGGTCCCTACTACTCCAGTGGTGCCATTTGTAATTATATTTGGAGCTAGACACTGCAAGGGAGGCCGCACTGCTTATCAGGGAATGCAGCGAGTAATTTTTCTTACTTCACCATCAAGACTCAAGTGACCCTCCAGCAAGGTTTAAAGATTAAGAGAAAAAGTCCTCGTCTTATTAGGTCATCACCTTTATCTTTAGTTACGCGTTTCATTGAAAAAATGAGTTCAACTCCACAGCTTATGAATTTTAGCTTTATATGCTCTCTTACAGCGCCCGTCTCTAAGTCATAGTCCCACTCCCATGGGGGAGATATTCCTGCCTTTTTACACCACACCCTTTAAATGCGTCACTGAGAAACGGGCATTCTTTATGCTCTCTTGGACTTTCTCTGGGTTGGAAGCTTTCAGAAAGTGCTTGAGGGTCAGGAAACTGAGCTGCTTCAAGGAGCATTCAGTGACTCGAGGCACTGTCTTTGATGAAATATACCGCGACTAAACCAAAAACGATCATCTGGCCGTAATGATCTAGGTTGCATTGTGGCAATGACATGCTTCATATAGTGTTTTACGATGCAAAAATGGCTACACTAATGAAAGTATCACAAAGGAATCAATAAATTGGTGACAACTCAGAAAATAGTAGAAATATTCTCAGCATCTTGTAGAAGATACTCTGC
>JAAAKM020073195.1:8328612-8353612 GCA_010016025.2 Alatinidae sp. Z8VKAUB7J3 | reverse complement strand
GATTCCTCCATCTCAATCATTCTGTAGTATTAGTTCCTTAACTCAAGCTTTATTTTACAGTACTTACTCTCCTGTAATCCTACCGACACTTCTACTGCCTTGCTGATATGAGAAAGAAGCTGCGAAGAGTTTATAATATCATACAGCCTCATATGTGATACTAATTATGATATTTATATTTAGAGGATATAATAGATACCTAGACACAGAAAGGGGTAGGCATATGGCAACCGTATTTTGTTTCAAGGTAATTGCAACGACTTGCAGTTGTTGAATTAAAGTTTCCATTGACCGATCATAATCTAATTGCTTGTAATCGGTTAATTTTGATATTCTCTTACATATTACATAAGAAACTATAATGCATAGCTCTGATGAATTTAAACCGATTATAATAAAAAGGCGGGTTTTTTAACTAAGCAAATACACAGCAATGAAGGGAGTAAACTATGTACGATCGGTGGCCCTGAAGAATCTAGAAAATGGCAACATCGCTCTGCCGACAAATATTCATATTTAGGACTTGAAAAATTTGAAAAGTTGGTAGTGAGAGACAAACTTGAAATAGCTTAGGTAACAAATTTCCTTGTGTTAAATTATTTGACATTCACTGACAACTGAAAACTCGGGAATGCATGAATATCAGGAGACATTTTTGGAAATCAAACAAGTGTCCCTGGTGCGATGCTGCCCGAAAATTGCTGATACTTTGAAACCAAACGTAGGTTTGGAGATAAAAATATTTGAGATCATCAAAGCTTTTTTTATTATTTAATACATTTATTTTAAACTCTATGAAAATTCCTTTATATTTCCAATGTGCAAGTTTTGCAATACAGTATCTGGATCAAGAATTGATAATTTAAAGCAAGGAAACATACTAAAGAGGTAAAATTTCTAGAATGACGCCCAAAAATCATTGTTTCTAGTTATAAAGCTATGTTCTTATAAAAAACCTACGTTTTTGCGTGTATATGAAAATCCTAAGTGTTCAAACTCGCTGCCACCTTAATGATGTCAGTTGTCGCCTACAGATTTACAGGCCGGTTAAAAAATCTCATCACTTAAAATGCTCTTAATTTCAAGAACATGAAAAACAGTTGTAAAGAATCTATTTTGCAGAAAATTGGAGGCTTCTTTTGACTTGACTTCTTTGTGCGTAAGGTAATTATTGTAACGTCTTATTATTTATTGTTATTTATATTTACATTGGGCACAAAATATTTTCTTGCTGTGATACTAACATTTACTTGACTTCCAAGAGATAGTATCCATTGCTCTGGAAAATATAGCTGCAAGTATTGAGTACTAACTTGAAGCTACTTGGGTTGTCCAAAAGAAGTAAAACCTTACCATCTTTCTGTATTTAGCTAATCCAGGTGCACAAGACATCTATATTTAATATACCAAGATGTGTAATCTTTCTATCATATTTTAGTTTACATCAGAATTTTTTATGTAAGTTGGCATAAGTAAAGCGCCGTCTTCCTTTCACATCTTTTCTTCGACATTCCTTATATTTTTGACCAGAATCGTAAACTCCTATTTCCCGTTCTAAATTTTAAGACACAAGTGATACTTTAATAGTGGTAAACTCTAAGCATAACGTGGTTGATCCAATCACGCTGTTGATACATACTGAATAAACCGATTGGTTTTATAGTTATACTTTCAACTCCACACTATGTTACGCTTCTTTCTATTAAACGTCAACAATTACGCTTGGAATCACTTGTGTAAGGACTTGCTAACACAGTCAGCTTGTATTGGGCGAGAAAGTCGTGTCAATTTTATTAATATTTGCATTCATAATACTTCTTTGTCATTCACTATGTGGACGACATTACTTCATCAATTGAAGAATCGAGGTAGAATCTCAAAACAGCAACTTCAATAGCGCAGAAGAGAGCAGCTTCAAAGAAGTCTATTCTTGGACTAGGAGACAAAAACAACATGACTATACATAGCGCAAGGCAAGGGGGCTGTCACATGCACCCATTTGCAGAAATCATTGTCACATTACTGGCTTAAGTCACAATAGTTTTACGATTTTCTATACAGTTACTTGGTTGTTATAGTATCACACTAAACAGTAAGAGCTAGCTGATCAGATGCTCTTTACTTTTGCTAAAGAACAGCAAAGCTAGTTTTGAGTCCTTCACCAGCTCTACAGCTCCTTTGTGGTTTACATATTATTTTATTTATCTTCAATAAAAGTTTGATTTAATTTGATTGTTCTATGTCAAGACATTAGAGTTCTTTTGTTAGTTCAATAACTCATCCTAAGCGAGATTATAGGCGATTGCATTACGAGTGACTACAATGAAACATCAAAATAGCAAAATGTAGGGAAATCCTTTCCAAACTTAAATATCACTTTCATCTAAATTATTTCATCTTCAAAACAGATTAAAAAGAACTTCTGACTGGCACTTTCAAAAACATAGTTGGTATAGTTTTATCGGGCTTGTTTGCTTTAAAATAGAGTTTCCTGTACACGGAAAACTATTCAATTGCAACTTAAGTTCTAATAAATACATTCTTTTTGCTTTATAAGCATAGCGTTGATAAGCATACTAAAGCTCACATGCTTAAAAAAAATAGGCATACACTAAGCACATTTCCTTGCCTCAGATTTTTTCCCCTCGCTTCCATATCTTCCCAAATCAGGTATAAAAAATAGTGGACGAGGTTAAGTGATAAGAAACAAATATCTAAGAAATATATAATAAATACGAAATAATCTTTTGAAAAAACTATGTACAAAGAAATGGAATATCAGACCATGAAATTAGTTTTGTCGATAATATTTAATAACGGAATCATTAGTGAAATGCCATTGACTGGTTTCATTGCACCCTCACCAGAATGGCTCGTGCAAAGAACGAGTTGTTCAAACATTCAAGCATCATTTGTGATATCTCGCTAACAAAGAAAGGGATCGAAGCAAAAATTTGTCGAACGCTGATTGGACAATCATTAAGCCTACCAACAATTTGGAGGCGCCAAATTTGTGAGAAAAATTTTAGAGAAAACACAAACTCCTTTTGTCGGCAAAGTAAAGGATCCCGGGTTTTGATGAAAACCGCTTCTAAAACTTTCAGCCTACTAAATGAGGCTTTGGACACTTTCTACCCCAATGTCTGCAGGCCTACCTTGGGCAAGGAATAGTACCTGCAGACCCCCCCCCCCATAGTCTGGGGTGGGACACAAATAACTCTTGCAGCAATAAAAATAGTAAAAGTCCACATAATAGTATCCTGCTGCAGAAGCCTGTAGGGCTATGTGTTATGGGATAACATAATAATGTTTTGTTTTGTGTTTTGCTTTTGTTTTTCTACTTAACATTATGTTAATAAGGGTTACGTCATAGGCAATTGTATGAATATAATTGTTACGGGCACCTCTCCACAATTAGGAGAGGCAAATGTTAAGTGTATACCATGGTACACATTGCAGCTGGTCGGGCACCATGCCTGACCAGATATTTATAGGCTGCACCTAGTTTTGCATGGCAGTTTTCATCAGTTGTAATGTGATGTCAAAGTTCTTCTGTTGCCCCTCAATGAAAATTGTTATGACGACAAGATGAATAGCGGAAGTTCATGATAGTAGTAGAAAAGAGATACATGGGCTAACTGTTGTTGAAACCGCATCACGAAACGATTGTAAATTGGTATTGGGATAAAGATGAACATCCGTGACCCACGCTTTCGCAGCTTGCACTCTATCAACTGAGCTAGGTGACCTCCATTATTAACATACTCTATTTCTCTTGTCGCCAATTAACTCCCAATCATCCACCGGTGAGCACCAACATCCAGCAATTGGAGACCAGCCTTTCTGCGCCATGTTACTTGACCAAGGAATTACTGCCATCCAACCTGTAATATTGTGCAAGAGATTGATATTCATACTGTTAACCTACACCAAAGCACTGTTGATTTGTTCATCACGTAAGTTATATAACTTATGTACAATATATAAAATGTTATATGGGTAAAAATCCCTAAAGAAAAAATCCGTACGGAAAGAAATCCCTAAGGAAAATATCCCTAATGTCAAAAATCCACCTAAGAAACTATCCCCAAAGAAAAAAACCCTAATGGACGATATCCCCAAAGAAAAGAATCTCTAAAGAAAAATTCCCTCTTGGAAAAAAATCCCAAAGGGAATATCCCTCTTAGAAAAATTCCTAAGGAAAATATCTCTAGAGAAAAAATCCCTACAGTAAAAATTGCTCTGGTTGCTAGATACTAATCCACTATAGGTAAGAATCCACCCAACAAAAGGGAGTCTCTACTCTTCAATTGTTGCCATGATATTTGAATAAGTTTCAATGACATGATATTCTGATTCTCTTTGTATTGCACTACATGTATATCTTATGCTCTTTGAACATGGATTCCTAGGGCCTTTGGTTTAATCAGTGTTTTCAATGTAACAAATGTGGTTTGATCTAGTAAAAAATTGCTAAAATTTAAAATTTGTAGTCTTGTATCCGTTTACGTTAAGACTACATCTATGCGAATTAACGTAGCATCTCAGAAAGTAAGGTACACATTTATCAGGGGGGGAAGGGGGTGAAGCCGCGCCCCCCGTCTCCGTTAAAAAATTAGGACCTTTAAAAAAATGACCAAAAAAGGTTTTCCAAATATTAGATTATCAATACTTCGACCTCTCCTCTCTGAAATCCTTGATCCGCCCCTGGCACGGTCAAAGTAAATAGCCGTGTGTCCTGTAGGCGGCAAAAAAATCATCTTTGTTGGTAGGAATGTTTCTCTCGAATTTACTACGTGGGACTCATTGGCATTTGTGTTATGTTGATGTTCTTCCGTGTGACGGACTGATGTATAGAATTTATGCAGTACCCTAAAAGATTTCCTTAGGTAAGGATTTTCGTAAGTGTTAAACTTGGTTCACGTGCATGTAAACTTCGTCGCTGGATCTGACTGCGCAATCATCTGGCGTACTTTAAGCACGTTTATGTTCATGTGAACACTTCTACTCGGCCGTTATAGTTAAAAGTAATTGAGCTTTTCACCAGGCCCAACTGGAAACACTGGAAATAAAGGCACTGGAAATAAAGGCACTGGAAATAAAGGCACTGGAAGGAAAGCCACTGGAAATAAAGGCACTGGAAATAAAGGCACTGGAAATAAAGGCACTGGAAATAAAGGCACTTGAAGGAAAGCCACTGGAAATAAAGGCACTTGAAGGAAAGCCACTGGAAGGAAAGGCACTGGAAATAAAGCCACTGGAAATAAAGCCACTGGAAATAAAGCCACTGGAAATAAAGGCACTGGAAGGAAAGGCACTGGAAATAAAGGCAATCGAAATAAAGGCACTGGAAGGAAAGGCACTGGAAATAAAGACACTTGAAAGAAAGGCACTGGAAATAAAGGCACTGGAAATAAAGGCACTGGAAATAAAGGCACTGGAAGGAAAGGCACTGGAAATAAAGGCACTGGAAGGAAAGGCACTGGAAATAAAGCCACTGGAAATAAAGGCACTGAAAGGAAAGGCACTGGAAATAAAGCCACTGGAAGTAAAGCCACTGGAAATAAAGCCACTGGAAATAAAGGCACTGGAAATAAAGCCACTGGAAATAAAGGCACTGGAAATAAAGCCACTGGAAATAAAGCCACTGGAAATAAAGCCACTGGAAGGAAAGGCACTGGAAATAAAGGCACTGGAAGTAAAGGCACTGGAAATAAAGGCACTGGAAGGAAAGGCACTGGAAATAAAGGCACTGGAAATAAAGGCACTGGAAGGAAAGGCACTGGAAATAAAGGCACTGGAAGGAAAGGCACTGGAAATAAAGCCACTGGAAATAAAGGCACTGGAAATAAGGCCACTGGAAATAAAGGCACTGGAAGGAAAGGCACTTGAAAGAAAGGCACTGGAAATGAAGCCACTGGAAGTAAAGGCACTGGAAATAAAGCCACTGGAAATAAAGGCACTGGAAAGAAAGGCACTGGAAAGAAAGGCATTGTCAAAAACACACCCCTCAGCAAAGAGGCACTTTTAACCTTTTGGGAAGAAAAAAGGCAAGCTGTTGGAGGGGAGAGGTGGGGGAGGTCTAATATATTGATTTTGCGAAGCAAAGCTGATTAATGGAATTATCACAGCAAGAACATATTGTAATATGAAAAAAGTATATAATAACATTATTTTAAGGCAGCAGGTTCAATTTTTTTTTTGCACTACTCCATACCGCCCTCTCCTTACCACCCTACCCTGGCCTACCCTACTCTACAAATCCAACAGACTAGGTTTCTTTTATGTATCATTGACTTGTATTTATTGAAGCAAGAAATTGAAGTGATGAGACCTACAGCTTTAAAGTTTTGTTCACTAAGAGTACTTTTTATAGACATGCAAGAAACACAATAAACAGTATAAAAGCCCCAGTATCCAATGAAAGATCAGGGGTTTGAAGCTTTCGCTGTAGTTCAAGACCAGAACAGTACCTACATGAAGAGACAGGACACACTGCCAGAAAATTATGTGCTAACAGTAAAGATATGTGTTGGTAAAATTGTGAAAGACATCCCGAGCCCCAGTTGTTATGTTCCAAAAGATATACCCTGAGTTGATAAAATTATCCTGCTAAAATCTTTTTTCCATCTCACTATAACCGTTATAATCACTGATAATTCTCCAACACCATGCCCGTATCCTGTAAGAATTACTGTTAACCTAAGCAACACACCCAAAATCGCTACGACAAATGTGCTAACAATTGGATTGTACACTAGGTGATTATAGATTTTAATTTGTAACGTAGCAGTATCTCAAATATGATTGTTTGATTACTTAGGGTCGTTTTTTGACCTTCAGAATGTCATGAGTTGAGAAGGAGAACATTCTTATCAAGTCCGCTTTGATTAGCTCTTACTTTTGGAAATAATTCTCTTCAGCCTTCTAATGAGATAGCTTTCAAATAGTTTGTTTGTGGTACAAAACAAGAATATTGCACGAAATAGCAAAAACATTGTGTACTTAAAAGCTTTCGTAATCCTCTGCTATGCGTGAATAGACATTTGTCTGATCCAGTTAAAACTGTACTGCTTACAAAACCAACTGCATAAAGGAGCCAGCGTTTCAGACTTTTAAAAGCAGGGGGGGAAGTTCCGAATAAATTTAATTAAATCGGTAAACAAGATTAAAGTAATGTATTTTGACTTATGAAAACGAGCAAATATCACAAAGGATTTAAGAAACGTCTATCAAAGTCTGGCTTTAAGTCAATTTACGTCATTCACGTCATCCCCTTGTAAATCAACACCATTAATAATCCGATATGTGTATATGTAATGTCGGGAGATGTTTGTATGTCCATCGTTGTAAAGGTAGAGATATGATACAACCAAATGGCACTGGGATAGGCGATCAACTAGCATTGAAGCTTTAAATTCCCTTTCTTGCTGCAGTACTATTCCCAGTTGAATCATCATTGCCTTAAGAAAATGCCTTTGGTAAATTGGTGTATCCTAGCAAGAAAATAGGTCGTTCAATCACCTCTTAAGATTTTGCTATGCTTTTATTTAGAGATCCATTCTATACAGTCATATTCCGTAAGTTCTTTGCAGTCAGACAACTTTTTTTTTTATTTCAAGTCCTATCTTTTCTCAGTTCCCTCTTAGCAGATTACGAATCAATAATTGCTGCTGCATGTAACAGCATCTCTTGTTTTTACGGCATGTGTTATAAATGCACATGCTGCTATTAAGGCCGACTCACTCATACTTCCTTATTGTTGAGAAGACGACCAAATGTTCTCTTTCTATGGAACCACTCTCTCAAGGGCTCGGAGTAGCCTCGTCAATCCTACTTAATTGAAATTTATCAGCAAGAGGACATAATTACTTCGTCCCTTTTCATTGTGAAAGTAAAAAGATTCGTATTACTGTTCAGGCGTGGCATTTTAATTTTCAAAATTTGTATTGGGTAGGTTCATTTTGGCATGAAAAGTTAAATGGGGCTTTAGCTTATATAGGCAATTAAGAGATCGTTATTTGTTCGTTCGCTGGGCCATCAAACTGTTAGAGGCGTGTAGCGTATTAGCTTGGGCCTTGAATCAACGTTTTGCATCTATAATCTTTCCTAACAGTTGAAGTATAACGTCTTGATGCTAAGTTTTACGTCTTAATGCTCGGTAAACTCTTATCAGTGTCATTTGATTCCTGGCTAAAAAGGAGAAGCCAGATAGTGCTGCAGTGCTAGCAATAACCAACATTATCATCTTGAGGTTGTCCGCAAACCACAACAACCTAAAGAACCTGATGCTGACATTTTAATTGAGTGCTCACACCAAGAAGGCGCATTTGAATGGCAGCTTTCTGGCAGAATCTACACTAACGTAGACATGACAGACAATGAGTGTAGTGGCTCGACAATTGAAATGTCAGACAATATTGGAATACTGGGAAAAGTTGGTGGTAAATGAGATCATCAAAAACAACAACTACAAGAACAACATAATTTATCTCGGATTATCGAAATGGGAAGAAAAGCAAATAATGAATGCGCAAATGAAAACAAAGAAGAAAAGAAAATGAAATAAGACAGGATAAATACAGGAAAGAAAAAATAAATCGAAGCTAGGAAGAAAAACATGGGGGGAGAGAAGGAAAGGAAGAAAAAGTTAAATGAAGAAAGAAGGTAAGAAGTTTAGAAAGAAAAAAAGAAGATAGGGAGCAAGAAATCAAGGAAGATGGGTAGACGGAACAAGAAAGGGGAAAGAATGGTAGTAATCGGAGACGGAAGAAATAAAGAAATGAAAGAATAAAGAAAAATGAGAAAATTCAGGAAGGAAGTGCGAAAGAAACAAATATCGATAATAAGAAAAGACATGCGGAAATGTAGAGGAGCTGAACGAGAATAGGATACATTGAAAAGACGATAAACATAAAACGTAAAATTTCATAGAGTAACGATTCATTGTCGCCAGACGTTTTCGATAGACAAGTATTTCTAGTTTCAATGATATATATCAATGGTGCAAATTTGAAGAAAATCTGAGATGGTGGGTTAAAAAATTCCCTTTTTTGTCCTTCTTTTACATGGAATGACCCCGCTAGGACATAAGTTTTTGATCATATTTGTAAGATTGTATTTTTCTATAAACACAACAATTCCACCATCACAAACATTACATTCAGATGCACTTTGACACTTGTTCCACTTATAAATATGAAGCCCCTGAACATCAACCTTGTGAGATGAACTTGTTCAGATCTTAGCTTGTATGGTAATAACAGAACAGAAATTAACTTGGCTTCTAAGAATTTTGCCACCACACATGTGATGGACCTTACGTAAAAAGAACATGAAATAAAGTCAAGAAAAGTTTACTTCTAAAGAGAATATGAGAATCAAAATGTGGTACCAACAGTTGCCACAGAATTATGGAGCCCTTGTACTAGTTCTGTATATATACAACTGATTAGGTAGCTACAAGGAAAAGCCTCATAATAGACACAATGGATTTGTTTCAGACCTTGTGTGACAGATGCTACATGATAGATGTTACATTTCATCCACTGGTATTGAAGTTAACTTTGCTACTAAAAATGAAAATAATTCTCTGTCTATCTGTTAACTAGTAAATAGTTCCTTTGACAAATATCATTGTGATCGAGGGTTTGTTTTTGGTGTATGCATACTCTGGTACATGTTCAGCTGTGAGCAGTTTTCGTATGAAATGTAAACCATATGTTATGGTGCAGAGTCTATGTAGAAAATGAATTCTCCCATATATGTTTGTATTTATTTAAAAATTTGGTGCATTTAATGGATAGGATTAAACTCCTTGTTTCTTGAAAAAGAAAACGTTTTGGTTATCAATATCACATCCCTGTTTCAAATTGATATCACCTGTAACTTTAACTTTGATGGACCATTACCTCTTTAAGAAATTAGGTTTACTTAATCTTAGAGGTAGGAATGCTACAAATGCAAGACGTTCCTTTCACTGCACAGGGACAAGTGAACAGGGGGCAGAGGAGTCCACCCCCCTCAAATATTTGCCTATTTTTCCGTGACCACTTTTCAGCTTAAGCCAAATTGAAATTGATTGTGACATACATTGTGTGACATTCACAGCAAGATATATCAGCATGAAACACCACTGTCCACACAATGACCAAAGGCACCATAGTGGAATGTGATAAAATATATTTGAACCCAGCCTACGTGCCCCCTCCCCCCCAGGTCCACCTTGCCTGCCCTTTCGCTGCTGCAGAAGTCAGTTTTTCAAAGATGTTCCTTTGAAAGAGGATTTGTTAATGTAGAGGTAATATGTCTGATGTTTTATCTAAGAGGGTAGAGGATATCATTTGGATTTTAAGTGTTTTATGATGAAGGAGGAGAGTGGAGCAATGAAAGTTTCAGTTTTGAAAAGATACTAGAGAAATAGCAAATATTTCATCATCAGGGATCGAATCTGTAACCGATGCTTTCCTTGCATGTGCTTTACCAACTGAGCTAGGTAACCTCCAATGTTAACATACTCCATTTCTGTTGAAAGTTTCAATGCTGTAAAAATGTTTTTAAGATTAGCCATCCTGTTCATTGTATCAACATTCTACCATAATCAAGAAGTAGTGAAATGGTGTTGACCATGTATTTTTAACACACTTTAGCAAGTGATCACTGTGTTGATAAAATAGGGTTTTCTGATCAATAGAAATTAAAAACCAACAAGATATAGTAAAGAGATGTCACTGTCTCAAGGTAAATAGGGTACTCTTGGGTACCTAATAGATGTCCCCCCCCCGCTAATTAATTTTTCAAAATTTCCCACCCGTTCTTATTCCAGCCCCCCACCCCCGCCTATTAATTTTTAAGTAATCTCCCACTCATGACAATTTTTTGAGGAGGTACTTTGACGGGCAAGTAGAAAATGTCTTAATTGAAATATGAGTTTTTCCATTCTCTTCCAAAGTCGATTTACTAGCGCTTCTTGTTCTTGCTCAAGAGTGTTCTCCAAGTCAACCTTTTCCTTACGCAACTGGGAATGCAAATGAAAGGGAGGATGAATGTGAGAAATGAAGTATACAATGGTTTAGTTGATTCCTCTGTATTTCATCGAAATATCTTCATATATCTGCTATACATCTGGCATCGCGACAAACAAAATCAGTTCGTGTAGGTCTCTCTTTCTGACAACTTCCCTAGAAACTTCAGAGGCAGGGATTGCTAGCATAGTCCATCTTCTTCTCTCTATGTACAATTATCGACTAGCTTTTGAAGACTGTAAATCGATTAATGAAATAATTTAATAAAAATTCATACAAGATTAATGAATGGAGGCTAATTTACAATATATTGAAAACTGTATACAAAACCATTTTTGTAATGTGGTGATTTACACTGCATCATATTCTTGGCCATGGAGCAAGGGTTCATTCCAATGTAAAAGTCAACCCAGCATTTAAACATATTCAAACCATTCAAATATTGAGCTTCTCTATTACTTTCCATAATGTAGTTTAGTACTTTTCATGCCTCAAATTCGTGTCTTGCAAGACAATTCAAATTTGTAATGTAAGAAGCCATTAAACTTCTGAAGTTCATTCAACTAACTAGACATTTTTACAACTGGTATTTTACAAAATGGGGAAGGGAATGAAAGAAACAGAAATGGCTCACCTGATCAAGTACTGCTTGCTTTGCTACTGTTTCTGCCTGAAGCCTCTCAATTTTTCTTATTAATTTATTAACTTGGAATTCTTGTTCCCTCTCCAAAGTGTGCTCTAACTGAGCTTTCTCTTGACGTAACTGCATGGAATAAAAACAGTCATCTATGATCCATGTACGCACAAAATGTAAGGCATGGCTTATGTACAGGAAACACTGTCCATTGTTGGGTGATGGGCTATCAGTTAATTTAAGTGTTTTATTGTTGTAACACAACTTTAATGCACTGCTGATGCTGACAACAAGTTTCCTTGAGAAACAAGTCCACATATATGTATATAAATGTAATAAATTGTGGGTAAATAATGTATTGTCTTCTTTAATCAACCACCCAGGCATATCAACCTACACCTTAGAGGTATTACTTCTATCCATTGACAAATACTTCCCTACGTCTTCAAGTAGAACCACCATTTCAAATGCAAACATAGTCAATGTAAAATATTGCTGTGTACCTACAAATATATGTCAATCAGCATAACACTTGAGTTATGCATCACACCAACAATATTATGGTAAGGATTCCTTACTGTAAAAAGAAGTGATAAATGAAACCAGTCAAAAAGCAAAATTTGGTAAGGTTCATATAATTGTGGTAGCCCCTACTCAGATCAATCATCAAGGCAATTTCTGCTGAAGGCTGAAAGACTTCCCAACATCACAACTCATGCTTTGAAAAAATTGAACCCACTACAGAGAAGTTATAATTTACACATGTAAATGACATACGTACCAGTAGCGGATGGTGGGCATTTGTCATGGGTGTGCTGCCCATATCTGGGTTTGAAAATCATGTTACTTAATCTCTCCATATACAAACTATAACGCCCTTCATACTCCTATACAACGTCCTGAAATATGTTATCACGAATCATAGAAAAATCAAATGTTGAGCAGACGGCATTCCGCACGACTCCAAGGTATTTTCTCACAGTGATTTCTTTGTTTGAATGGACCTTGTGATTGGTTCCTTGTTTCTAATAATCCTAGACGTGCTGTAAACCTTCAGCACGACTTGGTGCCCATTGACGCAATTGAAAAGAGAAATGCAAAAAGTTTGGTTCTCGTTGCAAAATGTGCTCCTTGATGTAATCAGCAAATAGAAATCAGGGGAAATGTATAATTTGTATACATTTTGGAATATGCTTGACTTTTGTAGGGTGTGCGGCGCACACCTAGATGTCAGCAGAACTAAAATATAAAATGTATGCAAGCTTGTGTTTCATTACAGTTTTCTTTAGACACTCACCAGTCTGGGCATATTTTAGACGCCGATTGTTGATGTGCAACCAGGGTGCATTCCCAGACATGGAGAGACGGAGAGTTACGTTGGAATATCTCTGTCGGAAACCAACGCTTACTCTTACGTCGCTCAGCTAAAATATATGATTTTGTATTTAATTCATAAGGAACCTGTGTAGGGAGTACCTTGACTGTGCACAGAGCATGAATAATCCTTAAGGTCCTGCTGCTTCTATATTAATAGATGAGAAGCTGATGAAACATTTTTCATGCTAGTCAATCTCTTAACCAAAATAATTATTATTTTTCATTTGAGCTGTAATCAAGTTTACAAAAAAGGGCTATGATCAACAGGTATCGTTGCTCGGGAAATTCATGAACGTTCAGATTATGGATCAGACCAAAACACAGATCAGAAGTGAGCTAAATCATTTAACCAACAGATCAGATACATCGCATTTGTCAGATCTCTCAGTAGCCAATATCCGAATACCGTCGAAAAGATAGGTTATAGGTTTAATTTGTTTTCTCAGTCACTATAAGTGAAGTAGGGACAGTATTAATTAAATTTCTGTAACTAGTCATATTATATAGTAGATAAGGTTAGGAAACGTTTTTAAGTATAGTGCCTGCTCTAATCGAAAAACTTTCTTTCCACAAGTTAAAGCCTATTGAAGTCTTGTTATTCTTCTTCCTTTCCCGCTGACTATGACCTTAAATAGCCTTGTGCCATTTGTTATCTTTGTACCCAGGTTTCTAAATTATAACTAACTATTTACTTTTAATTAACAACCTCACCTCCTGCAGCTTTAATTCTTATCAGAAACTGAGGGCTCTTTTTGAAGCAATGAAGATAAAGGGAAAAAAAGATTTCAAACAAGAACCAATAACTTTCTACTTTAAAAAACCTCTCTGTCGCTACAATTTTATACAAGCGGTCGATCCTACAAGGAAAGAAGATGAACTTTTTCATGTACCTACCTATATACGTAAATCAAAAAATATTAAATCGTAGCATATTTAGACACAGGAGGCTAGAAGTCAACAGAAAACGGGATAAAGATTGTAACCAGCATATGCTAACTTTAGCATCCTGAAAGTACTGAACATACAATTTAGTAAAGCAAAGTATACATTGTTGTGTGTTTGGCTGTATAAATTTACAATAATGGTAATGTGCATGACGATGGAGAAGATAGAAATAAGGAATTATGTTAGCTTTTAAAAGAGAGATGATGCACATCTAAAATTTGACGCGAAACATGAAATTACACAGACAAAATATTATGTAAAGTGGTATTCTGTAATGCTTTGAATGAAATAATGAACACCTAGTTGCTTAAGCAGTTTTGACATTTCAGTGCCTTATAAGACCAAAGTAATACTTCCAAAACATACAACTAAAACTCAACGGCAGTAATAGTAATTTATTCTATTTCAGAGGAGTGAACATCACACAAACAAACAATAGGAACGGATAAAGTATAAGGTATATGAGGTTTATAAGGTATTTCTGTGCGAGGTTTTCATCTCAAAGTGGAAATGTTGCATACCAGCATTTTAAAAATAATATATTTAAATTCTGGCTAAATTACATTAACAAAATACCTTTTTGCATAATAAACGTTTTCAACTGGTCTATTTTCTAGCGTTTTACGAAACAGTCGGGTTAAATGCTTTTGTGCCCATCTTGCTGCTTATATCTGATCTACGCAAAATGTGCCCTTATAGAATTTCTCGTGATAAAATCTTTATAACTTTCAAAAGAATGATTTTCAGTGGATCTCTCCTGTCTACAGTCTTATGGCTTGACCAGTTGGGAAGAGGTGGGATCGATAGGGGGATAAAAGTATTTCTTGAAATAGAGTACTAAAGTGATGACGTCACAAAAAAGTTTGAGTATCAGTTGATTTCGATGCTTCAGTTTGAGTTCCACTAGTTTGTTGTTCAAAACATTGGTGCAAATCGGTTTGAGTATCAGCAGTTTTAGTAGTATCTGTTTGAATAAAGGCGGTTTTAGTGATACTAACTTCAATTGAAGTAGTTTGAGTATCAGTAGATTTCGATACTTCAGTTTGAGTTCCACTAGTTTGTTGTTCAAAACATTGGTGCAAATCAGTTTGAGTATCAGTAGATTTGGTAGTATCTGTTTGAATGAGAGCAGTTTTAGTACTACTAATTTCAGTTGCATCGGTTTGTGTATCAGTAGATTTCGATGCTTCAGTTTGAGTTTCACTAGTTTGTTGTTCAAAACATTGGGGCAAATCGGTTTGAGTATCAGCAGTTTTAGTAGTATCTGTTTGAATAAAGGCGGTTTTAGTGATACTAACTTCAATTGGAGCAGTTTGAGTATCAGTTGATTTCGATGCTTCAGTTTGAGTTCCACTAGTTTGTTGTTCAAAACATTGGTGCAAATCGGTTTGAGTATCAGCAGTTTTAGTAGTATCTGTTTGAATAAAGGCGGTTTTAGTGATACTAACTTCAATTGAAGTAGTTTGAGTATCAGTAGATTTCGATGCTTCAGTTTGAGTTTCACTAGTTTGTTGTTCAAAACATTGTGGCAAATCAGTTTGAGTATCAGTAGATTTGGTAGTATCTGTTTGAGTAAGAGCAGTTTTAGTATTAGTAACTTCAATTGGAGCAGTTTGAGTATCAGCAGCTTTGGTAGTATCTGTTTGAATGAGAGCAGTTTTAGTACTAGTAACTTCAGTTGCATCGGTTTGTATATCAGTAGATTTCGATGCATCAGTTCCACTGGTTTGTTCCAAATATTGGGGTAAATCAGTTTGAGTATCAGCAGCTTTGGTAGTATCGGTTTGAATGAGAACAGGTTTAGTACTACTAACTTCAATTGGCGCAGTTTGAGTATCAGCAGTTTTGGTAGTATCTGTTTTAATGGGAGCAGTTTTAGTTATACGATTTTCAATTGGAGCAGTTTGTGTATCAGTAGATTTCAATGCTTCAGTTTGAGTTTCACTAGTTTGCTGTTCAAAACATTGGTGCAAATCAGTTTGACTATCAGCAAATTTCGTAGTATCGGTTTGAATGAGGGCAGTGTTAGTACTAGTAACTTCAATTGGAGCAGTTTGAGTATCAGCAGTTTTCGTAGTATCTGTTTGAAAGAGAACTGTGTTAGTACTACTAACGTCAATTGGAGCAGTTTGAGTATCAGCAGTTTTAGTAGTATCTGCTTGAATGAGGGCAGTATTAGAACTAGTAAATTCAATTGGATCAGTTTGAATATCAGCAGTTTTAGTTGTATCTGTTTGAATGAGAGCAGTTTTAGTAATACGGTTTTCAATTGGAGCAGTTTGTGAATCAGTAGATTTCGATGCTTCAGTTTGAATTCCAATAGTTTGTTGTCCAAAGTGGTGAAGCAAGTCCGTTTGAGTATCAGCAGTTTTAGTAATATCAGTTTGAGTGGGAGTAAATTTAGTGCTACTAACTTCAATTGAAGCAGTTTGGGGATGAGAAGATTTCGTTTTTTCAGTTTCCACCAGAAAAGTACAATGCTTATTGGTTTGGGACGATGGTTTTTGCGTATCAGCAGCTTTTGTAACATCAGTTTGGGATAAAACACTTTGATGAACACGAGTCGCAACTGGTGTAGCCTGAGTGTAAGATGATTTCGTTCTGTCAGTTTGAGTACCACTAGCTTCTTGCTTAACATTATGTGCTATATTACCTTTAACTATCAGCAAATCCAAAGTTTGAGTATCAGCAGATCTTACTGCTTTAGTCTGAGTTCCTATAGCGCGTTGTTTGCTTGTTTCTAGCGATTCGGTTTGAGTATCAGCGAGTTGAGTACTTTCTGTTTGAATGGGGACAGGTTCAGTAGTAGTAGTTGTACGAGAGAAGGAAAATGGAAAATTTAACCTCTGGTGCACCTTTAAAATTGCGAAAGGCAACAAAATTTGATAGTTAAAACAAAATACGAGAGCAAGACGATGGGCATGTATAAAATAATGAGTGGCAATTCAATAAAACTTTGGGAAAAAATAGGCAATTGGGAGAAAAGGTGGGGAAAGGGAAGGAATGAATAAGGACTGGAAAAGGGAAGAAAGACATGAAACGGGTACCGAGGAAATCTTCACGAATAGCTGAATACTATGAGGAAATATTGAAGCAGCGTGAATAACATTTCAAGAAGCTATCACGACTAACTGAATGTTATGACTTGATATTAAAGGAGCATGAATGAAATTTCAAGCACAATGAAAATAGTCAAAAAAATATTTGAGGAAGACTGAAGCACGATTTGTCAAACACGGGTCTAAAGCCTGGAGTTTCTTAAAAATTTCCAATTTCAACGTCGAATATTTCTTAAGAAGTACTTCCTTAATGATATTTGATTTGTTACTTTAAAGTTGATTTTAAGAAGTGTATAAAGTTTTAAAGTGCACATATCGTTCTGTGTTTTAAAGGTAATATATATGGACTCTTGCAGGAAAATATTCTTTCCACCCATACTTTTGACGAATATTTCTTGACTTTTACATTAATGCAGCCTGCCAAAGTTTCTTAGAAAGAGGAAGGCTCGAAGAGGTGCTAGCAATAACACTGCCATTGAGCAGGAGGATGACGAGAATATTTTAAAATCTAGGAAACTATGAAGCAGAATACCATGACTTTGAATAACCGACTAATGTTTGTGTTGTATTACCCTACGTTTAGAAAGTTGCAGTTGATTCTAAACATTGATTCCCGACTTCATTTTTTACACTTTTTGTGATTTTCCAAACGCCCCCGTTTACTCCACCCCCAACCCCCTGTTTTTTAAATAAGTTTTGGGGATTTTTCCATCCCCCCTTCTATTAGGCACCCAAGAGTAGGTGCCAGATGTGGGTGCTTTAACACCGAATGTGTCTCCTTCAACCAAATCATGGAGTCAAGATCTAACAACACAAAGACTGCATCACTGCGTCATCAAGAAAGGTCATCTTAGCAATATATAGTTCAAATTTACATCTGCATAACTAGCACGCACGTGAACTTCTAAATTCTCTGTCATCTGCTGAATTGATAATCACACAACCGTTGGGAATGACGTCACTCCGAAAAGCGGTAAACTAAACCGATCGAATATCGCAGGGGACCGCAAATAAAAAACAACCTCATCCTAAAAACTTCTAATAATGCCTATAAATATCTCAACCAGAAACGCTCATTAGGTCATAATACCCTTGGTTACGCGGTGCCAACGATACGCTTAACAGAGTCTCTTCTTAACGCCGCCGTAAACATGTCTACACTGAAATAACGCAAGATTTGGAGAAGACTTGATAGCTCAAATTAGCTATTTGGACAAAGGAATTCATTTATACGTGATAATTTGTACAAATATCTACAGCATCTTGTAGAATGCTACTCTGAGCATGTGGTTGCTACCGCGTAACCAAGGCCATTCTAATTCCGGGTTTAGTCGCGCAGTGGTCGGAACCAATTTCGCACAGTTGCAGAAGGAAGCAACATGGCACGTAGCTCGTCCGCGATTCTATTTGCGCGAACGGTGGCTTTGGAACTCGACGGAAATTTTACTTTGCTGGAAGATTGGGGATCTTGTGTTGTCATAGCAAACCATATTCATCAACACAACAAAGCACACTGCTACCATACAGCCATAAAAATCCTCTTGACGCGAACACACATAATTCATTCCTCGGGCTTCTCCGGCCTCGTTTTTACGAGGTTAAGATATGAGGGCTTTTCGGGAGATCATTTCCGGTTTAGAAGTCCAGTGTCTCATTATTGGAATATATACATATTTCAAATCCTTAAACAGCGGTAAAGAAAAATAGGGATCCTCCTCGTCAAATGCTTACCACTTCCCATAGCGCTCCTGATATGGGTGTTAGCAATGGTGTTAAACTGGCCAAACCATGGGCGCTTCATAAGAATTCATGAAACGAATCCCATCTATTTAGGTAATATCGATGTACCACAGTGCGGTCTATGGAACTAATCGCATTTTCCATTACGCCAATTTAATGGTTATCGCCAGTCAAATGTTACTCCATGTTCATACCTTCGTAGTTAGAATCAACTGTACGACATATTTATGGAGCGCTACAAATAACACTACTTGCCGTATGCTTTATTGCAACACAGTACATTTTCTCTGTGAACACTAGTATATATAACAAGGGGAATCACGCTGGGAGTCAGGGAGAACAGAGTTGGGTCTTGGAGGAAAATCACGTACCTACTGAAAAATAAGAATATTACACGAAATAGCGAAAATTTTATGTACTTAAAAGCTTTTTTCGTCTGAGAGTCTCTCAATCAAAGACCCCTGATAAACAGTGGGTCCGACATTGAAACTACCCAAAATAAACAGAAAAAAACACCAAACAGGCTAACTAATAAATAAAGGGTAGCTGGGGCGTCTAAGGGCGACGTCCCTCAATTTGTGCTACCAGGCAGAGAAGCAAGCCATGAAGCAGACTCAACCGCCCAGTAGGACCGCTTCTCGCGGATTATGGAAAGCATCTGTCATCAATGAGAACAGATATTACATCCATTCCTTGCTAAAAGGCCGAGAAGAGGTCGAACGAGCTTTTTTCGTCTGACACTCTTTAGAGTGCAACCGTCAGAATGACCGCTTTTAAGTACAAAATGTTTTTTCATAGGTTATTAATGATAGGTACAGCTTAGGAATAAAACCAAAAGAATTGAGTCTTTGAACAAATAACTTGCTAAACGCCTTACCCATAGGCTCCATTGCTGATCAATTTAATATAGTCGAAATCTTCCTCAGTAGGTTTTGGTTCAATTACAGATTCCTAAGTGAAAAAGCACAAATTAATAAATTTAAAAATAAAGTCTGCAAATGTCATGATTATGTATCTTAGTGAGGATACGAAATATTGAGTTAATCTATAAATTATTCTGTTTAGTATTCAACTTGTTGCCCAAACTAAGATATTTACAAAAGGTCCTTGATCTTGGTCCAGGGGACAAAGGTCCTTGACAAATGTCCTTAATCTTGGTCCAGGGGACAAAGGTCCTTGATCTCGGTCCAGGGGACAAAGGTCCTTGATCTTGGTCCAGGGGACAAAGGTCCTTGATCTTGGTCCAGGGGACAAAGGTCCTCGATCTTGGTCAAGGAGACAAAGGCCCTTGATCTTGGTCCAGGGGACAAAGATCTACTATTGTTACCATTACGGCATATGAAGCTTTGTAGACATCACAAGATTTCTTAACTCACAATGAAACACAGGGACCTTTAAGGACTACCTGAAAGACAATCCATGGCACACGATAGAAAACTGAAAGAGAGCAAAGACAGAAGCAACACTTGGACTATAAACTTCTAGAGCAATATAGCCCCACCTTTCGTTCCCTCCTACCAGGATCACCCGTCTGCTCCTCCTGCGATGCATCTCCTGACGTCGAAATTGCAAGTTTATCTCTTATGTAGGTAGAGAGGTCAATGTCAATTTTGTACTGCGATAAAACTTGTTCTTCTCTTTCCAACTGGCTGTAGAAATTCTCTGGATTAAACTCCTAAAATGGGAAAGAAGAGGATCAATACGTGTCAAATATTTCCCTTACGGTAACATTTTATTCTCCGGGTTCCTCGAAAAATCCACCATCACAACTCCATACAATCTCCAACTTTGGCTGGTTACGCTTCTAAAAATCCTTGAGATTATCTGTCATGAAATTGAGGTCTATTTATACACTGACACGATTTCTGTTTGACAAGACATCACAACAAATAAACAAATAACTTAGCTAGCATTTTCACACATTGTTAACAACTGCTCCCATAGACACCCATGCGGTTGATGACCAAAGTCAACCTACGATAATGGTGGCTTCGAATCAAGTTGAGCAAAGTATCCAAAAACGTATCCAAAAACGTGAACTGTAAAACCGATAACGATAACAATAAGGATAAATCCAACCACAAAAAGTTAAAGTATGTTACTGGTTAACGAAGGTCTATCTTCAATTATATGCACACGCTTAGAGGATTCGAATAATGAATGTTGTACAAATTCTTGCCTTGAGTTAACGATAAGGATAAATCCAACCACAAAAAGTTAAAGTATGTTATTGGTTAACGAAGGTCTATCTTCAATTATATGCACACGCTTAGAGGATTCGAATAATGAATGTTGTACAAATTCTTGCCTTGAGTTAACGATAAGGATAAATCCAACCACAAAAAGTTAAAGTATGTTATTGGTTAACGAAGGTCTACCTTCAATTATATGCACACGCTTAGTAGAGTCGAATCGTGAATGTTGTACAAATTCCTGCCTTGTGTTGAAAACCAGATTATGTTTTTACTTGGTGACAGAAGTGGGATAGAAGTGTTTTCCTTGAGATCGACTTCACAGCCTGTTAGAAGATGGTTTGCTACGATAATACATTTTCTTCTATCTGTCAAAGTTAGAAGCCATTACTTGAGTCTCACAGTTTATTAAAATGAATTTTGCTTCTGAAGACGAAAGCGAAGTTTCTGTTCTACCCACAGTCTTTGATAGGAAATCCGACGATGGAGTCCATTTTGCTAATACTCTACCCAATATTTTGGAAGTGTTGTTCGCTAACAAATACCAATTTTGCAGCGTTGTAGAATGCCCTTAGTAATACAGTACGAGTTCTCAACAAACTATCGTTGTTTACTCACTCCATTTGTCTCCATTACTCGTCATAGAAATCGCGTAAATTAGTTCCTTTTCTTCGACCTCCAATCTTTGCTATTTATCCAGCTCACGACCGGCACATTTGATCCAGTCCTATGAACTCCACGTATTAAGGACTATCGATGGCAGAGCGAATATTGTTGCTTGCAAACATTCTGCCAATAAGCATGAAATTGTATCCATTACTCCAAATTTCTAAGTATTTGTATTAAAACCAAACTGACTTAATTCACGTTAGGTCTGCGCTAAGCCTTCACTCAAAATTACACTTTACGTATATATAGGCAAATAGTTCGTTTTCCCCTCTCTGTAAGTTGTCCCAGTTCGTCAACAATTTACAATTTTTAACATTCCAGCTTTCCTTCGTCCAACATACTATGTATCATGTCAAATCGGCTTGCTTCAGCCTTGAACAACATCAAGTTTTACACATTGAGTACAAAATCGCATTTGAAGCCTTGAATTTATAATTTCACAGAAGCTTTACATAGACACCAAAGTAAATTATGGACAGAGCATTTCTAGTATTTGAAGATATACATTTATTTCATTTTCGTTAACATTTCCTTCCTGTAGAAAAGGTCTTAATTTCCCACAACCGATCGTCCACGCTGTTTCACAAAGTAAACAAGACGCGAGAATCTTTGCCGACATTCTTGGCCATGACTTGAGGTTTTGGAAACAAGACAGGTCAATTAGTCCATTCGGCCACCAGACGAAAACAAAGAAGCACGTGCGAAGTGCAAGCTATAAGACAGCGTATGTAGTTTTGATAGATTGAACGCGGAGTTGGGACTATTGTGGCCTTCAGACAATACCGAACGTCTCGAGCAATACACGCGGTATCAAGTTTGCATAGTCTGTTCTCTGGCAACAGCAAGAAATCCTACTTTTAGTAAAAATTAAAGGAACAAAAGCAATGATTAAATGAACTGTACGTATTATTATTATTATTATTATTATTATTATTATTATTATTATTATTGCATCCTATCTATCAACTAAAATATCTAACAATCTTTCCCTGTTTGCCGATATTCCTGGATACAAAAACCCCTGAACGGGCTAGGGCCTTTTTTAATAGTCAAAAGTGACTGGTCGGCAGCAAGCTCACCCCCACTCAGCCTATCCTTCTCCCAAACAGATCCAATTAAATTTTTGAGATGGCTATTTGGTTCAGCGTAATTAAAAGGTCTGGAAAATATGTCTTTAAGGATGACAACCTTCTCATAGCCCTCAGGGCAAAGGTTGTAAGTTATGCCCTCGGGGTAACTAAGGTTTCTATGGAAAGAGTGGTCGTATAAACTTCGGAGGGGGCTCATTGGACTGGCAGTCAGAAATTTTAGTGCTCTTTAAAAGACATTGAACCTTTATAGTCTTTTGTAATCTCTTCATTATAAAAATAAAACCATGACTAGTAGGCCTATGTCTGCTGGTGAAATGAGACACAATGAAAGCCTTTTGAGTGTGATGGAGTTGAACCTTTACTCAATCCTCAGTCATAAGGCTTCAAAGATTTGTAAATATATTCCTGAAATTATCAGGAAACCCTTGATAGCCTATGTCTTAAAATCCTGCCTAAAACATATGAATAAGATGTCACTCACATAAAACATGATTTTCTCAAATTAAGGCTCTCAAGTATCAACAGCTAAAGTGTGCACATCCTACCCATGACCCACCAAACTATTGCCATGTCCCAATAGTGGGGCCTGCACCCCATGTTGGGAACCAGAGCTATAGAGCTCTTGAAGTGAAAATTCAAAATACAATACACATCCAAGTGAGATGTGTACCAATGAATTTATTTGTAGGAGGGTATGTATTTCATAGAGGAGAAAATATTTTGTTAAAAGCCATTGAATAAATGCAAACATTATGGGAAAACAAAATGAAAATTGTAGTAAAAATCTTGATTTTCCCAGGGGAAAGGTCACATGGGTATAAAATCCCTCACCCTACATACACACTTAATCCATTTGAGAAAATGTCATTAGTCAGGTCAAAGTAAGCTGCAAGAATTACATGCTCATAATCCATTAGTAATCAATTATGCCATATCAAATGATCACGTTAATATTTCTTAATCAATTTGTATTATGAATTAAGTTAATCATTCAAGAATCTTGCTTTTAGAATCCTTAGAAATGAAATAAAAAATACCAGTGAAAAAGTAAAATGTACATCCAGTCAGGTCAAATCTCAGGCTAAACAAAGCTAAATCCAGTAGGAAAATACTTTTTACTACTATATCCTATTCTTTTCAAAATGCATTGCTTTAAAAATTTGGCTGACTATGCTTGAGAGCCTTAATTTGAAAAAAAAACATGTTTATGTGAATGATATCTTGTTGATATGCACTTAAATAGCAAAAAGAAGATGCATGAGAGTATTGCAATAACATCATGCATTGTATAAAAGGTGTTATCTACAAACAATATTTTTTTGAGGAATCAGTAGTGATGCCTCAATTGGTTGTCCTTGAGGATCTCTTTGATGTCTTTGAGGATGCCTCAAAGACACACATGTCCCCTACTCTTTTCTTCCCTAATGGTTTAAGATCATGAAGAAGTTTAACAGCAGTTCCCTTAAGTCACAGGTGTTATTAATTTTTTTCAAGATTCAGGTGTTTGTTACATAATAGGGAATGTTTTCTTCAAGTTGCAGGTGTTTATAATATAATAGGGGGTATTTTTTCTTTGATCATTTAAAAAACCTACAAGAGCCAGGGAAGAACATCCACAGCCTGCCAATCAAGATGCAAATGCAGACTTTCCATAAAAGTTTTTTCTTTGATTGTTTAAAAACCTAAGGATGTAGGGAAAAATCCTAGGAGCCCTCCCAAGTAGAGATAGAGTCAATTGACCATAGCCCACTCGCACATGTTTTTTTGGGTTTACACACTGGACCATTTGTTTACATTGTTGGTAAAATAGAAAAAGAAATTTTCCATAATTTCCAAGCACAAAAGACAAGGGTTTACTCAGTCAGGTATTGATTTTTTCAAGAACAAAGGTTTTCCCCCTGGCTACTTTTTGCGGGACAATTTTCCGCAGGATAACTTTCCGCAGGATAACTTTCCGCCGGACGACTTTCCGCGGGACAGTATAGTACGGGGTTAGCTTGCTTTTGTCCCTTAGTGCGCAAACGGTTCGTCAATTAAATAGAGTAGGCGCCTGGATGCCCAGCCGAGTGGCAGCGCTGGTTGCGCCGGCGGTACTGATAGCCATCAGTTCGGTATCGAAGTTGATTTTGTGACTACTGTGTAACGCGTTCAGCTCAGCGGCAAAGCGCCCTAACTGTTCCCGGTTCACCGTGTCGAAGACGACAGATATGGAACGTAACAGGTGCGGATCGCCCATATGCCAGATGGTTTCTTCTTCGCTTTCGCCGTA